>CM042152.1:6686544-6709044 GCA_023376005.1 Doryteuthis pealeii
CCATCATCTCCTCAATTTACCACACAGATTACTGTGCTACTCATACGCTGAGATGATAAGAGCCGGTATCGAACCAAGAACCTTGTGATTCCTAGCCAAACACTCTATCGACTGAGCTAAATGTAAGGTCTCTTAAATATTCAGAAATCACAGAAACGTATATTGTTTATTGTCAATGATGTTTACATTATTTTAGAGCTTCAACATCTATTTATTTTTCTATATACTCGCTATGTTGGAAGCGCGTGTTGTAATGTTTAAAGTCGTAAGTAATGGACTCGCCGATCTGAGATCAAAATCTGGACGAGGCTGTTTGCATTTCACATAACGCTAATACCCTTGGCAAAGATATGCATCCAACTACTCTGCCTTCAGCTATGGGTAAAATAATAGGGTAGGCTAGGCTCATTAACCTCAGTCTAAGAGAAGAAAACTTTGAATTCAAACCTGTTAAACTCCGCTTAAGAAGTTGACCATGTGTCACATCCTGCTCGTGAGGAAGGGTTGGTAAATATTTACACGCCATTTTGGTCAACGTATAATTGTTGGCGCTGTGGTAGCTTTTTTAGGCTCATGTCATATAAGACCACTGCCATGTTGTTCAGGAAGTGTTGAACCCTGTCTTAGTTGCAAACTCGTTATGCAACTTGCGGATGTTTTTTGCAAATCCATGCATAATTTCCGTTAATTAGCGTGTAATTTCAATTGGTTTAATGACTTTTTACTTTCAAAAAACAGATAACTGGATGAGGTTTCAATTTTAGCGGTATTGTCATTCGGGAGCTCCACCAGAAACGACGCTCAAGCCATGGGTGAGCGTGTCAGCTATGTCAAATCATATCAATACACTGCATCTTATGCTGAGACTCAAGTTCTGAGATCTGGGGATTACTCTTAGGTCGGGGCTGAGCCGGAATGGCAGTATCTGATATGGTCCTATCAATGGTTCAAATTAAGAAGGGCAAATCCTGTCTGCATTTCACTTAGCGCTAATACCCTTGGGAAAGGTGTGAATCCTACTCTCCCTCCAGCTATGGGTATAGTAGGGCAGACTGGGCTCTTCAATCTTGGTTAGGCAACCTGTTTAGGAGAAGGAAAACTCTGAATTCAAACATGTTAAACTCTGCTTAATAAATTGACATTGTGTCGCATCCTGCTCGTGCGGGTTGGTAAATATATATATCAATGGTTCAAATTGATTTATTCGATAAGAATACTTGAAGAATTGTTACTTGGAACTATGATTGTTTACCAAGGTTTATAATTATCAGTACCACCCTGGCTCAGCGCAGACTAAGTTTCAATTAATCCTATCTATTACTAATATTTATATTGGTTAGGAGGCTGATTTAGAAGGCTATCATAATGCAGGTGTAAAGAAAAATATAATAAGGTAACAATGGTGTTGTGTGTTAACCTGTATTTTATTCTTGAATAGAATCTCTTTTTCAAAAGATCACTGGAACTGAGCTAGTTTAGGTATGGAATTTCTATTTAAATGAATATTTTTTTTGAAAATTCATTTATATAGAAATGCCATAACTGGACTACTTCAGTTCCAGTGATCTTTTGAAAAAGAGATTTTATCTCGAAAATTCACGAATAAAATACAGGTTAACATACAACACCATTGTTACCGTTTTATTTATTTTTTCTTTACCGCAAAATTCAAGCCAGTTATAAAACTCTCTTAATATTTATTTGGTTCCAAGTACCGTATTTGACGGCATATAAGATACACGGGCGTATAAGACGCACCTCCATTTCAGCAGGTCAGATACAGGGAAAAAAAGTTTTTAGTGTATTTAAGTATATATTGTTGAAAACAGTCTAGCTGTGCATTACACAAGCAGAAACATAGCTGTATAAAAGCAATGTGGCAGTACAGGCAAGCAATAAGCATACACAAGACATCTCAATAGCAGGAAATACTACTACTACTACAAATAATAATATAATTAATAATAATATAACTTCAAACTTCAGCTACGATGTATAAGACGCAGGGCAATTTTTGAACCAAAAGTTTGGAACAAAAGTGCGTCCTATATGCTGTCAAATACGGTAATTATTTTTACGAAAGTAATACTAAAAATAAGGTCTACGATGCGCTATGTACACAGGAAAAATGGTTGGGCGTCTATAGGTAACACTGTTGTTTTTGCTGTATATACAATTTTCTTGGTTATAAACTTATAACTTATAAAAAATATTTGATCTATTGCCCAAATTTATCAATTATTTTTCCTATTTTTTAAAACACGTCATTTGATCGGTTGTTTTGTTTTATGGCATATCAACCTTTTTCGAATTTGTTTTGATAAACATAGGATTCAGGTTGTTTATAGTACGTGCTGTTGCTTAAGTTATCGCATAATTAAGTATTAAACAGGCTCATAACTGCTTAACTTTGCTGATCTAGTGGGATCGGTGCTTTTCTTTATTTGATTTTTTTTCTTTTTCTTTTATCAGTCAGAATGATCGAAAAAAATTCAATTATATTTTCATTCTGTGCCAAAGCTACTGCATTATTTAATTTCAATTATATCTTATTGGTCATCTTATTTCAACCAAGTAGGGTGGGCTAAATCAAAAAAATCACATATGGTAATTCCATGTCAAATCATCTAGACCATATCATCCACCTCCTTCAATCTTTCTGAAATTTTGTCCAGGCGTGGATTATGTTAAAGTCTGACAAGCCCCAAATTTGAGCTTCCAATTCCAAAAAGCGAAATAAATTTATGATGGCCAAATGGCTGTTATGTCTTTCTTTCTTATTGAAATTGTGAATATTTATCTCTATACGTGTTACATAATCTATGCGGTTGCATAAGATTATTGTCAATCCCCTGTAATTCTAAAGGGATTGCCCTTTTCATATCATGGGCGGGACTTTCCATGGAATAGTACAGAAAGCCCGCGAAAATACGTGAAGTCACGTGGGACCTGGTTGGCTCCTCAGTTTTCAGTTAGACGTCGGGCAGATAAGGTATTTCTGCCTTAGCTGAAGCTCACTGCATACGCGCGCTATGTTAGTCAGATATTTAGTTACATGAAATGTTTAGTTAAGGAAATATAAGTTTAAGAAAATTAACACGCTCTTGTGATTAATGAATGTCTTGGTAACAAGACTGATCTAGGAGAAGAAATGAGTTGAGTTCGACCCACACCAAGACGAAGACCAAGATGTTCGAAGAGACCTAGAAGAACTTAAGATGTCAAAGACGCTAGAAGAACAGAAGAAAAAAAGAAGAAAGTAAGATGTAATGAAAAGGGTATAAAACATATGATTGATTTATTAATTATCTTACATTGAGCCTACTTAAGGATTTGAAATGATCTTTGTATAACTTCATATGTGTGCATCAGCATGGGCAGGCATTGTGGAGATACTGATGATATAGCTGACTCCAAATAGAATCATCCCCAACTTGCCAGTCGATGAAATAATTTTTACACACACACACACACACACACACACATACACACACACACACATATATATTATATATAATATATTATATTTTTTTTTTTTTTTTTTTTTTTTCAGGCAAGTGTTATTACTTCTTCATTATTTGGATCTGTATCTTTTCAGTTGTCTGGCGATCTTTCTTGTGTTAGGATCCAGTTGAAATAGGATATTTTCCATACTGTCAGCCGAGCGCTTTCGACTGCTTCCTCAGTCGTCATCATGGGGTATATGAGTTGGTTTTAATTCGTTTTTTAGGTCTTTTATTTATGTTGTTTTTGAATTTGAAGAGTCTATCATTTTTAGAGTGTTTCATGCTAAGTGTGTTAGTTATTAAAGATAGTTAATATGTTATGTCCGATGTTGAATGCTATTTTATTGATGTTAGTTTTAAAGTTTTTTTATGCATATTGCCTCAAGAATTTGTAGGCGTTTCTTATTGTTATTTTTATAGATAATTTTGGTGTTTTCAGTGAGAATTTCCCTAATATCGGGTGGGGGGATATTTTCTGGGTGCTTTGTAATTAATTGTGTTATGGCACTAGTATAACATTTTAAAAGGTCTGTATACATGTTTTTTTTACGTAGCAAAATTCATTTTACGTAATTTTTGCCGTTGATAAAATCGAGATAACATTTTAAAAAACATTATATGTATTTGACGGCATATAGGACGTGTTGCATACTCATACACATATGGACCTTGCCAGAGAGTTGAGAAAACTGTAGAACATGAAGGTGAAGGTCGTACCAATTGTAACTGGCGCCCTTGAAACGGTCCCCAAGGGTCTGCTGAATTGAAAATCAGGAGACCATCCAAATTACAGTATTATTAATATCGGTTAGATTATTTAGAATAAATGCTGTTTTCTAGCAGAACCTGTAGATATACCACAGTATGATAATTTAATTATTACAACGTTTGATATATTTACTTAAAAGCTATGGCGAATAGTTCAATACGTAACAAGTATAATAATCTTGATTTCACTATCTCCCACTCGTATTTTTCTTTCTTTCCTTCTTTTCATCTTTTCAATATGTTCGATTGAAACAGATTAGCGTTATCGCTTCCGTGCGCCCAATCCTCGCCTTTCCCGTACTGTATTTCTTTCTTTCTTTATTTCATTCTAATAAAATAAAATATTCGTTCAATTCTAATAAGATTTTGTAGAATTATGTAAAATTGAGTTTTTTTTTTTTTAAAAGCATTGTTGTCTGTCGTAAAACAAACAAACACCCACCCCTTTAGGCAATATCTTTCAAAAACTAACTTTTACACCAGCCGGAGGGTGTTTTTGTTTTGCTAGTATACATATATTAGGATAGATAGTGATATAATGAATATGTAAATGCCTTGGTACCTCCTCACTATAATCTGATCGGACAGTGTCATGTATAAATAGTCGACACTATGTTGGACCTACACTTACTCGATAGACTAGACCTTATGCCTACAAGCTAACTTTACTTGCTAGACGACACCACGACTCCACGACAGACGGATTACTACTGCGATAATATACCAAATACAAACTTCAGAATATATCCCTTAATCCGGATATATCAGATATATATATATATATATATATATATATATGAAACATGGACCTTATACTCCCACCAAGAGCGGCGGCTAAATACCTTCTACCTTCGCTGCCTTAGACGTGTACTGGGCATCACCTGGAGGGACAGGATCAGTAACACAGGAGTCCTAGAGAGAGCTCAACTCCCCAGCCTGTACTCTCTACTGAGACAACGTCGTCTTCGATGGTTGGGTCATGTACGTCGGATGGATGATGGACGAATCCCGAAAGTCATCCTGTATGGAGAGCTAACAACTGGTAAAAGACAGATTGGTCGCACCCTACTGCGATTCAAGGATGTCTGCAAAAATGATCTCAGGTGCTTTGGCATTGTCCCTTCCAGCTGGGAAAATTTGGCTCAAGACCGCCCTCGGTGGCGCCTGAATCTCCATAGAGGACTGTACATGTCAGAAGTCACCCTGATACAACATCATGAAGCTAAGTGGTCCATAAGAAAGCAACGGCAACAAAGCATCGGAACATCATCATCTACAGGGACAACCTACAAATGCAAAATCTGTGGTTTGAGAATGTTTCTCAAACATAGGACTTCATAGTCACAGGAGGCGCTGCAACTTCAGGGGCACACAAAAACTTTTATCACAGTCTTTCGACACTGAATTGCCAATGATGATGATGATGATGATGATATATATATATATATATATATATATATATATATATATATATATATATATATATATATATATTACAATGTTTTCATAGATCAATGTTCATTATCATTATAAACATTGTAAAATAAATAAATATTAGCTCTTACAAACTGTGATTGAGCACTGTATTTTCTTTGTTTCATCGCAAAAGAAATTTTGTTTTTACATATACCTATATATATATTATATATATATATATATATATATATATATATATATATATAGAGAGAGAGAGAGAGAGAGAGAGAGAGAGTGAGGGGGATGCAATACTGACATTCGAACTAAGACTAAGAAAAATATGATTATGGGGCAACATTAAAAGTGTCAATTAAATGGAATTTACCTTAAGAAATACATTCTGTTTTCCATGGAAATGAAACAGAATAGTTTAGAGGACGTTGATCAATTCTTAATGTATAATGTATACCGTGTGCAACTATTCTGTTTGAATAAAACTTTAGAAGAGAAAAAACATTTCTGTATAGAGTCGATTATGTAAATATGCTGTATGAAAAATATCATTATCATATTTCAAATTCAATGCTGCAAATAATGAAGGATTTGAGATGTTATTTGAGATGGACTGTGTTCTCTAGACGTGCCAGTTCAACCTCACATCTGTTTCGTTCCCAGTTCTTTTCTGATTTGATGAAATTGGAGAAAACTGAAATCATTTTATCATTGAAAACAACTAGCAATAATATGCCCCCTCCTGGCGTAAGCATTTAAGTTTTAATGTAATGAAATATTGTAGCATAATTGGCGCGCCCTACCCGGGAACACCATATTTGTGGCCTTGTGCCAGACACAGAGAAACCTTAATAGGATGTAGCATGATTCTCAGACCTTACGGGAGTGGGCAAGCAAGAGGATAATGGAATTCTCATTGTCAGCTGTGAGAGCCAGGAAGTCTAGGATTTTGCTATTAAAATTGATTTTAACCGGTTTTGTCAGAAGAAAGGATGGTTGACCCGTTGACATATTAGGTGACACATGCAATTTGGTAAAACAGTTAAAATATTCGAAAGGTTCCAAAATATTCTAGAAAGCTCCACGACCGTTTCTATATAATGAGGGAACCTTAGATTTTAAAAGACAGTCGAGTTACAGATTTTAAAGACAGTTGGGTAGGCAGAATTTGCCGAGACAGTCGGGCTAGGGAACTTGCCGAGGGCAGTCGGGGTTGGCAGTTTGGCCGAGTTAGTCATAGGCGGGCGACTGAAAAACATGTGTTAAAGAAATTTAATCTCTCTCCCTCTCTCTCAATAACTTGCATTAAGTGAATAAATTGATGAAAAGCAATTCATCGTCATCTCAGTTACTACGAGATCTTTTATGAATGAGATCCCCTGCCCAAAGATACCCGTGGAGATAGAAAGTTAATTGACCGCAACGAAGAACCACTTGTCTTGTAAGGTGATACCTTTCCCTGACCACGCGAAGAAGTGTGGACGAATTTTGGGGTCGACCAACGAAAAGGACTACTAGATTCTGTGAGTGTTGAAGTGTACATGCCTTGTAAGCGTCCAGCGACTTGTGTGAATTTAATAGTGCACACAGTGTACACACGGTGAAAAGACACCCATTGTGTCAACCATATTGTGACCCCCGCCAAATAACATATTATACGAATTAGTGCCGTGAAAAAGACGGCTACGTTACAATATATTAAATTAGAAGGACCAACGAAAGAACGCATATAAACCGATTTAAACTTATTTTAATCATATATTAATAGGTTTCTATATAAAATCATTCATAGGATTGATTTTAATACATTGTAGAATAAAACAATAATATTAGTGATCAATAACACAAAGTAATTATTAATTAAACCCGGTTTTGTTAAAAGCAGTATGCACATTAACATACCATATTTTATGTAAACCTTTATTTCTTAGTAATACTAGCAAATATATGCACCCTCTAGGTGCATGTATTTAAGTTTTAATGCAATAGAATATGTTAAATTAGAAAGGCTAATGAAACTAAATAAGAATGCAGATAAAATTATTTGAAACAGAGGTGGGATATAATCAAAAATAGAACAATTGAAACTTACCTTTCCATCACTCCCGTCTTTCATTACTAAACTTTCCTAATTCAACTATTTAGTTAAGATAGGAAGTAAAAAAATAAAATTACAGTTATTTCTTCTTGTTGATAAATTTTTTAAAAATTTAATCTCGAGATTTTTGCTTATATTCATTAAGATAAAATCAAACAATTACAAATCAATAATACTAAGCACATATTTATTAAAATCAAATCTTTAATATCAATATGCAAATTAGCCTTGCCATCCACACTGTAAACCAGTATTTTGTTTGTATATATAAATGCAATTGCATGTTATTAATATGTGGATATGGTCAGCAGTATTAATAATGTTAAACAATTTCATTAATAATTGAGGTTTGAATAAAATTAATATCATGGACAATGTAACACAAATAATAAAATGGAATTGTGACTTGAGTAGTGATATAGTTTCGGTTACAGACAGACAAACACACAATCTCCATTATAATAAGATATCAGACACATTGCAGGATTTTAAACGCACTAATAACATGTGCTGTTTTGAGGCAAATCTAACTCAGATTTTCATAGAGACATCGTTGATAAATAAGGTTTATTCTATGTATTAATAATTTAAACTATAAATTAAATACTCATTGATAAACTTATGCAGTTCCTAAGGGTAAACATTAGTAGTGATATAGTTACGGTTACAGACAGACACACCGAATGTCCATTATAATGAGATGCATCTGAATAATGGCGTATTGCGTTGCCCACGACGGATTAAAGTTCGAGCGATTGATCATTTAGTGGTCAGTGGAGAAAATTCGGTGGTTTAGCTCAGTCGATAGAGCATCGGCCCAGGAAGCATAAGGTTCCGGTTTCGATACCGGCCCTCATCAATTCAGCATATGAGTCGCAATGCTTCGGCATTCATTCTCTTAATGCTAACACAAGTATTTTCTAAATAACAATCGTTTGCAATTTCTTAATAATTGTTTACTTGATTGACTAACTGATTGATCGATTGATTTTACCCATATATATATATATATATATATATATATATATATATATATATATATATATTGTTATAAAATATCGAAAAGTATTTTTAAAAAGTATCGAATTTTATGCGATACATGCATTGTAATTGCCTTCAAGCAAAAATATAATATATACTTTATTCAACAATGCTTCGAAAAATCAAACAAAAAAAACTTATATATATATATAATATATTATATATATATATATATATATATGAGGAATGAAACAAAACCCAGACAAAAATATATAGCATATTTCGCTGGAAGTTTGAACTCGGCGTCTTCAGCTTTTATTGAATTATCAGGATCATACAAGTGTTTTATGGAAGGGGGAAGTAGGTAGGTGGGTAAGTTTTACTTCCCCCTTCTATAAAAGACTTGTATGATCCTGATAATTCAATAAAAGCTGAAGACGACGAGTTAAAAACTCCAGCGAAATATACAACACAGTTTTGTCTGGGTTTTGTTCTTTCATTCCTCATACTTTACCTCATTCTGTCGGATTCATTCCAACCCCCTTTTTGCCCATATATATATATATATATATATATGTGTGTGTGTGTGTGTGTGTGTGTGTGTGTGTGTGTGTGTTGTGTGTTTATTTTATATGGCTTTTAGAGGATATGTGCTTAATTGAAAGTCATACCTTCATTAATTTATTAACTAACTAATTTTTCAAAATTAGGTATGACTTCAATTAAGCACATATCCTCCAATATATATATTATATATATATATATATATATATATATATATATATTATAAGGAGATGACTCCCTTCTGTATATCTATTCTTGTATGAGGGACACCACCTCCCCTTTGAAATTTTCAGCCGACTCTCGTATATACCCTCGTATATAGAGAAATAAAAGTTATGGAAGAACGAATATAAAAAAAAAGTAATGAGAAAAAAGAAAGAAGAAAGAACGAATGAAAGAATGAAAAAAAAGGACAAAAATAAAAGAAGAAGAAAAAAAAAACAGTACACGAAGAAAATCAGAAAAGAAAAAAATCTAAAGAAAAATCTAAAGAAAAAGCAGCGTGTTTTGTGTGTACGTGTGTAGGTGTTAATTTGGGAGTATCTAATGAAATATGAAAAATGTACGTGTGTAGGTTATCGAATATTGGCAGCATTCACCATAAACCCAGTTGTAGGAAATAACAATGAAATCATTATTAAACAAAAGCCAGTGTTAGTAGGACATGAAGATACTGACCTCACACTGATCTTAGAGTTTTTTTCTTTCTTCTTTGTGTGTCTTCTAATTTTATATCTTATTTTGAACAGACTTTTTTTTAAAAACTCAATGTTTGGTTGATTCTTTTTCTTTAGAGATAATTGTATGAATTTGTATTTTTGTCTGTTTTAAAATCAAACTGTTCTAGTTTGCTCTTACTATTTTCTACGTGTGACTTTTTTTTCTTTTTTTAGAAGGCCTGTACACACGAATCTGTGTCATAGAAGTAATGCTGCAAGGTTGTTATAAATCTGATCACATAAAGGAAATTAGTAGGTTTGTTGGTTGGTTGGTTGGTTGGCTGGTTTTAAGGCATGCCAACTCTTGTTGGGATATTTTATACCGAAATCAATTTAACAATTACGGTCTCCAAATATATACTTTTAAACATGTAAACTCTTCAGACTTAGCTGCAATATCATATTGTGGTATATCTAGCCATGGTTAAAGATCCCAATCTGCCCTACTATTTGCCCATAGCTAGAATGAGAGTAGCTGGATTCATACCTTCCCCAAGAGTATTAGCACTTTGTAAAAACAAAGAGCTTCGTCCAGCATTTGAACTCGTGTCGACGAGTCCATTTCTTACGACTAGCCATTACATCACGCACCTCTATATTTACCCATATATGTTTTTCTTATGCCTAGTGGTCTGGGAATAGCGTTCATATTTACATATTTCGGTTGTTTTTTAATAGTTTGTTTTCACACAGGATCGAATCTTCTATCAATAATGGAGAATAAATTTAAATAATCAATTTAACAATTACGGTCTCCAAATATATACTTTTAAACAGGTAAACTCTTCAGACTTAGCTGCAATATCATTGCTTTAGGAGACACTATATTAATGTAGTCCACATTCATTCTAAATAGCTAAACACTTGATGTTTAGTTGAAATATGAATGTTTTAAGATCCAATATACTAATATAAATTGAAATATTATTAAACCGGTAAATATCTTATATTTAGTTGCAATATCAATGTTTTAAGAGGCAATATACTAATATAAAAGGAAATTATTTTAAACTGGTATACTCTTCATATTAGTTGCAATATTAATGTTTTTAAGAGGAAATGTACTAATATAAAGGGAAATTATTTTAAACTGGTATACTCTTCATATTAGTTGCAATATCAATGTTTTAAGAGGCAATATACTAATATGGAGGGAAATTATTTTAAACTGGTATACTCTTCATATTAGTTGCAATATCAATGTTTTAAGAGGCAATATACTAATATGGAGGGAAATTATTTTAAACTGGTATACTCTTCATATTAGTTGCAATATCAATGTTTTAAGAGGCAATATACTAATATGGAGGGAAATTATTTTAAACTGGTATACTCTTCATATTAGTTGCAATATCAATGTTTTAAGAGGCAATATATCATTATAGTTGACAGATTTGAATCAAGTAAACACTTCATAATTTGTTGCAATATCAATCTTTTAAGAGTTACTGTAGTTCACAGTCACTTGAAACAGCTATATGCTTCATAATGTCTCTGGATGTTTGAGATGAGGCTTGATGATTAGTATTATCTGCGTTATTCTGACTATTGTCTTCATCTTCATTGTTATCTGTACAACGTTTCAGCCTTCTTCAGGTATACTTTGTCCGAAACCGAGAGGGTTCCCGAGCCCGACAAGAAATACCTGCAGAAGGCCGGAGGACACATCGGCCCTAACGTTGTACAGATAACAATTAGGTTGAGCACAATAGTCCGAATAACGCAGATAATGCTTCGTAATTTGTTGCTATTCAATGGTATAATGGCAAATGTATTAATAAACTTAAAGTTAATTAAACAATTAAATGCTTCATATCTAGTTGCAATATCAATGTTTTAAGAGCCAATGAATTAAGGGACATTTTTCACACACGAAGTAACGAGTCCACTTATATAAGAACTAAGACATATAACATCACAGGAAAACAAACTTTGATCTCCGATTTTAGCTATTGAACAGTGGCCTTGTGTAAACAGAACTACATTATAATCATCTGATTCCTGTATACAAATATGGTACATAAAGACAATAGTAATTAAAATAACGAAGTACAATTTAAGATTACCTGCTGTAGAATAAGTTACATAAATATATATATATATATATATATATATATATATATATAGTGTGTGTGTGTGTGTGAACAAAAAGTATTAAGACAATCAGGAATATTTCTTGTATGTTGTTTATTCTCAACTAGTTTCGACCTTAGGTCATCTTCAGGAGAAAAGTTCTTATTTGAAGAAATTGTTGATAGATTATTAGAAAGGGAGCATTATAGAAGATTTATAAAAGTTCAAGTGTTTTTGTGGGTTTAACATGCTGTTAAAATCCGGGTAGGCGAGTGTGTTTAATAGTAGTATGTCCATTTGTTCCGTGAAGAACCTCTCTCTCTCTCTCTCTCTCTATATATATATATATATATATATATAATCAATGCTAATATTATGGGTTTACACTCATAACTTGAAGTTTCGTGGTAATCCAATCATCAGATGAGTTCAATGTCTGAGATCTTAAAAACCAGTCGTGAAATGGTTGAGATTTTTAAAACCAGTAATTTTTTTAAAGATCTCAACCATTGAACTCATCTGATGATTGGATTACCATGAAACTTCAAGTTATGAGTGTAAAACCATAATATTACCATTGATTATAAATCTGCTCTGCTTTATTAGCATTGAGCACCTTTTCATGCCAATACTTTTCTCATTTTTTCATTCTGTATTCATTATATATATATATATATATATATATATATATATATATATATATATATATGTGTGTGTGTGTGTGTTAAAAGAAAGGAAATGAATCCGACGGTATGAGTATATATAAAAAGATATGAAAACACCACAAAATGCTGTTAAAGTGAAAACATTTTATATCATAGCTGATATTGAACAATATTTCCATTTTATAAAAATCGTCATCATAATCTGATGACCGAGAAAAATGCGGTGGAAGTGCTCACATTCGAAACTATTGTATAACTTTTTTCTTTTTTGAAACTCATATGACTTTTGTCTCCGCTCTTAACAACACGGAGTATAAACAAGCTCTGATGATGATTTTCATAAAA
Source organism: Doryteuthis pealeii (assembly GCA_023376005.1). Classification (NCBI taxonomy): domain Eukaryota; kingdom Metazoa; phylum Mollusca; class Cephalopoda; order Myopsida; family Loliginidae; genus Doryteuthis; species Doryteuthis pealeii. The sequence goes on from CM042152.1 coordinate 6,699,692, forward strand.
TCGAAAAATTGTTCAATATCCGCTATGTTATAAAATGTTTTCACTTTAACAGCATTTTGTGGTGTTTTCATGTTTTTATCTATACTCATATATATATATATATGGTATTTGTGGAAAAGGTGGCTTACCGGTGAAAATGGTCACAGTGGTTAGTTGGTGCAAGTTTCACAATAATAAGACAGCGATATAACAAATATAAAGTGCTCAATACGTCAGTAGAGCAATTTATTATAATAATGGTACACAGTAATAACCTACTCGAGTTTCACCATAAGGATCTTCAGGGTTAAATGCACTGGATTAATCAAGATATTGATTAATTGCCGTCGATTGCACGTGCGTATTTTTTTGCGATGACGGTTGGTTATAGATTCGCAGTCAAAAGAACGCTATATATATATATATATAAAGATAAATCTAATGAGTCAGACGAACCTACTATTAGTTTCGCTTAATGCTCTTCGGGGCTAAAATCCGAGAGTCAGATTTTAGCCCTGAAGAGCATTAAGCGAAACTAATGGTAGGTTCATCTGACTCATTAGATTTATCTTTATTATTTGCTCTACTTAGGTATCGAGCACTTTTTAATTATTAGCTTTCTCCTAGCGGTTATATGAATATATATATATCTTATATACATATATATACATATAAATTGTTTTTTCTTTTGGCCAAATACTATACCAATAGATTATTTTTTGTTGGTACGAATATCTTGGTCCTTTCTTTTTTTCAAAAATTTTTTTTCTCCTGGTTGATATTTGGTAGTATATTTTTACAATCAAACTATTTGCTGGGTTTTTTCTCACTGCAAGGATTTACCAACACGCTTGGTATATTATATATATATATATATATATATATATATATATATAGAGAGAGAGAGAGAGAGAGAGAGAGAGAGAGAGATTTTGTACGGTGAACGAAAATAAAATGCTCGATTGTAGATGTAAAAGCTACATATATTTGTTATGAGATACTATACAACTAAAAAGCGTTTGTTACTATTGGTCCAAAGCAGTGTATTAGCAACTTATCATCAGTACAAAACAGTTTGGCTTATTTTTAGAAAAACCCGACGCCTTTGAGGGAAACATATTTTAGATCATTCCCACACCTTCGAAAGAGAAAAAATATCCAAGGCCTTTTTCCTGATGATGAATGCCTAATACGCAGCATATAAACCAATGGTAACAAACTCTAGTTAATTGTATAATATTTCATAACACACACACACACACACACACACACACATATATATATATATATATATATATATATATATATATATATATATATATATATATATATGTTTGTGTGTGTTTTTGTGTGTTTCTTTTTATAGATAAATCTCTTAATATTTAAATCGCTATACTGGTCTGGCGTTGGAGAGTGATTGAGAAAAATTGCAGAAAATAATAAATTTTAAATTCAGAATGATTCGTATCTCTTCGTGTTTGAAAGTAAATATTCATCAAGTGTTGCGACGTAGAAATCTAATCGCAAAATTAAGTTGAATAATGAATAGAGTTGAACAGAATATATGTGTTCATTAATGAATTTCGAATCGCCAATTTGATGGTGATGGGGAATACAATAACAATTTGTTCATATCTAAACAGTTAATGCCAACTCCATCAGTTATTTGGGAACTTGGCACTAAAAAAAACACGATTGTCGTCTACACCAAATAATAGATTGGCAAAATTCATTATTGGCAAGTGTTGCATACCCTCTTTACCGGCACTAAATATCTATATGTTATATACTTCTCTTACTTCTTATTATGTCGTCTATTCTTCCGGTCGTCTTTGCTTTTGATCGTCGATCATCTTCTAAGGTCTGGTCTTCTTGGGATTCCGGGTCTGGTCTCTGTTGGGGATCACTCCTTCTCAGAAGCTTTGTGTCATTGTTAGCTTTTAGTAATAACCACAAGACTTCGATTTACGATGATGTTACTTTATTCGTAGAACCCCAGACCAGACAATCACGCAGTGAGACTCACATCTTGCTAGCTTGGCTTCTAAGTTCTAACTCCTAACTAACTGAGTTGCTTACCCCTTAAACCGGAAGGGTCTTCTATCGCCTTCCTGTTCTCACGATCATCCCCAGAACGCAAGGCCAGAGTGAGGTCAAACGCTGTCACTCACTCTCAAGGCCATCAGCTGCACTAATATGATTTCTACACTATTGTCATAATCATTAAGTATCTAATGATTATGTAACACATGTAGTTTAGTTAGGACAGTCGTTGGGTCAAACAAGTGTAAGTGATGTGTGATGACCCCGAGGTCATTTGAGGGGGGGGGGCTCGCGTGATCAAAGGATCCTTGAAAGTTCAGTAAACAAAAAAAAATTAAATGTCGTGGTTAATATCTGTTCAGATATATATATGTATTATGGAAACGCGTGGTTTAAGGGTTAAATTCATCGGAAATAGACTCGTCGCCCCGTGTTCAAATCCTGGATGTGGTAATTACATTTCACTTTGCGCTAATACCCTTGGGTAAGGTATGAATCCTACTCTCCCTCCAGCTATGGATAAATAGTAGGGTAGACTGGGATCTTTAACCTTCGTTAGGTAGCCGGTCTAGGAGAAGGAAAACTCTGAATTCAAGCCTGTTAAACTCCGCTTAAGAAATTGAACTTGTGTCGCATCCTACACGTCCGGAGGGATTGGTAAACATATATATATATATGTATTAAATGGGATTAGGTGTTTTTGTTATTATAATTCTTTAAAGAAGCTGGTACCATATCTGCCTTGAAACCGTAAGGTTCCAGTTTCGGTAATCTTGAACTGTAAGTAACTAAACTCCTAGCATGAAATTGTACTTGCGCATTATTTGAAATGAACTCAATTGTTATTAAAAAGACATTTTATGATGTTTCGGAGTTAAAAACATGCATTAAAATGGATTCGAAATGCGTCGTGTTTTCTTCGTGAAAATTACGCTGAATCAAAGACGGCTGCCATTGTTAACAAGCTTCTTCTCGGAAAAAGAACAAAGGGACTTTACTCTCATTTTAGTCTTAAAAGGACCTAACTCTCAAAGCAATGAGAGTTAAGTCCTTTATTTGTATGTTTTTAACTCCAAAATATCATAAAATGTATTTTTAATAACCATTAAGTTCATTTCAAATAATGCGCAAGAACAATTTTATGGTAGGAATTTAGTCACTTAAAGTTCAAGATTATTCCGAGTTTCTCACCAACTCAGAAATTGAGTAGCACAGATCTGTACTGTAAAATGGGGTGGGGGGCTGTTGGTAGTTACGAAACTTCACTTTAAACACCAGATAAGAGATCTGCTCTTAGATCAGCCATGGGTTATGTCTTATTTATCATACTGACATGAATACCTGCATGAGTTCTTACTTTTAAACCGTTATTTTTAAAAAATTCTACAGGACGGATTTAGCTCAGTCGATTGAGTATGCGACTAGTTTGCTGCATGAAGCAATAGTTTTGAAGTAAGGGAGAGAAAAAAGGGGAAAAGCGAATGAAAAAGAGAATGAGAGAGAAAGGAAGAGCAAAATAGAGATAGATAGATAGATAGATAGAGAGAGAGAGAGAGAGAGAGAGAGAGAGAGAAGAGGAAAAGAAAAAGAGAATGAAAAAGAATTAAAGATAAAGAGTAAGAGGAAAAGAGAGAGAGAGAGAGAGAGAGAGAGAGAGAAGAAGGAGTCGCCCCCCCCTCTCCAAAACATAATGGCCCTTTTGAGTTCTTGAATTTGATATCCCTAGTTTATTTATTTATTCATTTATGTTATAAGGAAAATTTAGCATTTTCCCGCGTTTTTTTTCCTTTTATATGGTAACCATTTTGTTTTTTCAAATTCTTTTTCCAACAACAGTCCGCTGAGCAAACATCTGCTTGAAATATGTGATCGCTCACTTACATTTAAACAAATCCGGTGTATTGGCTGATATATATATATATATATATATATATATATATATATATATATATATATATATATATATATATATATATATGCCTTTGATTTTAAATTTGATTATAATCAAGAATCATTAATATAGCCACGCCAAAGTCCGGATCGAGTCCATCCTTTTTGACTTTCAACACACACACACACACACACGTTAAACTATTGTTTTTATGTGCATACATATTTATCCTTTCACTGCCGTAGTATGGTCGAATCCTAGCGTTATGTCGCGTGCAACAATAACGAAATCCTTGCGTTATGTCACATGCGACTATGGTCGAATTCCAGTGCTACTCCGCGTCTAGGAGAAGGAAAACTCTGAATTCAAGCTTGTTAAACTCTGCTTGAAAAATGACCTTGTGTCACACCCAGCTCATGCGGAGTGGTTGGGTAAATATACCCCACCAATTATTGACAAACAGTAGGATAGACTAGGTTGTTTAGCCATGTAAGGCAACCAGTCTAGGAAAAGGAAAACTCTGAAATAAAAACTGTCAAACTCCGCTTAAGAAATTGCCAACACCCATCTCTTTTTTGTTACTCGCTCGTTGAGCAAAAATGACAATTATCTCAGATCTGTTCGTAGAACAGAATAAAGACAATTAGTCTCTCAGCTTCACTCTGGCATCACATGGCTATATTTTATATAGCGCTTTTTCTTCACGACGCTAAATCGTGTACGTTAGTACTGGGGGTTTCACTGTACCCCAAGCGATGTATGTTAGTAGTCAGCTACTACCGACTACTGGACTTCAAAAACAACAGATGCGTATGTACAAAGCGAGGATCCTTCTTTATTTTCTTCGGTGTGTGGGTGGTGAAGGCGCAGAGCTTACAATGAGTGCCCGAGGGGTATTGTCTGACGGGAGACGTGAAGTGTCCTTTTTGGCTGCTGGCTGGCGTCTCTCTGTGTCGACTCGAATCTTCGCGCCTTTATATTGATAGATACGCCCCCGCATCTTTATCTTTTGATCTGATAACGGACATTTGTTATATATTTCTTTATCTTCTCCTTGCTTCCTTGACCGGAAAGCCTCGCTTCCGTTTTTTAACTTCTTTGTTCGCTTTCCTAGAAAAAAGTTCTTTGTCATTTTTTCGTCTTTTCTTTGTTTAATTTAAATGGAAAATCCTATTTTCCGTTTGCACAATATACAACACTAGAATCGGGAAGGTTTCAGGTTCGATGCATACCCTCGCCAAATCAGCATTTGGGTATCAAAGCTTGGATCTGTGCAGTAAAGTAGTGAGCTGATGGTAGATGAGGCGATCCTCCTGAGACACAAGAACAATCTCCTGGTCTAGCGCTAGGGAAAAGAGAACAGAATCCCTCGCTGTTCGGCTGATATCGAGAGTAGGACATCACCGCCGACTTTACATTTTCCTTTTTTAATCATATTTGAACGTTAAGGGTTTCATAGAGATATTATTTATTTGGCACCCCTTTTGCGATTTCGATTCGTGGGGACATTTTTTCCATTTACACCGTCAAAATCCGGTTAATTGTTTACAGACAATTTTAGAGGGTTTTTTTTTTAATTATAAAACTAACCCCTAACCTTAACCCCTAACCCTAAACCTAACCCCTAACAAATAATTTTTACAGTGTAAATGAAAAAAGTTCCCCACGAATCGAGATCGCGGAAGGGGTGCCTTAAGGTCATATGGTCCTATTTTTTAAAATTTAATGTTTTGCATTTGTGTTATTATGAAGTCTGTCTGTTTGCGCTGTTCTTTTTATTGAGCTCTGTGTATTTTGCGATTCGGAAACAGCTTTTTACAATAAAATACAAAATTGTTGTCATAAAATCTTTGTGGAGATATTAATAAAGGTAAATGATTCATTTTATTAGATTATCTAAACTATATCTAATGCAACGTTATTGTATTTTAGTACATTATTGTGTTTTAGTGTTGTTTACCCTGATAGAATGATAGAGTTTATTGATATATATACATCTTTATGGTTTTGATATAAGATATCTGTCCCTTCGATTAATTTCCTTGTACATTTGTCCTTTTTATACTGTAGTATTTAAGCTTTTCCAATGCTGACTGAATTCTTTGTATATATATATATATATATATATATATATATATATATATATATATATATATATATTATTATAATGGAGATTGTGGCTTTGTGTGTCTGTAACCGAAACTATATTACTATACAAGTTATAATTCCCTTTGTTATTTACATCTCATCGTCCATGATTTTATTTTTTATTTAAACCTCAATGATTAACAAAATTATTTTACATCATTAAGACTGTTGACCATATCTACATGCTAATAACATGCAATTGTATTTATATATACAACAAAATAGCGGATTACAATGTGAATGGGAAGGCTAATTTGCATATTGATCTTAAAAATTTCATTTTAATAAATATATGCTTAGTATTATTGATTTCTAATTGTTTGTTTTTATCTTATTGAATATGAGCAAAAATATCGGGATAAATCTTAAAAGAAATCCATTAACAAGAAGAAATAACTGTAATATTATCCTTTACTTCCTATTTTAAACTAAATAGTTAAATTAGGAAAATTTACCAATGAAACACGGGAGTAATGGAAAATGATGGAAGAGTTAGTTTCAAAGTTGTTCTATTTTTCGATTATACCCACTCTGTTCCAAATCTTTTTATCTGCATTTTTATTCAGTTTTATTAGCCTTTCTAATTTAACATGATATTTTATTATATTAAAACTTAAAAGCTTGCACCCGGAGGGTGCATAAATTTGCTAGTATATATAAAGGAGTAATTTACCTAGCATCAGTAACATCTACCCAGAAACCGGACACTACCAAATATTATGTAGGATGCACGAAATCTGAATTTAAAACTAGATTCACAAACCACAAACACACTTTCTCTATATTAAACGAAAAAATGCAACAACGTTAGCTAGCTACATTGTGGATTTAAAACATCAAAACATAACACCGATTATCAAATGGGATTTAATAAAAAAACGAGCGTGTGCCATGGTCTGACTGACCCATGCTCCTTGTTCTACAGGAAAATTAGAAATAATTAGATTCCCAAATAAAAATGACTTAATTAATAAAAAGGATGAGTTCCTAGGAAAATGTATGCATAGATTACGCAATGCATTAGAATACCAATAAAATAAAATTGATCAATAAGGGCATAATACAGTAAAATTATGATATAGCAGTAACAAAGAAAACTACTAGAAGAAATAAAGAAATAAATTGAAAAAAACTTAGCCACACTCCAGACTAACTGACCCCACAAAGGTCAATAGAGTAAGTTGAAGATAGTGGTAAGGGGTAATAAAAGTATAATGTTACAGCGCGCTACTACCCACGTAGGTCAAAATAGGAGGAGTTTAACTACAAACTAGCAGCCTACTAAGGTTAAATTCAGGAAGAATTTAAAAAGATATCAGTCTAGCTATATAAAGTAACCGGAAAAAAATCTCATTCAATCCCCCTGATGAAGGTGTTAGAGTAACACCGAAACCGCGGTCGGGGAAACAACTTCTTTTACGACTATTAATGCTCTATATTCACAATATATTGAGCCCTGTTGGATTAACTACTTACGCTATGTTCACATAGTAGTACCCATAAATAAATAAATAAATATATATATATATATATATATATATATATATATATGTGTGTGTGTGTGTATGTGTGTGTGTGTGTGTATATATATATATATATATATATATGTAATAAAGAAATTCAGTCCGCATTGGAAAAGTTAAATACTACTGTATAAAGAGATAAAGATAAGAAGTGGCGTACAATAACCTTTTTCGATACACACACTTACACATTCTAATAGTCACACCACAAAAAAGGATATTTGACGTCATATTTCAAACCATCCATTCTTTTCAACGTTCTTTTTCTCAGACTTCAAATATTAAACAAACTGATAAACAAGGACTATTACTCGCTTTTCTCGTTATTCTGTGATAAAAAATTTTTTTATCACCTTCCATATACCAACAAATGCCCTGAAAATGATCTAAATAATAGATCGAAACACTGCAGCGTCGGCCAATAAACTTACCACTAAACTCATTTAAACCTGTTTTTTTCAATTTTCTTATATAGTACATACCACTGATTCACTTCCTTTTCTTCACATATTATATATATATATATATATATATATATATATATATATATATATATATATAGCTAAATTCATAATATAAAGTTTATGCCCCTTCATCATCATCATCATATCGCGCAGTTTGCACGGATATCCATGACGATCTCTCGCCAACATTCCCTATCATTCATCGACTCTGGGAGCTCCTCTGCGCAGCAGCCAGCATCCATACATAGATGGTCAATGTACGTCCTGGCTGGGCTGCCCACATTAGCGTGCCATGTGCTGGCTTCCACAGTAATACGTCGCTTATGAGGTCGTCCTTGCTTCTCAGCAGTGTCCTGCATGTCTAGCCCGTCTTATTCGTATGGTTTGTGAGATGGGGGGGGGCAGGTGGCCATACAGTTGCTTTTTTGTGGGGTGCTGCTTCCACGACTTATTCAGGACCGCTCGCAGCATTCTGGTGCAGATCCCATCTAGCTTATTTTCAAGGCGCTTTGTCCAGGTGGTACAGCGATACAGCAGTACTGACATAACCACAGCCTGGAAGAATCGTCTCTTTAGCTTGTCGGGGAGATCGGATTTCCATATGACTGATAATTTGTTGGTGGCCCACCATGCCTTTCCTATTCGAGTGCCCCTTCAGCGGCCTAATGTCGGTATCAGCTATAGAGTGAGGGAGTCTATCCCCTTTTCCCTAGCGCTAGACCAAGGAGATTATTTTAGCGTCTGAGGTGGAGCGCCACGCCTACCATCAGCTCCTTACTTTACCGCACAGATCCCTGTGCTACTCATACGCTGAGTTGGCGAGGGCCGGTATCGAACTAGGGACCTTGTGGTCTCTAGCTGAACGCTCTACCGACTGAGCTAAACCCGGCCCTTAATAAATACAATTTCATGGCTTCCATTGGAATAATTAATTTGCAGTTGCCACACTTATACTTTACTTATCTGTAAGTCTGACTCAAGAGAATTCTCGAAAGTCTAACACTCTCGAAGAAACCAGCTTCCATTTTACATATGTTTTTGTCGTCACTATTTTGTATGTTCTCTTTGTTTGAACTTATGTAAATTATTCATTATTCACCTAAAAACCAGCTGCTATTTTCGGACAGGTCATGTTTAATCTAATACAGTTACCGTTTTTTTTTTATTTATGTATTTCTAGCCTTACATATCAAAGACGGCAACATTTCTTTTTTTTTTTTTGGCAACCATTCATTTCACTATAAGCTTTTGTTTTATTTACGAGTGAAATTAAGAAAGTATTTATAAGCATGGGGTCGGGTTAGC
>CM042152.1:6716544-6764044 GCA_023376005.1 Doryteuthis pealeii
TCAGCCAAACCGCGAGGGAGCCTATCCCCTTTTCACTAGCGATATTCCAAGGAGACTGCTTTTACGTCAGAGGTGGAGCGCCACACCTACGATCAGCTCCTCACTTTACCGCACATTTCCCTGTACTACTCATACGCTGAGTTGGCGAGGGCTGGTATCGAACCAGGAACCATGTGGTTCTTGGGCAGATGCTCTACCAACTGAGCTAAACCGGTGTTTCTCTAATACAACAAGAATGTATCTTCTGTCATGTTTGTAGTCTCTTATAAAAGTTTTCCTGTGCTATTCATACGCTGAGTTGCGTGAGCCAGTATCGAACCAGAAACCTTGTGGATCTAGGCGCGCGCTCTACCGACTAAGCTAAATTCTTTATTAAAGTTGTTGGGCAAACCAGACAAATTTCTAGTGGATCAAACATATATACAATATGCATAAAGCGCTTATCGGCCCTAATGCTCTTCAAAAGTTTTTGATTTAGAATATTCACGGGGAGAACCCTAATCGTAACCCTAACCCATGAACAATATAATGTGTGTCCCTTGACTTTAATTTCGTTCATTTGCCGTTACTTAGGTGCTTTAAGAATAAGCTAGATGGGAGCTGCACTAGTGAAGGATGAGTGACAAGGCTTCACCTCATCCTGATCCTTCCGGTGGATATGGTGAAATCGGTGAAGAAGACCCTCTTCCGGTTTAGATTAGAAAGAGATTTGTTTAGTGAGATCGGCAAAAGCCACGACGGTGTTATGCACGCGGCCGACTCAATCTGCGCCAGTAGTCTGGTGGGGATTTCAGAATAAAATATGATCTAAGTTAAATCGAAGCCTTGTGTTATCATCTAAAAACTACCAATGACAGGGCTTCTGATAAAGAGAAATCCCCAATGGAAGACCAGACACGAAGTCCCCGAGACGAAGTCCAGACGCTATAAGAGACGCTAGAAGAAGAAGAATAGAAGTAAGAAAGTAAAGAAAAAGGTATGCAACACAAGAATGTTGCGTGCGGTCTTGAACAAGTGTAGTATAGCGGTATGGTCACAGTACCAAAGTGTATTTGTGGCAAACTCCGGAACGATATATGTAGTATGGGCCAACTCAAGTTTTAATAGCAGTCGTCGTTAGTAGAGAAACAACGCACGAAGTTGTATAGTCACAGGTATTTATTCCCAGGTTAGTGGACTCTTCCTCAGGGAGAGAAGGAAAGACAGAGAGACAGAGAGAGAGTGTACGGTTAAATTATTCTACCTTCTAACATGGTATCAACTTCTATACTGCTGTCCCACACGAGGGACCAGGAGCCCGTTTGACCCCTGCTACGACCGAAAGGAAAAGAGGACGATTTTCTTCTTCTCCCGGTTATTCGTCACTACGTCACTTCCGCTTCCGGTCAACACCCAAAACTTCCGTTTTTACTTTCAAATCCCCTTCCGGGGCCATTCCTCCGTCAAGTTACTGGCACCCCGTTGTGTGTTTACTCTTCCAAATTTTAACCTTTGTTTGCTCTTATTTCCTCTTCCTCTCCTTCTCTAGAAATCCAAACACATCTTTATTTTTAATCTCAAATTCAGGTAGACACTAATAATTACGCTACACAAGTCGTAGAAACAGCATCCCACAAGGAAGCAGCTGTACGGCCACCTGCCCCTTATATCACAATCATGGAGGCGCGTGGTCTAATGGTTAGAGTCGTAGGAAATGGACTCGTCAACGCGAGTTCAATTCCTGGACGAAGCTGTTGGAATTTCACATGGCGCTAATATCCTTGGGAAAGGTATGAATCCAATTCTCCCTCCAGCTATGGGTAAATAGCAGGGCAGACTGGACTCTTTAACCATGGCTAGGTAACCAGTCTAGGAGAAGGAAAACTCTGAATTCAAAACCTGTTAAACTCCGCTTAAGAAATTGACCTTGTGTCGCATCCTGCTCGTGCGGAGGGTTGGTAAATATATATATCACAATCATCTGAGTGATACGGACAAGGCATGCTGGAAACTGCTGGAGGAGCACATCCTTAATCGTCGACTATTTAAGACAATGAACCAAGCTATCTGGTAGAGTGTTGAAGGGGTGCTAGCTACTCTACAACAAAATTTAACCTGTGTGACATCCGGCTCGTGTAAAGGGGTTGATAAATACAAAAGACATACACTTAAATTGCAAATTATTTATTTTTTGTTGTTCAGCAAAATATATTTGGTTTGGTTTGGTTTGGTTTGTTTTGTTTTACGGCATATCAACTTCAGTGGGTCATTTAATGCCGACAAAGTTGTGAAATAAATTCATTCTTAATGCATAATATAATTTTGTTTATCAACTCATGTTTTTCTATTTAACCCATAGATGGGACCATAACAGATACTACCACTCCACAGGGAGCAATGGTTATGAAGGGGTGCTCCACATTCCCCAAACCTCCAGAACTGGAACCTCACCATCAGATAGAGTTTAACGTCATTCCCAGGACATGAAGACCCGCAGCCACCGCCTTCTAGCACCCATATGATAAAAAGGGGTTGGGGCTTGCCATAAGGGCAATATGGTTGGGGAAATCATATAGGTGCTAGGGCTTGACGTGACCAGACGATTGATCGGAGGGGGCCTCTCCGACCGCCCGTCTAGCCCAAGATAGGGCCAAAGTGGAGTATTGCATGTCATGAACTGCTCATCCACCTGGGCTCTACCCTTAAGCATCACGGGTCGCCACCCACGGCCAACAGGTGGCCCTATTGGGGGAGTCTTATCCCTCTGCAGAGGTGCATTCGGTGCATTCTAACACCCCAGCCGACAGGGCGGTTATATATTCAGTAATACGTAATTTTGTATTGTTTTTCTGTGAATATAATACATTGCAGTGACGGGTATCTTGATTAAATTCACTCGTGCGAAGAGACTGGTAAATACATACGACATACAGGTAGATAGCAAATCGCTTAGTTTTTGTTTTTCAGCAATTCAATTTATATATTTGAGTGATACGTAATTTGGTATTGTTTCTCTGCGCATATAATACATTGGAGCGACGGGTATCTTGCTTAGATTCGCACTGACCATTTTTGCGGACAACAAACTATTCTGTCATCTAAAGAATTCCAGACAAAATTCACACTTTGAACAGCATATTAAGCAAATCTGTTAGCAAGAACGTGTGAAGAACTGAAGACATTTGCAGACAACTTTTCACATTGTAAAGAATAGAGATGTGATTTTTTTTCTTTTTTTTTTTTTTTTTTTTTATATGTAAAAATACATATGTAAAAATACAAGTGCAGAAAAATTAATATGTAAAAATACATATGTAAAATACAAGTGCAGAAAATAATATGTAAAAATACATATGTAAAAATACAAGTGCAGAATATGTAAAAATACATATGTAAAAATACAAGTGCATGAAAAAATATGTAAAAATACATATGTAAAAATACAAGTGCAGAAAATTTAATATGTAAAAATACATATGTAAAAATACAAGTACAGAAGAGTTGTAGAATGTGAGTGTATACATACTGAAGCGATTCTAAGATTTTTTTTTTTTTTTGGGGGGGGGCAAATATCGATCCAAGTGAAAAAAAGCCCGCCAAATATATATTGTTGAACTATATATGTGCACAAGATAGAAATGTACTTTCAGACACTGAAGATGGCTTCGGCTGCAAGATTGAGTAGAAACAAATTGTGGAAAAGGCACCCAACAAGGAAGCAGCTATACGGCCACCTGCCCCCTATCACACAAACCATCCCACTAAGACGGGAAATACATGCTTGACACTGTTGGAGAACTCATAAGTGACGTCCTTCTGTGGAAACCAGCACGTGGACATGCTAGTGTGGGTTGGCCAGCAAGGATCTACATAGATCAGCTCTGTATAGATACTTGATGCTGGTCGGAGGACCTGTTAGGTACAATGAGTGACAGGGATGGTTGAGATTTTTCATGGATATCCGTGTCGCCAAGTAAAGAATGTTGCTTTGTTCCACATTTGTCCCTTTATAATTTACTACTAATTTATATATAGACCAGTGAGCAATGGTGATGAATGGGTGCTCCACATCCCCTAAACCTCTGTCACCCCCTTCTAGAACCCATATGATAGAAAAGGTTGGGTCTTACGTAACGGCAATAGGATTGTGGCAATCATATAGGTGCTAGAGCTTGACGTGACCAGCCGATTGATCAGAGGGGGCCTCTCCGACCGACCGTCTAGCCTAAGTAAGGGTCTAAGTTGAGTGTTGCAGGTCATGGACTGCTCATCCACGAAGACCCCGTCCTCAAGCATCACAGGTCGCCACTCACAGGTGGTCCCATTTGGGGGAGTCTTACCCCTATGCAGAGGTGCAGTCGGTGCATTCTAATGCCCCAGCCGATAGAGCGGGCCAAAAATGTTAATTTAGTTCTAAATTGCTTGTTGAGTTAAAGTGATAAAAATGCATACATGAAATCTAACGACAAGATATATAATACATACATCTTATTATAATGGAGATTGTGTGTTATTCTGTCTGTAACCGAAACTATATTCCTACTCAAGTCACAATTCCCTTAGTTATTGACATCACATTCTCCATGATTTTATTTTTATTTAAACCTCAATAATTAATAAAATTATTTTACATTATTAATACTGTTAACCATGTCTACATACTGACAATATGCTATTATATTTATATATACAGCAAAATAGCCGTTTACAGTGTGAACGGGAAGGCTAATTTGCATATTAATATAAAAAAATCGAACTTAATAAATATGTGCTTAGTATTATTGATTTCTAACTGTTTGGTTTTATTTTAATGAATATAAGCAAAAATCTCTTCAATAAATCTTAAATGAAATCCATTAACAAGAAACAATAACTGTCATTTATTCTTTACTTCCTCTTTTAACTAAATACTTAAATTAGAAAAAAATAACAATGAAAGACGAGAGTGATGGAAGAGTAAGTTTCAGTTGTTCTATTTTTTATTATACTCCCTCTGTTTCAAATCTTTTTATCTGCATTCTTATTTAGTTTCATTAGCCTTTCTGATTTAATATAATATTTTATTACATTAAAACTTAAATACTTGCACCCGGAGGGTGCATATATTTGCTAGTACAAATAAAATAGAATAAAAAATTGGTTTGATTTTTTCTTTAATGGTATATCAACATTCGTGGGCCAAAACCATCCTCATAGAAGAACAGTTGTAATACTACAGGGTCAGGCAAAATGATCTGACACATTTGTAGGTTTAATAAAAGGCAAATGAAGTAAAGAAACAATATATATATATATATATATATATATATATATATATATATATATATATATATATAGAGAGAGAGAGAGAGAGAGAGAGAGAGATGTATATATATATATAAATGGAATGGAAAAGAGATATAAAGAGATAGTGGCTGAGAGAGACTGAGAGAAAGACCAGAAGGGGAAGAGTGTGAGAGAGAAAAACGAATGTACATAAAGCTTCCGACAAACTATAAAAACGTAAGGATGCAAGAAGACACATTAACAAAAAAAAACAATAAAGAAAATAAGTCAATTGCAATGAGATATTCCCGGTTTTGTTGAAACCCCATATATAGTAGGAACAGAGTCATTTAAATAATCATCCCCTTTTTCTAATATTTTTTCACAATGTTCAAATAGATAAAGACACGTACGTTTGCCATGCTCTCACATAGACGCTCTTATTGATCAATATATCATACAGGGTCAGGCAAAATGATCTGACACATTTGTATGTTTAATAAAATGCAAATGAAGTAAAGAAACAATGATCTGACGCATGTGTAGGTTTAATAAAATGCAAATTAAGTAAAGAAACAAAAAAGTGTTTTTATTTTCGAAAAGTACATATAATGCCATTATATTTATATAATGCCATTTTGTTTTTTGTTTTTTTTATAATGCCATTGTTTTTCGTTTCTTTTTCAGTTGCTGCCATGAATTGGACTGGTGAGCATCGCGCTTTCATTGTGGAAACGTTTATCAACATCATTTTGTATGGATGCATTTGAAGATCATTGTGAAGAATTCTTCACAAACTTCTTTCGGAAAGTCTAAGAGCCTGGGCGCGTTTAAATGTGGAACGGAGTGGAGACTGTTGAACTGAAGCTCTTACCGCTGCCACATTTTCTGGAGTTCTGGCAGTGCGAGGTCGGCTGGTTGATTTTCGTTTCAATGCAGATCCAGTAGCTCTGAAGTTGGTAACCCATAACAAGATCGTGTTTCGAGCTGGAACGGGATTATGTCTACCAAGATTGAAGTGCAAACGGAACGCTCTTTGTGTTGCAGTTACAGATTTGTTTGTTTTGATAAACGTTTCCACAATGAAAGCGCGATGCTCATCAGTCCAATTCATGGCAGCAACTGAAAAAGAAACGAAAAACAATGGCATTATATGAGAAAAAATGGCATTATATGTACTTTTCGAAAATAAAAACACTTTTTTGTTTCTTTACTTTATTTGCATTTTATTTAACCTTCAAATGTGTCAGATCATTGTTTCTTTACTTCATTTACATTTTATTAAACCTACAAATGGGTCAGATCATTTTGCCTGACCCTGTATTTAACCCTTTTGCTGGGGCAGATAAAAACTTACTGACGACTCCATAAACGTCTTCAAAACTACCATCTAGTTTAATTCTGTTGAAAGAAATTTGATTTTTCAATTAACTGTCTTTGTTGTTTTTTTTTTTTTACTCATGTACAAGACGATGAAAACACATCTCCGTAAATTGCATCGAGTTTCTACCACATCCTCAGTTATATCACCTGTCACGATTTAAATTTCCTATTGCGTGCATCTCGATCAACAAGAATTTCCTCAGTAAGTCACACAATACGTAAAAATTTAAATATGCAAATCAGTTTACAGGTTTTTTTGTTTGTTTGTTTTTTTATTAGCACGAAATCACAATTGTACACTTAAACAGAGAAATATATATATACCTACTCGCGATTCCTACTTTTAAAGTACATATATATAGTACTTATACCAAATAGGGCCGGGTTAGCTCAGTCGGTAGAGCGTTCGGCTAGACAACCACAAGGTTCCTAGTTCGATACCGGCCCTCGCTAACTCAGCGTATGAGTAACACAGGGATCTGTGCTAGTAAAGTAAGGAGCTGATGGTAGGTGTGGCGCTCCACCTCAGACGCAAAAAGAATCTCCTTCGTCTAGCGCTAGTGAAAAGGGGATAGATTCCGTCGCTAATTGGTTGATACCGACTTTAGGCCAGCCTTTATATAGTATTTATACATTTCCTATAGACACTATTAAACAGGACAGATGTTTTTTGTCTGATTATTTTCTTGTCGAATTTTTCGAGTTGACGGGCCAATCTTTAAATTTTGGGGTTAATTTTGTTAATGAATTCCTCGTAATTTCGGGAACAAACGGGTCAATTACATCTAACCTCATGAAAATTTATAGTGCCGAAAGTACTTGCGAAAACTACGGTGCCTTCATTATCAAATTCCAAACCAATATTAAAAGATTGTCCCGTCAACTGGCAAAGATCAAATATATACAGGGTTAAATTTGACATATTTATATTTGGTTATTTTTCTCCGTAGGTTGGAGTTATTGACGCACACTACGCATCATTTAAAGGGTTGGACCCTTCTTCATTTATATACATGATGACAGAGAGAATGAATGACTGGAACCCACATTAAGCATGGAAGAGAATAAATTGTATCAAGATGATCTGCACCGGCCATCAAAATAAGGAGTTTATGGTTGCTGCCCAATGCTCCCTGAACACTGTAAAAACAATCAGGCATGAACTGGAGAATTGCAATTGAGACTATGAGGCTGTTGCTAGAATTAAGCAACATAACCAACGATCTGATTGTGTTCGTACAGCAGAATTACTCGAAAATCTCCAGAAACGGTATCATGTTGAATTCAGATGCCTACGTGGAGTTGTTAAACACTGTACTCAAGCCCTGGATAACAAGCGTAGCCAATGGTAGGCCATATGTATGGCAGTAGGATTCGGATCCTGCCACACCTCTGGGAAAAGTCAAAAATGGTTGTCGGCGATTTTTTACGACAACACCAGTCTCAATGTTTGGCCTCCGATCTCCCCAGATCTTAACACCATGGATTATTATATATGTTGCACCGTGCCAGTACTACAAAAGCCCAGTTAATCGAAAAGGGAGTTTTTGAGACCATTCCCATGGAAACTGTAACGTCCGCTTTCTCCAGGTTCCGGAGCAGGATTGTGGCTGTGATCGACGCTAATGGTGGTTATTTTGAATGAAACTTGTTGACAGTAGTGTAATTTCCGTGCCTTTTGAATTTATATACAATCCATTAAATTTTGTAGTTACCAAGCACTTTTTCTTTTTCCTTATGAAACTGTCAAATTTCTCCTGAACACCCTATATATATATATATATATATATATATATATGTGTGTGTGTGTGTGTGTTAAACAGGAGACATATGTTTTGTTTAACCCAGGAATCCAAAGATGTCTTCCGGTTAAACAATTTCAAGTTATTTATGATTTCTTATTTTATCATAGCAAGATCAATATATAAATTATATATATATATATATATTATATATATATATATATATTTGGAGGATATGTGCTTAATTGAAGTCATACCTAATTTTGAAAATTAATTATTTAATAATAAATGAATTTAGGCGGGCATATATGTTCAAATGTAATATATATATATATATATATATATATATATATATATATATATAATGTCACCTGGTTTGAAAATGACATTGATGAGAAACTGACAGATAGCAAGCGCCGTTGACTTCATGTCTACACTACCTTAAGTTATATATATTTGCTCTATCAATGATATTGACTACTCTTTACTTATGTATATACCACACTATATATTTATTCTCCACCTGTTTACCATCACTGTCAACATATTCAAGGGACCACCAGCAGGTGAGTGAAATAAGCTAATTTTCATCTAAGCTTATCTTTATCAAATGTATCTATATATACCCACATTGACATCGAGTATATAAACGAGAGTGGGTGAGAGTTCACGGGTGAGAGAGAGAGAGAGAGAGAGAGAGAGAGAGAGAGAGAGAGAGAAAGAGAGATAGAGATAGAGATATAGAAAGAAAGAGATAGAGATAGAGAAAGAGAGAGAGATAATAAATGAGAGATAGACATAGATAGAGAAAGAGAGAGAGAGAGAGAGAGATAGAAAGAGAAAGAAAGATAGAGATAGAGAAAGAGAGAGATAGAGAAAGAGAGAGATAGAGAAAGAAAGAAAGAAAGAAAGAGAGAGAAAGAGAGATAGAGAGAGAGAGAGAAAGATATATATATAGATAGATAGAGAAAGAGAGGGAGAGAGAGATTAGAGACTTACTTGGAGAGGAGCTGGTCTTACTTTATCACTTCATTTCTCTATTTTCACCGGTTATTGCTGATTCTTCTCCCATCGCCAGCTTCCATCTTGTTGTCTAGTTGCTGACTGATTCTTCTAACTGCGTTTTCTTCTATCTAAGGGCTTCTGTTTCCTGGGTTTAACTTGTTTTCAATTAAATGAATTAACAAGACTTTTTTGTGGCTTGATGAAGCTTTTTTATTTAGCCCATAATTTCCCGCGCGGACCAGGTCGACCTCAGGATACGGCTGCTCTGCTTCAAAGTCAGATTGGATCTGATATTCTAACTAAATCACGTTTTTCTCATGTCACGTGAGATTCGCGCTTCTATGGGTCAGACGGGGGTCATAAAATGCCAATCAAAACCCAACGGAAATCTACCCGCCTACGCTTTTAACTCTAACGAACCTATTTCAAACCAACTGCAGAGTCTGCTAACAATTTATGACACCATAAATTGTAACATTCCGAGCGGTACCTGACGATATACCACAGAATGATAATTTAACTATTACAACGTTTCATATGTAGAGTTAACAGCAAAATAGTTCAATATGAAAAGGTTAATAATCCTGATTTAACTCTCTCTCCCTCTCACTCTTTCTTTCTTTTTTCCTTTTTTTTTTTCATCATTTCATTGCATTCCATTGAAACAGGTTAGCTTTATCGCTTCCGTGCTCTTGCTCCTTTCTATATATTTCCCCATTCTTTTTTCTCTTTCTTTCTTTTTTATTTATTTAATTCTTTCTTATCATATCTTTCTTACGTAAAGCATGTCCTTTTTCGCAGGTCCACTCTGAGCGGGAATGATAGTATCTGTTAGCGTCCCATCTATGGATTAAATATTTCAATTTTTAAAAAAATATGAATACCCATAAAAAATGAATTAAACAGAACCTCTTCGGCATAGTGTAGCAAGATTGAATTTGGCAAGGACTACTAATGGAAGGGGGAGGAAGAAAGAAATAAGTGAGAGAGTAAAGGTTTTAAAAAGAGTAATGAACACAAAACAGTTTGACTTGAATGTCAACCGGAAGTTTCGGGTGTTGACCGGAACCGGAAGTCACGTGGTGACGTGGAACAACGAAGAAAGAGACCAGTCTCTTTTTGCTTTCCGCCGTCGTAGGGTACGGATCGGGCCTCTGGTGCCTAGTATGGGGTCACAATAATTTAACAGTGTCCTCTCTCTCTCTCTCTCTCTCTCTCTCTCTCTCTCTCTCTCTCTTCTTTTTTTTTTTTCTCTGCCTTTCCTCCACTCTGATACGAACCCACGAGACGAGCCTACCCTGGAAATAAAGGCTAGCAGTTGTGACTACATATTTCTCGCGTTGTAATTTATATCAACAAGATGACCGCCACGTGCCGAAGACATTTTTAGTACGGTGAATATATCGCCACCACCGCCCCGTTACGTATATATCATTTTGGTACTGTGAAAATACCACAACGTTACAATAGAATTGTGGTGAGTCGGAAGTTGCCGTTTCAACAGACGGAAGTCGAATGGCAAAAATAATTAGTCTGTGCATATGAATCGCACAACCTTAGTAAAAATAAAATTCAAAATATAATTCGTAAAAATTAACCAATCAGAGGCGTTCCCGCTTAAAAAGAAAAGTCATCGAAAGAAGCCTCGCTGATCCACTTGATTTGCTATAAAATCTAGAAATTTTTCATTTTCAAGCAGAAAGATTTTGCCTGCCAACGAGAATCCTTGTCACTTGTTTTAAGAAATTTTAACGCATAAGGTACGAACTATTTATCTATCTTTCTCACTTTAAATAATCATCGTTTTAACAGATAATCTTAATATCAGTACAATTACAGCCTGACTGCTGATTATTTGGACATACAAACTTTAATGTTTCTTCTTATTGTGTGAATTGTAAAATATTTTATTACATTTTACATTTGAACTTTAAAAAAAGAACTTGGGGACGGAACCTCTCCCAGTATTCAATACTACCTTTTTGTAAATTTCTGTTAATACAATTTTGTTTGTTTAATCAAGAGTTTTGTCTTCTCTACCATCTTTGCTTTATTTATTTATGGTCTTTAAATGTTTGAATACTTTTATTGAATATTGACATCAAACTGCCCTACCTATCACCATAGAATAACCCAAGAAGGGTTAAATGCCGTAAAATGTTTGCTGGTCCGTTCTATCCGATATTAGATGTACTGTCTGAAACTGACGAATCAATATTATCAGCATATGAAACAATCAAGAGACGAGTTACTCGGAACAAAGTGCCGAAGTTATCATAATAGGAGCAATTTGGTCATCACCCAGACGTAACCAAGCGAACTATTATAAAAGCTCACTTTTATAAAAGGTAATAAAAATGTCCCGAGTGGATAATCAGTGACCCGAGAGCCGAAGATAAAAGCATTGGCAATATTTTTTTGGATTGTTGCCTTTGTGTTTGCTCTTCTGAACACAACGTTTTGACTGTTAGATTCATTGGGCTTGTTAGTATTTTTGAAATGTCGCAGATTATTTTTCCTTATTTCGATATCGATTTTTTGCCTTTACTGTCTTCGTGTTTGCTGTCTGACTACAATGTTTCGGTTAATAGATGTGTCCGGCTTCTTCCGGCAGATTCCCCCTTGGCCTAATGGCTAAAGCGATGGACTGTGAGTTATTTTTGAAATGATCAAATCAAAATGATTTACCGGTATTAAAAATGTAAAATATACCTATAGATGTACTAAGTATACATTATATATAAGAATTGTGCCGGCAATGTGATTGATACAAGGGACATTTATTGTTTCTATATCATTTCAAATATATCCAACCATTAACTTAATCTTGATCATTTTTATTGCACTCTGACAGTTATTTTGTTCCATAAAGACAGAATTCAATGGCTGTATGGAAACACTTAAAACATAAAAGTGCAAAATGTTAACTGATGTTGTAGCTTCGGTTCTGAGCAAAAACCAAATTATCTTTTTAGTACAAATAATGTTCAATATAGGTAGAATAATAATAGAAAATATTTTTTGTCATAGAGGCATGCCACAAAAAAAGCATTGGCAATATTTTTTTACTTACCCAGGACACTATGTGTGTTTGAAACTTTTGTTTTGTTTTGAGCAATTATATATATATATATATATATATATATATATATATATATATATATATATATATATATATATATATATATGTATATATATATATGAGGTTAAGTAAACAAACAAATGTGTTCATTTTATATGGCTTTAAGCCGACAATTTTTAGAGGATATGTGCTTAATTGAAGTCATACCTAATTTTGAAAATTAATTAGTTAATTAATGAATTTAGGCGGGCATATATGTTCAAATGCAAGGCTAAACCAATCGAGAAAATGACATTTTCTCGATTTGTTTAGCCTTACATTTGAACATACATGCCCGACTAAATTCATTAATTATTAACTAATTAATTTTCACAATTAGGTATGACTTCAATTAAGCACATATCCTCCAAATATATATATAAATTTATATATTGATCTTGCTATGAAAAAATAAGAAATCATAAATAACTCGAAATTGTTTAACCGGAAGACATCTTTGGATTCCTGGGGTAAAAATACTTTTATAAACCAATTTTTAGGAGTATGAATGCTCCAGAACTCATTTCATAGACTAAAATGGATTACAAAAGTCGCAATCTTTGCCCCCCCCCTCCAAAAAAAAAAAAATTTGAAGAGCTACAAATCGACATAACTTGGCCAATTTTTGGAATTGAAAGCCCTAGTTAATGAGATTGTATAACTTTAACATAGTCTACTCCTGTAAAAAGATTTCAGAAAAACTGAAGGGGTTGGTGACAATTTTACTTTTTTCTGGGATTTGACGTGGAATTACACAATAATCAGTTTACTCACCGATGTATGATTTCACATTATCTATCAAACCCGACTTTTTATTTCTAAACTTCTGGAATTATTTTTATCTTTTCATTGTAATGGCTGTCAACTCGTCAAACCATTTCCTGTTTTTGTTTTCTTTTCATTTGTGTATTTATTTATTTTATTTTTGGGGTTTTTTATCATCATAGTTGGGTGCCAGTAGCATTTGACAGCTTATTCTTGTGTATTCTCAGATGAGTCACCAGACCGGCACAGGAGAGACATACTCTTCCACATAAACTACAATTTTTTTTTTTTTTTGGGGGGGGGCAAAGATTGCGACTTTTGTAATCCATTTTAGTCTATGAAATGAGAGCATTCATACTCCTAAAAATTGGTTTATAAAAGTATTTTTACCCCAGGAATCCAAAGATGTCTTCCGGTTAAACAATTTCGAGTTATTTATGATTTCTTATTTTTTCATAGCAAGATCAATATATAAATTTATATATACTAGCAAATATATGCACCCTCCGGGTGCAAGTATTTTAGTTAAATTTTATAATAAAATATCATATTAAATTAGAAAGGCTAATGAAACTGAATAAGAATGTAGATAAAAAGATTTTGAACAGAGGGAGTATGATTGAAAAATAGAACAACTTTGAAACTGACTCTTCCATCATTTTCCGTTACTCCCGTCTTTCATTGGTAAATTTTCCTAATTAAACTGTTTAGTTAAAATAGGAAGTAAAGAATACTATTACAGTTATTTCTTTTTGTTGAGGGATTTCTTTTAAGATTTATCCCCGAGATTTTTGCTCATATTCAATAAGATAAAACCAAACAATTAAATCAATAATACTAAGCATATATTTATTAAAATCAATTTTTAAAGATCAATATCCAAATTAGCCTTCCCATTCATACTGTAAACCTCTATTTTGTTGTATATATAAATACAATTGCATGTTATTAGTATGTAGATATGGTTAACAGTCTTAATGATGTAAAACAATTTTATTAATAATTGAAGTTTAAATAAAAATAAAATCATGGAGAATGTGATGTAAATAACAAAGGGAATTGTGACTTGAGTAGGGATATAGTTTCGGTTACAGACAGGCAAACACACAATCTCCATTATAATAATATATATATATATATATATATATATATATATATTTGGAGGATATGTGCTTGTAACTTCTCCATTTTGAATGTTGCTGGGTTGAAAATTACCCTTTCTAATAGCCAGTTTCAATTTATGATTTTCATTTATTCGGGATTTGTTTTTTTATCAAGAGTTGGTTTTGCACACGGTCCTATCAAATACGAATGTTTTTTTAAACAGATCCATTAAACACATAGATGTATCGCTAACATCTACTACCACTTTTAATAAGAGTTGACATGAAGGGTTAACCCATACACTTGAGAGCTCCAGAACAGGAGTCTCACCTACAGATACAGTTTAGTGACTTAACCAGGACACTATAAAGATGTGTGTTTGTGACTTTTGTTTTGTTTTGAGAAATTAAATATATATATATACAAATTTGTTTTGAGAAATTATATATATTATATAAATTATAATTATACTATCAGAGATACCCGATGTTGCCCCAAATTTAAAAAGTTAGAAATAAATGTATTTTCTATATTCATATATAGATAATTATAAAAAAATATTTTTTTATATCTTTGTTTTATAATTCTTTATTCTTTATATATTCTTGTTTTCAAGGTATTTCTTTGTTTGTTTGTTTGTTTTACGGCATATTAACCTCAGTGGGTCATTTAATGCCGATAAAGTTTTGAAATAAATCAATTCTTAATGGATAATACAATTTTTTATAAATCCATTTTCTATTTAACCCATAGATGGGACCCTAACAGGTACTACCACTCCGGGTCAGAGTGGACCAGGGAGAAATGGTGATGAAGGGGTGCTCCACATTCCCCAAACCTCCAAAACTGGAACCTCACCATCAGATAGAGTTTAACGTCATTCCCAGGACATGTAGACCCCCAGCCACCGCTTTCTAGCACCCATATGATAAAAGGGTTGGGGCTTGCCATAAGGGCAATAGGGTTGGGAAAATCATATAGGTGCTATGGCTCGACGTGACCAGCCCATTGATCGGAGGGGGCCTCTCCGACCGCCCGTCTAGCCCAAGATAGGGCCAAAGTGGAGTATTGCATGTCATGAACTGCTCATCCACCTGGGCTCTATCCTTAAGCATCACGGGTCGCCACCCACGGCCAACAGGTGGCCCCATTGGGGGGAGTCTTACCCCTCTGCAGAGGTGCAGTCGGTGCATTCTAACGCCGCAGCCGACAGGGCGGGTATTTCTTTGTAATATTTTTCTTTATTGCATTATTTCTTTTAGTTGTCTTTTATTTGCTTTTTATTATCTTTTATCCCGTATTAATGTGATTATGTTTTATCATTTTTAATTAACCTTTTAATATATCATTGATTTACACCTTTATTATATTTTATTTGGCCTTTCTTATGGTCTCCATTAATTTTCCATAAACATATATATTGATCGCAACGTCTTGTCAGGTGACTGCCACTCCTTTATTCATTGTCCGATTGTGAGCTCGCTCATGACTTTTCAATCCTGCCAAAAATCTTGCATAACTTAGAACATCTCTGGCACACAGAACGATAGGTGTTGACTGGGTCGACAGGTGTTGTATACTCATTACTGTGAACTTTCATGTGAACCTTGAGACCACCAGTTGTTTGGCACACTTTTGTGCAGCAGGAACATAAAAAGTCCTCATGTTGGAGATCATGCTGGGAATCAGAGTGTGGCATGATAGAGACAACAATTGCAGTTGGGTAGCTCTCATGTGATTTCATGTGATTGACCAACCCTGCCTTTGACAACAGGGCCCGGTCACACTCCTCACAGATCCACACATCACCAGAATTCTCCGGCAGAGTTTCAGGTTTTCGGCACGCTCTCCTGAGTTTTGCCCGGTCCTTCTTTGCAGCTTCAAACAGTTCTGCACCCGTGTATATCACAGCCCTCCATTGCCCACGATCAGATGTCAGGGACTCCCAATTATCGACGGGAATACCAAAGCACACTAGACACTCCTTCACACGATCACGAAACCATTTTTTGGCTTGTGTTGTGGTCTTTTGCCAAAAAGAGCTCCCATAAAAAGCTGTTTTGCTAGTGTAGAATCATCAAGCCGAAATACATACATACATACATACATACATAATCTTACATTCATAACACCTGTACACACACACACACACACACACAACACACAACCACACACACACACACACACAATATATATATATATATATATATATATATTATATATATATATATTGGAGGATATGTGCTTAATTGAAGTCATACCTAATTTTGAAAATCAATTAGTTAATGATTGATGAATTTAGGCGGGCATATATGTTCAAATGTAAGGCTAAACGAATCGAGAAAATGTCAATCCAATGTCAGGGATTGACACTTCTCGATTCGTTTAGCCTTACATTTGAACATATATGCCCGCCTAAATTCTAATTATTAACTAATTAATTTTAAATTAGGTATGACTTCAATTAAGCACATATCCTCGAAAAATTGTCGGCTTAAAGCCTTAAAAAATAAACACATTTGTTTGTTTACTCAACTTCATATATATATATATATATATATATATATATATATATATGGCCTAATTCTTATAAGAGTCATATAAAAGAATTTCTAAACAAAATCAGTAGTGATTCATTGTTCTCTGAATGAGCAGTATTTGAAGTGCCGTGTCTAGTTTAACTTCAGATTTTAAAGAATTAGAAATCAAATACAGCATTCGAACACTAAGTGATTCAGTTAAGTCTATTCAACAACCATCGGCGCTGAAAGCTTGCACAATGAGACATTATAGCAGTCATTTAAGTTTATAGCAAACATTTTTTTTAAATGTATTTTGTGCACTTTAACAAGTGAGGCACATCGGTTACACGACACGTAATGTTTATAAGCCAGACTGAACTCATTGAAGCATTGATTGATTGATTTTAACCGCCTGTCAATAGAGAGATGACGTGTTGATAGTAAAATTAATTGTATCCTTATCTTACCTTCTCTGCTACGTAGAGAGGCTTGAATCTGGTTGCTGGGTCGATGCTGAGTTGACTGACAATTACTGAATGTTTGGAGTCTGGAAAACAACGTAGGGTGCTGGGGGATATCTTGCCTTGTGGCATTTAGACTTTTTAGTAATAACCGAAGGCCACTTCTTTTTTCATGTGATTTTTATTTTCGCCAAGCCCATACTGCCTAGGGCAAAAGCCCACGTCTCGCTCTGTCAGCGCATAATTTCAAACTCCTCTCCCATTCTTACCTCTCACTCCTCTCTCCCACCTCGCCACATCTCACTTACCGACCAATAGAAACAATGATATGTGGACTTATGTCGATTCATCCTTAAACTTTACCATTCTAATCTACATATAATTCTTATGTTCCTCCTAAAAACTTGTCCGTGCTAATTTTCGTGTCATTGTTACATTCCTGCCCCATTTGTTATGTATAACACAA
Source organism: Doryteuthis pealeii (assembly GCA_023376005.1). Lineage (NCBI taxonomy): Eukaryota > Metazoa > Mollusca > Cephalopoda > Myopsida > Loliginidae > Doryteuthis > Doryteuthis pealeii. The sequence goes on from CM042152.1 coordinate 6,734,358, forward strand.
CAGTGGGTGCAAGCATGTGTGTGTGCATATAAATACATAGTTAATTATATTGAATACATAAGTAGTAAGCCAAACCACATATGTGTGTGTGTAGATTGAATATGTAGTAGCAAGACCAGTATTAAATAGTAACTAGTGTGGATAATGGGTGTGCATACATATATACATGTGTGTGTATATACATATATTGCATGTGTAAGTAGGTGTATTGTTTGTGGGTATCAATAGTTCAGTCCACCCATTAAAACTTAAGAAAAGATTAAGAGTGCTGATAACTCCCCAAATTAGAGACGAGAAGACTGGTTCGTGAACAAAGTTGACAGTTGACCATAAACAGTAATAACATTCGGCCTAGATTAAACCCAAAGAAAGACTTTTCAAATCACGCGGGGGCTAGACACAAATCTCGTGGACGAGATTTGATGGCGAGAGTTGGGGACTCTGAGATATTTTTTGAAAAGTTAGTTAGTTTTCTGGACCCCGGAGAAGTTATTTGAGTTCTGGAGACCGAGGAAGTAAGATGTTAGTTGTCCACAAGAGACCAGCCCTAGCAGAGGTCCCCAAAGAAAAGGGGGGTGTCCCCCAACACGACAAGCGAGGGGGCAGCTGGAACTGTAGCCGATAGGAAGAATGAATGCGAACTATATACCTCTCTGGCCATTTTAATGTTCTACTGAAATTGTCTTGTCTTTATTCTCTCTTTGTTGTTGATTGTAAACCCCCTGGATGAGCCCCGAGGCAGTTACGGACACAAGTGGAGGTCCTAGATGAAAGCAGCAGATGATCATGACCAGTAAAGTTGCAAGTAATGCAGTGAGATGCACAGCAAAAAGACAACAGGTGCCCACGGCCCGAGGGAGGTTTACATATGTTACAGTAAGAAAGAAAGAGTTTTTTTCCGATGGACACCTATATATTCATACGCAATTATAGACCGACCAAGCATTATAGGCCAAGAAAGCGCGTGGTGTAATGGTTAAAGTCATAGGAATTGGACTCGTCGCCCCAAGTTCAAATCCTGGACGTGATAATTGTATTTCACTTAGCGCTAATACCATTGGGAAAGGTATGAATTCTACTCTCCCTCCAGCTATGGATAAATAGTAGTGCAGACTGGGCTCTTTAACCTTGGTTAGGCAACCGGTCTAGGAGAAGTAAAACTCTGAATTCAAATCTGTTAAACTCCGCTGAAGAAATTGACCTTGTGTCACATCCTGCTCGTGCGGAGGGGTTGGTAAATATATATAGGCCGACCAGCCAAAAATTTATTTGTTCTGGAAACACTGGAGTCAATGATTGTGAGGGAACTGTAGGACATCGTCTGATTGTATGTAAGAGTTCTAATCTTTCTGTTGTTGTTTGGGAGGAGGGATTATGGTAGGTGTGGCTCTCTGAAATTAGACATAACAAAAGGAAAGTCATACTGTCTGTCTGTTCCTATCTAACTTTCAGTATTTGTTTTTCTCATACCGTTAATACCCTGAGGAAAGGTATGCATCCAACTATTCTCCCTCCAGCTATGGATGAGCAGTAGAGCAGATTGGGGTCTGTAACCTTGGTACGGCAAACAATCTGGGAAAAGGAAAACTCTGAATTTAAACCCGTTAAATTCCGGTTAAGAAATTCACACACACACACACACACACACACACACATACATATATATATATATATATATATATATATATATATATATATATATATATATTTACATGTAGAATTAAACAAAAGGCACATCTCCTGTTTAATAATTTTATTTTGATCTTTTCTAATTGTCTGGCCAACTTTTTAATGTTTGGGTGGAATTGGTGGATAAGTCCACAAAAGTTCAGTTCCCGAGTACTTTCGGCACTTCGAAGTGCCATCATCAGGGTCAGGGGTGATGTATTCCAGTTTTTAAAAAAAATTATATTAATGGGGAGGCTGGAAGGAGAAGAATTAGAAAAGAGCAAAAATAAAATTATTAAACAGGAGATGTGCCTTTTGTTTAATTCTACATGTATAAATGAAATAATGCTGCCCAAATACATATATATATATATATATAAGTGTTTTTTTATAAATTTTTGGAAGCATTGTATGTATGCGTAAAATATAAATTTAAGGCAATATACAATGCAATGTAATAGGTGTTAAATGATGTTTATTTACCTAAATATTTTCGAGAAAATCTCATCTTCAGAGGCAGAAGCATCCGTGTTTTTTAAGCACCGAGCCGGCGTAATCTTTGTTGTTAGTAAGTTGGAGGAACGCCAGTTATTTGAAATCTTCGGGATTTTCCGTGAGTGCATGTCGGACTGTATTATATGCGCTCGTGCTGAATATTCGAAATTCTTTTAGTTCTTTTTTTTTTCTTTTCTTTATATTTTTCTTTATGCTTTGAAAAAAAAAAACCACGTATGCTTCTGCCTCTGAAGATGAGACTTTCTCGAAAATATTTAGGTAAATAAACAACATTTGCACCTATTACATTGCATTGTAAATTGCCTTCAAATTTATTAATATATATATATATATATATATATATAATATATATATATATATATATATATAGAGAGAGAGAGAGAGAGAGAGAGAGAGAGGGTATGAAAAACTAAATAATCTTTTAGAATTACAATTATCTGCGTTATTCGGACTATTGTACTCATCTTCATTGTTATCTGTACAAGACATAAGAAAATGAAAGTCATACATCAGAGAGAGAGACAGACAGACAGACAGACAGATAGATGTAAGTGAGGGCGGTTCAAATTCGGCGAAATAGACAGAAAAATAGGAAAAAATGAAGAGAGAAGAAAACACAAATATTGAATACTGGTGATGCGGGATTTTTCGGCCTAAGTTCATCCTTCGCCATGGGATTCCGTGCTGTCATCACTAATAGATAATGATGATATTTCATTAAAAAGAAAGTTATGTATTTAAAAAAACAAATTAAAATCGATAACGTACATTTTCATCAAAATACGTAGTCTTATAATGGCTGAAAAATGGCATTTTTTGGCAAACCTTTGAAGCCCCATCTCCCCCAATTCTCAAGCGCCCTCAACCATCTTTTACTATGTGATACTCCTCGTCGAACTCTATCAGAAAATCATATTAGTTTGGCACTTTATTGCACACGAAATTTGCCATTTTTGCCCACTCTCAGGGGGATTATCAAGCCTCGAAAATAACCTAAAACTCCTAATTGAGCAGTTTTTTCACCATCAGTAAATTCAAGACATTAGAATCCACGAGAAAAAACAATAAAATGGATAACGTACATTTTCATCAAAATACGTAGTCTTATAATGGCTGAAAAATCATATTTGTGATATAAAGATAAGCGTTGCTCATGAGATCGAAACCCGGGAGTTAAGAAAAGCGCTGCTTTAAATCGTTTGCTTCTCGTTGTCTGCGAGAAGATGGGAGAAAATGCGCGAATCCCGGGACGATAAAAGCAGCGATTTGAGCTAGCGTGGGGGAGTCTTAGGTCGACGTTATTACGAGAGGATTGAAGCAGGTGAAGAGGAGCGAGTTGCAGTTTCGGAAAATTAAAAGCGGTGTAAGATTTGAACGCGTCCCGTCGTGAAGAATAGAAAGGGAAGATTCTACAGAGGACGAGCGGACTGAATCCCTGAGTTAAGTTGAGCCACAGGTGTACATATGTATGTTTGGTTGTTGGTTGGATTGGTTGGTTGGTTATTTAGTTGTATTTATGTCATGTATCAGTGCTGTTGTATGTCTGCACCACTTGGACCCTAACGAGGCGCCTTGAAAATAAGCTGGATGAGATCCTGCACAAGAATGCTGCGTACGGTCTTGAACAAGTCGTGGAAACAGCACCCCACAAGGAAGCAGCTGTACGGCCACCTGTCCCTTATTTCATAAACCAGCCGAGTGAGACTGGCCAGGCATGCTGGACACGGCTGGAGAAGCAAGGACGAGCTCATAAGCGACGTTCTTCTGCGGAAGCCAAAACATGGACATGCAAATGTGGGCCGCCCACCAAGGACCTACATTGACCAATTCTGTGAGGATAGTGGATGCTGCGCAGAGGACCTCCCCGAGACAATGAATGATAGGAGGTTGGCGAGAGATTGTCATGGATATCCGTGTTAATTGCGCGACATGATGATGATGATGATGATGATGATGATGATGATGATGATGATGATGATGATGATGATGATGATGTTGATATGTCTACCCTTGGGTTATTTTATGTCAAAGTCGTTTCTGATTATTTTTTTCATTTTTGTTGGGTAGTTTTTGGTGATGAAGTGTACTCCCCACTCCCCAGATCTCAAAAATTGGAACTTCACCATTATATCCCGTTTAATGTCATACCCAGGACACTAAGCCCATCAACAACTGCCTTCTAGCATATCTATATCTATACATAGGACAGTTGTGTGTATGTGTCTGTCCGGAGGAAACTTCGAAAATAAAGCAATTAACGCCAAATCAATATATATACACATTAAATATCATCAGGGCTTGTTTTTTGAGCAAAAATAATAAAGATTTCATTTATATTTGTGAAAAGGATTTATAAATAAAATTTAAATAACAGAATGGAATATTTTTTTTTGCATTTAATATTTTGAATAGTAGACATTAAAGTTTATTTTCAGAGTGGCTGGATCAATGCAAGGTCTTTTTTTAACATGGGGATTTTAATGGGGCATCCGACGAGGATCCAACTCACGATTGAGTAATAATGGATCCGCGGGATCCCCTCCTCTACCCTGGCGATACCGGGTGGCCGCTTCTAGTATATGATTAAAAAAATTGGAGTTTGCTATAAGACCAGAAGGGCCGGGTTAGCTCAGTGGTAGAGTGTTCGGCTAGAAACCGCAAGGTTCCTAGTTCGATACCGGTCCTTGCCAACTCAGTGTATGAGTAGCACCGGGATCTGATATTAGGTGTGTAGGGGGCTGATGGTAGGTGTGGCGCTCCACCTCAGATGCTAAAACAATCTCCTTGGTCTAGCGCTATTGAAAAGGGGATAGACTTCCTCGCTGACTGGCTGATACCGACTTTAGGCCGCCCCGACGACTTTACTTTACTTATAAGACCAATATGGTCGGACAATCATATAGGTGCTAGGGCTAGACGTGACCAGCCGATTGATTGGGTAGTGAGAATCTTCGAGCACCGTCTAGCCCAAGTAATGGCTGAAGTAGAGTGCATATTTATGAGGGATATTTTATGTGTGTACGTAAGATCGATATACTATTAGTAGAAAACAAACATTCTTGACGTAAATATCTGTGTCTCTACTGTGTATTTTGTATATTAAACACCAGAGGTATTGGCGTTTATTTATACTAATCTGAACTTAGTACCAAACGCATCCAAGCATAAATTGTCCAGGGGGGATGGAAATAACAGCACGTTTGTTATAATGATAGGAATATAAGGATATCAGGTAAGGTTGAAATCTCTTATAGAATCCAGAAGACGACTTTGTAAACATAGCTCACTAAAATATCAGGAAGATATGTCAAGGTGACCCGCGGAGGGGTAACATCGTGTAAGCAAAAAGTTTTATGCTTCATAAACCTAAAAAGGAATCTTGGAGACATACTGGTTAGGTGGCGTGATAGGATGCTTAGCATATATATATAATATATATATATATATATATTAATATATATATATATATATCCTAAGCTATTGCTATATATATAATATATATATTATTATATATCATTGCCGTCCCTCACACCCTCACAAGCCCATAACTCGACCATCAGAACCCTCCCTCGCATGAGCCCTCAAATGACTCATCAAAATTTAGAAAGTGGTATTCGTGTTGTACAAGCGTTGTCCACTGTAATACTATGATGTACACATGTTCCCTTGCTTTCGTTTCACACACACACACACACACACAAATATTATATATATATATATATATATATATATATATATATACATTAATTTGATTTATTTTTATCTCTTTAACCCATAGATGGGACCCTTAGAGGTACTATCCATCTGGATCACAGTGGACCTGGAAGTAAGGAGCTGATGGTAGGTGTAGCTCTCCACCTCAGACGCAAAAGCAATCAAGCTCTAGTGAAAAGACTCCTTTGCTGTTAGACGGAGGAGACTGTTTTTGCGTCTGAGGTGGAGAGCCACACCTACTATCAGCTCCTTACTTTACCGCACAGATCCCTATGCTATTCATACGCTGAAGGGCCGGTATCTAACTAGGAACCTTACGATTCCTAGCCGAACGCTCTACCAACTGAGCTAAGCCGGCCCCTATATACATATATATATATGTTGTGTCTGTGTGTCTGTGTTTATATAAACCATTTATATATATATATATATATATATATATATATATATATGTGTGTGTGTGTGTGTGGTTGTGTGTGTGTGTTTATATAAACCATTTTTTACAGAAATTTAAACTCTGCATTGTTTGGAGAAATATTTAGTTTTATCTCGTAAAAAATATTTGTTTTGAAGCCATTTAACATGACAGTTAAGGAAACAGAATACATCAATCTCGAACAGATGTATGTCATCAAATTTTTCGTGGCTGAGAAGAGGAAACCATTTGAAATTTACAAAAGACTGAGCGCCACAGATGGTGAACCATGTTTTAGTCGAGAATATGTTTACTGTTTGTGACTACGTCCCATAGTGTAAAAAACGGTCTATGCAGTGGAACACGTCTGATTACTGTGCTTGCCAACAAGGGTTTATTCACCAAGTGTTGTTATATTTTTCTATGGGGTGAAATACCTATTTTTCAATTAAAAAAAGAAAAAAAGAAAGAAATGTTAAAAATTAATATAATGTGATTTTCTAGAATATTTTTTTATATTCCATCTTTCCCTTTCAAGACGGACGACCCCTAAAAATTATAGATCGTTCCTATTTTTGTAAATTGAAAAACTCGGAAAATCAGCCGGGAATCAAATACTTATATATTGGAGTAAATATAGAAATAAATCCGACATTATTAAGAAATTTGAAAAACGAAGTGTTCCAAAAATAAGATGTATTTATTTATCGACGCTTAAACGTTTCGGTTTATTTAAACCTTCATCAGGATAGGGTTGATGAAATTGATGGATGTTTTGTGGATGACAGGAGTTAGAAAAATATTTATAAAAAGTTTGTAAGGATCCATCAATTTCTTCACCCCATAATCTATCCTGATGAAGGTTTAAATAAACCGAAACGTTTAAGCGTCGATGAATAAATTCAGGGGGCCCCACTGTAACCAAGAAACACAAATTTCAGAATGGTAAAAATGTATCCATAGGAATAATATATTCTCCTATATCTGCTTGTTTGGTATGAATAAGCGAACACTTTGCTCATTTTCTGGGCACGACAGTTGGAGCCACTCCCTCACCGTTTTATATCAGAGGATAAAACCATTTACTTATTTTCCCCTCTGTAGTTATGATTATGATTAAACATTTATAAACAAATTCACGGTATGAAACCCATCTATGTATAAATATATAAAGGCGCGTGGTCTCATGTTAGAGTCGTAGGAAATTGACTCGTCAACGCGAGTTCAATTCTTGGATGAAGCCGTTGGCATTTCACATGGTACTAATACCCTTGGGAAAGGTATGAATCCAATTCTCCCTCCAGCTATGGATAAATATCAGGGCAACCTGGACTCTTTAACCATGGTAGGTAACCAGTCTAGGAGAAGGAAAACACTGAATTCAAACCTGTTAAACTCCGCTTAAGAAATTGACCTTGTGTCGCATCCTGCTTGTGCGGAGGGGTTGGTAAATATATATAAAGGGCAGTCGTGTGTATGTATGTCCGGAGGAAACTATGAAAATAAAATAATTGACCACAAAGTAAATATAAATACACATTCACTATCACCAGATCTTGATTTTCGAGCAAAAAAAATGATGGTTTGGTTTATATTAGTGAAAATAATTAAAAATGGAAATTTAAAGGATTTAAAGCATATATATTTTTTTTGTATTTAATATTTTAAATAGTAGACATTAAATTTCCATTTCCGAGTGGCTGGATCAACACAAGGTCTTTTTTTACAAAGGGATTTTAAAAGGGCATACTACGAAGATCCAACTCGGGATTCAATAATAATGGATCTGTGAGACTAACTTTTTTTACTTCTATCACTACCCAGGCAACGCTGGGTAGCAGCTTCTAATAACCCATAAGGGTTTGATATACCGTTAAGTAAATAAACTAAACCAAACCATCTTTTTTTTTTTAATCAGGATAATCCTATTAAGCCATACTCTACAATGAATCGTGTAAGTCGTTTTGATTTCTACCTAAATTGGCAGAGCATTTTAATTTAATCACTCAAGAAATCTTTTTTTTCTTTTCTTTTTTTTCTAAATGGAGTTCTTATTATTCTGAGAACGTCATTGTCTATTGTGGATCATGAGAACTTGATTGATTGGGTATCTGACGAAACTGCACATTTAATTTGATTGGAGATTACCTGACTAATTAATTTATACCTATCTGGACACGCGTTTGATAACAAAAATGAAAATCTGTAACGGGTGGCGAGAAAAGCATATATGATCCAATGTGCTTATTAAATAGCAATAAAAGTTGATAATAGAGTTCGTGCTACACATTGAGTCGGTGCGAGAGATCGATGCTGGGCGTTAATTTCATCTGAGGAACTCGAAGCACTCTGTTAATTGATACAATTATCTTGGATAATTGCAATATCGATAATTAGTCGATAACAAGACTAGTTAATTATTTAAAATAAGTAACGACACAGTTACCGGTTCGTAAATAAAGTACATATAGATAGATAGATAGATAGATAGATAGATAGATACATAATTGTACAATTAGGGATTTATGCTTAAAGGATAGTAATTGCTTTTCTAATTGACATGTGTTCTAGTACAGGAATTAGAAAGATAGGTGGACATTTACATTATTAATTTATATTTACACTACATTTCTACACCATACACACGTTCACACACACGAACGCCCACGCACCCACCCACACACACACATAGGGCCGGTTTAGCTCGGGTGGTAGAGCGTTTGGATAGGAGTCACAAGGTTCCTGGTTCGATACCAGCCCTCGCCAACTCAGTGATCTGTGTTGGTAAGGTGAGGAGCTGTGGTAGGTGTGTCGCCCACCTCAGGCACTAAAAATAATCTCCTTGGTCTAGCGCTAGTGAAAAGGGGATATAATCCTTCGCTGTGTGGCTGATACGACATTAGGCCACCCCGATGACTTTACTTCTTTTAGTTATATATATATATATATATATATATATATATATATATATTATTATAATGAGAGGTGTGTTTTTTTCTGTCTGTAACCGAACTATATCACTACTCAAGTCACAATTCTCTTAGTTATTGACATCACATTCTCCATGATTTTATTTTTATCTAACCTCAATTATTAATAAATTGTCTTACATTATTAATACTGTTAACTATGTCTACATACTGACAACATGCAATTATATTATAATACAACAAAAATAGCGTTTACAGTGTGAACGGGAAGGCTAATTTGCATATTATATTAAAAAATCGAATTTAATAAATATGTGCTCAGTGCTATAATGAATATAAGCAAAAATCTCTTCAATGAATCTTAATGAAATCCATTAACAAAATAAAATAACTGTCATTTATTCTTTACTTCCTCTTATAACTAAATACTTAAATTAGAAAAAATAACAATGAAAGACGAGAGTGATGGAAGAGTAAGTTTCAGTTGTTCCATTTTTTATATACTCCCTCTGTTTCAAATCTTTTATTATACTCCCTCTGTTTCAAATCTTTTTATCTGTATTCTTATTTAGTTCCGTTAGACTTCTAATTTATATAATATTTTATTACATTAAAACTTAAATACTTGCACCCGGAGGGTGCATATATTTGCTAGTATATATAAAGTAATCTGCAGACGCGCGTTTCGGGGTTTACCTCATCAGTGCAGCTAGACTTTTTTTTTTTAATGTGTGTGTGCGTAAAATGAAAGCAGTGTATTTATATGTAGATTATTCAATCTATTATTATTTTTTGAATAACAAAATGAAGTGAAATAATAATAATAGAAAAAAATGTAGAAATGTTCCGCCCACAAAGAGATATCGACCTTCCTCAGAGTAAATCCTTATTTTTAGAAATAAAATTCGTTGGAACGCGGAGAATAACTGTCTTTCTTGACCGCGTTTGAGCACTCTCTTCACGTGATTTGAAAAAAAAAGTTCTTTTTTCGAACATTTCAAAAATTCCCGCGTTCCTTTATTTCTCTTTTCAACCACACACACACACACACACACACACATATATATATATATAATATATATATATATATATAGTCAACCACAGACACGTGTTTAGACTTATCAAGTCTCTTCAGTGTGGCTAGACATTTTGTGAGCTACCTACAGACGGGATAGAACTCGGATGGATTCAGAATCAGTCGGACTCTCTTAACCGCTCGGCTATCGTCACCCACAGAATGTGAGGGGGGTTTAATACACACATCTGTATGTATGTAAAGGCCGGAATATAGTGCTCCACCCCTTTTATAGGAGAGCGTTTCGTTTACACTTTAGTTGGCGGTCATCAGCGAAATCCCGTCCATATATATATAATATATATATATATATAATATATATATATATATGAGAAGTAAACAAACAGACGATGTTTGTGATATGGCTATTTTCAGCCGACAATATTTGGGAGAATATGAGCTTAATTGAAGTCGAACCTAATTTTATGAAAGTTAAATCATTATTAATTAATTAGGCGGGATTTACCTATTTAAATGTAAGGCTAAACAAATCGAGAAAAATCAATCTCTGTATGTACATTTCGGCCTATTAGGCCTCATCGGCAGAGCTATAGATACGAAGACCGCCCCGTGTGTGACTCGAAACCCATCTGTCAATATATATATATATATATATATATATATATATATATATATATATATATATATATATATATATATATATTTGAATACTAGCGTTTGTTTGTACCCCTCCTTCTAACGGTTATTTATCCCGTCTTTCTTTCATATGTTGCTCTTGATGAAGACCGATCTATTTAGACGGTCGAAATAGATTTCTGCCAGCAAAATATCACATCATTTATTTTTTCAAACATATATATATATATATATTGTGTGTGTGTTGTGTGTGTGTGTGTGTGTGTGTGTGTGTGTGTGTGTGTGTGTGGTGTGCAAAAATAAAATGGAAATTAATCCGACAGTATGAATATGATATAATGAAAAAACAAAAGATGTTTACAACTAAATAGGCTCATCAGGAGAGAAGTGTGCAAAACCGTTTCGGGGCCAATCTCTCGACGGTTTAAGAAGCAACAATAAAAGTGGGCTACTTATTTTACAGTTGGATTGTATTACAATAATTTTGATATTTTATATACACTTTTTATACATATTTTACACTTTTCTATAACTCTACATCAGATTTTTTGAGTCTTATTTTATAACTATAATGCTGCTGATTATTTTAAAAATTAGTAATGAGATTCATTTTATTTTTAAATAAAATTCATTTTATTTTTAAATAAAATTCATATTATTTTTAATATAGACAGCGCATTTTTTTTTTATTAATACCAACGTTTGACTAGCAGCGTTCTGTTTTACTAACGGTCATTTTTCCCGTCTTATTTTTGTTGATGACCGACACACGTGCGTCGATGCATTATAATGCGAAGGGTCCTCATATTAGTGAGGATGGACCGGTGTTGCTTTTTAAACCGTCGAGAGATTGGCCCCGAAACGGTTTTGCACACTTCTCTCCTGATGAGCCTATTTAGTTGTAAACATCTATTGTTTTTTCATTATATCATATTCATATATATATATATATATATATATATATATATATATATATATATATATATATATATATATATAAGAATAGTGAATGAAAAAATGAGAAAAGTATTTGCATGGAAAGGTGCTCAATGTTAATAAAGCAGAGCAGATTTATAATCAATTGTAATATTATGGTTTTACACTCATAACTTAGTTTCATGGTAACTTTAAGTTATGAGTGTAAAACCATAATATTACCATTGATTATATATACTAGCAAATATATGCACCCTCCGGATGCAAGTATTTAAGGTTAAATGTAATAAAATATTAGATTAAATCAGAAAGGCTAATGAAACAAATTAGGAATTCAAATAAAAAGATTTGAAACGGAGGGGTATAGTCGGAAAATAGAACAACTGAAACTTACTCTTTCATCACTTCCGTTTTTCAATGCTAAATTTTCCTAATTTAACTATTAGTTAAAATAGAAGTAAATAATAAAATTACAGTTATTTCTTCTGTTAATGAATTTTTTTTTAGGATTTATTGAAGAGATTTTTACTCATATTCATTAAGATAAACCAAACAATTAGAAATCAATTATACCCAAGCACATTTTTATTAGAATCAGTTTTTTTAATATCAATATGCAAATTAGCTTTACGTTTACACTGAAAACTGGTATTTTGTTGTATATAAATACAATTGCATATTATTAGTATTTAGGTAAGACCAACAGTATTAATAATGCCAAACAGTTTTATTATTAATTGCGGTTTAGATAGAAATAGAATCATGGAGAATGTGACGTAAATAACTAAGGTAATTGTGACTTGAGTAGTAATATAGTTTCGGTTACAGACAGAAAAACACACAATCTCCATATAATAAGATATATATATATATATATATATATATATATATATATATAACGATTTGGTGTTAAATAAACCACAGCTGTTGATATGGCATTAAAGAATATAACAAACTAAGCATTGTTCAATATGCCATGAGTCTGTTGAGAATTCTTGAATTTTGTAGTGCACTTGAGCGATTATTAGAGTGTTAATATATTCATCAAGGCAGAAATAAACAACGAATGAATTGCCATGCTTGCTATTCAATAAACTTAATCAAGCGAATTATCCGCGGGTTGAATGACATCTTGTTTATATATTACGTCATATTCGATATCCCCCATCAACATCAAGTCTTTCTGACAACACGGATTCCCATGACTTTCTCTCGCTACCCGTCATTATCGGCAATCATTTCTGGCAACACCTCCGCATGGTATCAAGTATCCGCACAAAGCTTATCAATGTAAGTTTTTGCTGATAGTCAAACACTCCTCCTTATAATATACCCAATAGATGAAGCGGGTATATAACATTTGGGATGACGTGAAACTGCATCAATTAGATTGTCTAGTATAAAATGTAAGTAAAAAAGTAAAGTCGACGGGCGGCCTAAAGTCGGTATCAGCCAGTCAGCGAGGGAGTCTATCCCCTTTTCAATAGCGCTAGACCAAGGAGATTTTTTAGCATCTGAGGTGGAGCGCCACACCTACCATCAGCTCCTTACTTTACCGCACAGATCCCTGTGCTACTCATACGCTGAGTTGGCGAGGACCAGTATCGAACTAGAAACCTTGTAGTTTCTAGCCGAACGCTCTACCAACTGAGCTAGCGAAAAAATGTCTAAATTCCAGATATAACAGACATTACTATGAAATGTTCATCAGAATACTATCATCTGCATTATTCGTACTATTGTCCTCATCTTCATTGTCATCTGTACAACGTTTCGGTCGATATCCCCTCCGACCTTCTTCAGATATTTTTGTGTTACTCCCTTGGCTTACTGGAGGGCATATTGGCCAAAACATTGTAGAGATAGCAATGAAGATGAGGACAATAGTTCCAATAACGCAGATAATGCTAATCATCAAGCCTCATCTCAAACATTCAGAGAAATAGTATTCATCAGAATATTCAATCTTTTCATCTTGATAATGTCAGTGATTTTATTTGATGATTCCAAGGTCACTCCTTATATATCGTCCATTTTAATGGTGTGTAGGTATCCAATGCAGAATAATTCTTACGAATTTATTCTTACTTGAACAGTGTCCAGCATTTTTTCGTCTTGGTTTGTATGATGTTTGAAGGGGCTACCTTTGCAGTTAATACTGTCCAGCCATACCAGAATGACTTCCACTGGCTTTAAAAAGAAAATAACAAAGTCTCTCCCCGCTCCCCCTAAATCAGCTTCTTTCTTCAAGACAAACATGAAGACACTTCTACAGAAGTGGTTCCACACCAAACAAATTTCAACCCTGGCCTAAAAAAAATTCCAGCTTTCGAGGAAACAAAAAAAGACAAAAAATCTGATCACCAAAAATGTTTGTCAGATTCAACTGTGAACTTAACTTAAACATTTTACAGATCAAGAAAATAATTGTGATCATAAAACTACTTCAAGGGTTTGTACAAGATATTATGCTACAATTTATGTGTGTGTCATAAATTGTTGACAGACCCCGTAGTTGAATTCAAGGGAACGAGTGGAAAATACGTGACTATTAGTGACCTTGACCCCTGGAGGCGCAAATCTCTCGCGTTAAGAGAAACACGTGATTAGGTAATTTAGAGAATGAGATGCAACCGGACATTGAAACAGAGCAGACGTGCTGCTGCGAGGTTGATTACTCTTTCACGCGGAACAAAACATGGGCTAAATAAAGACGTTTGATCAAGTTAACAATAAAAATGTCTTTTAGCTCATTCAATTAATTGCAATGACTAAACTAAGCCCAACAGAAGCCCTTAGAAGAAGCCCTTAGTTAGAAGACAGCAACTAGACGACAGGATGTCGACCAGAGAAGAAGAAAAGGAAAAAGCCAGCAACAAGCAAGTAAGATATCCTAACCAAGTAAGTCTCTAATCTCTGTCTCCGTCTCTCTTGTAGGGGCCGTGGTTTTTGGCGAGTGTGTGGTTGAAGAGTTGAAGAAGATCCGAGTTATGAGTCCTCACAATTTATATGTATAAGACTATGGAAATGTAGTTTCCATAGAAAACAAAAGAAGACAAAATTGATAAAGGAAACAAACTTTATATATTAATTTACAATTGGTATATTCAATTGTTCTTTTAGTGATGTTGCAGACTGTATGTGTCTGTACGTAGTTGTGCCTGACAAGTGTGACATGTATTGTTTATTTTTGAGCGATTGTAGCAGTTTTGTCTGTGATTGAAACTTGTGATTGAAATTTGTTTTTGTTGAGCGAGAATATTTCTAAACTGATATTTATTTGATTCTCTTTTGTTTACATATTTATAAACTTAACTTATATAATTGTAACATTACTTGTTTAAAAAAACTTAATTATTTTAATGTATTTAATTCCACATGCATGTAAATAGGGGCCAAAGTCCCCATAGTCTCTAATATCTCTCTTTATCACTCTTTCATGTATGAGGGTATATAACAAGTACGCAGTATTCTTGTGTAGTTTCTATGTAGCTTTTTCTCCGAGCATTTTATTCAAATCTAAGTGGTACAACCATATAGTATCACTGACAGGTCTACAGCTTGGAAGAATATTCGCTTCATCTTATCAGAGAGATAAGATTTCAATCTGATCGAAATCTGTTTATAGCAGTCCATGCCTTTCCCATGCGCATATTGACATCGTTTTTAGTAGATGAGATATTGTTACCTTGGTATGTGAACTGGTCTACTAATTTCAGAGCTTACCCATCCAGCATAGCGATGTCTCAGTCTTATCTAAAACGGACTTCATATGTTTTAAATATTGTGTTCAGAATATTTGATATAGAAAAGTAAAGTCGGTAGAATGGGTGGACAGCGAGGGAGTCTATCCCCTTTTCCCTTGCGCTCGAGCAAGGATATTGTTTTTATTTCTGAGATGGAGCATCACATGTATCATCAACTCCCCATTTTAGATCACAGATCTAAGCTGTGCTTATCATGCGCTGTTGACGATGGGCGGTATCGAACACGAAACCTTGTAGCTAAATAAGGGGTCGTTAGTTTTAAGATCAGGGAGTGGAATACTACCAGGGCGGTCATAACCGGACATTGAGACAAGACAGATATGTCATTGCTGAGGTCAAACTCCTACCCGCGCGGCGAATAAGAACAAAATAAATTATTACTGAAACTTTATCATTATTATTTTTTCCTTAAACCAATGAAAACCCTGATGAAGATCTTTCTAAACAGACCAAAATACTCCAGTGAAGGGGAAACAAACATTATTCGTTTATGAAACTTGTGGTTTTTTTTTCAATTTTTACAATATTACATACTGTCGGATTCACGTCTATTTCTTCTTCACATATCAATATTAATATTAATATGATAGTGAGCTATATTCATAAATAAATAGTGCTTAATATCTTCGACAGAGTATGTATGTCTAAGTTAGGCAAACGTGGACATGAAGCCAACGGCGCTTGGTAACTGACAGTTTCTAGCCTATGCCAATTTCGGACCATATAACCTTTAAGCACCCCATATGCTATCTCGATTCATAAGGACATGTTTTTTCATTTACACCGTCAAAATCCGTTTTTTTTTTTGTAAAAAAAGAGTAAGAGTTCGACCTCAGCAGTGACATGTCTGTCTTGCTTCAATGTCTGGTTGAATCTAAAATCTAAAACTAGACACGTGTTTTTCGTGATGCATTTTCCAGGGATCAATGTGTAGTTTTCCACTCCCTGATCTAAAAGCCAACGGCCCCTCATTCAGGTACAGGGTCTGTTAACAATTCATGACACCATGAATTGTAACACAAGGTTTCATGACCGCCCCTCGTCAATAGCGCATGATAAGCACAGCTTAGATCTGTGAGCTTAAGTGGTGAGTTGATGATAAATGGAATGCTCCATCTCAGAAATAATAACAATATCCTTGGTCGAGCACAAGGGAAAAGGGGATAGACTCCTCGCTGTCCACCCATTCTACTGACTTTACTTTTCTATATCAAATATAAATAAAAACCCTTTAAAAATCGCATGTTACCAAAAACCGGATTTTGACTGTGTAAATGAAAAACATGACCTTACGAACCGAGATCGCAGATGGGGTGCTTAAAGGTTATATGGTCCCAATTTTCAAGTGGTTTGAGATTCGGATAGGAGAAAAAAACTGTCAGTATCTTCAAACACGAATCAAAGCATGTGTATCACAGATTCGTGTCTGAAGTGTCGTAACGTGCTAAGCTTCATGTTGTTGAAATAAATTTTTACATGAATTAAATTTAAGATTTTTTTCCTACATTTATTCGTCTTTATTCACACAACTGAAACTGCTGTGGCTGGTTAGGGGCCAGAATAAAGACACAGGAGAGGAACTGAGTTAATCAAATATGTTAACAATGAACAGTAGTACAAACGTGTACAAATGAGAAGGTTACTTGCGAGGCGGTCTTATCAACTGTCCACTGAAATATTGACCCTCGCTTAGGTATAGAACCTGCTGCTATTTATAGTTGAAAGAGTTCATGCGTGCGTGGTAAATTACCATAACAGAAAGAATGTTCATCAAGCTGTCACTACAGATAACTTGTATCCCGACAGAAGAACTCCACATGGAAAAACCCACAACATCAAAATATATATATATATATATATATATATATATATATATATATATATATAGTTCAATGAGAAATAAAACAAATAAAAGTTTTGCTTTATTTATTTAATTACGGGAACGGTATTACGACCAGCGGTTTCTTGCTTAGAGCATTCATCGGGTAATACGAAAAGTTCTTTAAAAATGACAGAAATTGTGTAAATGGTCAAATGTGTGCGTTTTTTTTTTTTTTGTTTTTTTTGGGTTTTTTTAACTGTATTCTCGTGTTGCGTGTTTACGTGATGCGGAATGTTTTTTTCTTCTACGTGTGCGTTATTTTTGTTTGTGCGTATGTATGTGATGTCATGCGTGTGCGCGTGAGAATGTATGGAGGCTGTTATGATATAATTGTCTCCACGCGCGTGTGTGCGTATAAATATGCGTATTTGTGTTTGGTATTCTTGGTTACGTATGTTATGTGCAAATTAATATAATGTATTTTTTAAATGTATTTTTAAAATTGTGCTGTTAATAATAATGAACATGTTATTTATTGCGTTGGTGGTGCAATGTGGACGTTACATGTTGATATATATATATATATATATATATATATATATATATATATAATATATATATATATATATATATATATGATTGATAATTGAATCATATTACCACGACCAGACAACTCGGCAGACACCATTTGCAACATCCGGAGCACTGGACAGCTGTTTCGACCTCCTTTGGTCTCAAGGAGGTCGAAACAGCTATCCAGTGTTCCGGATGTCGCAAATGGTGTTTGCCGAGTTGTCTGGTCGTGGTAATATGATTCAATTATCAATTATATATAATTCCTCTATCAAATTTTATATATATATATATATATATATATATTATATATATATATATATATATATATATGTGTGTGTGTGTATATATAAACTAAAAAGGGAATGCCCATCATCAATTCTCAGCTGACTTGTAGGTATCCTTTGACGCGAACAAAAGGTACTCTAAAATAAAACCTACAATCTGCATAGTCTTCGATTCTTATGCAATGCTTGTCAAGGGAACGTGGCTACGTAGACCAAGAGAGTGGTATAAGTGTTGCACAAGCGTACGACATTATAATCCAACGACGTACAGGTCTTACTACCTTATCATATGATGTATCTTTTATATTTTTGTTGCATTTATACTTATCCCGGGTTTTTGAGTTGTAATTTAGGTGGTAAAGATGTTTATCATCTCTAAAGATGTTGGCAGTCATCATAAAGATGACGATGTTCATGACTGACCCATTTTGGATAGATGATAGCAATCTTTAATGATTTTTTTCTAAGCATCCTTTCCATAATGTTCGTGATAAAGCCATTAATTACGTCATCCACATAAACTATAGTCGAATATACACTATAGAGATTGGCCCCTATATTTTTACGGCATGTGAAATTGACCAAATTAAAATAATTAAGTTTTCTTAAATAACTAGTTTTACAATGGTATGTCATGAGTTTAGAATTAGGTAAACAAAAAAGAATCGAATGAATATTAGTTTAGAAATATTTTAGAAACAATAGAAACAATGGTTTAAATTCATCCGATAATTAATGTCACCAGAATTCCACAGATACCAAAATCATTCGATATTGCATCATTGCAAATCACCTGATATTTGATGAATATTTTAGCTTAATTATCACAATAGACATAGGACAAAAAGAAAATTATAAAAAGACCCTTAGAGCTGAAAGACCAGGAGACACAGACAGTGAGGAGTTTTCGCTCTTCCTGACTCGACAGAGTTGGAGCGAATGCTCCTAACTCGACAGTGGGAACGTCCGAAAACATCAAATACGACTCAACAGGTCCGTCTATTTTTCGTCTCCCTCTCTCTCTCTCTCTCTCTCTCTCTCTCTCTCTCCTCTCTCTCTCTCTCTCTCTCAACAACAACAAATTTCAACTTTCAATCACAAGTTCCAATCACAGACAAAACTACTATCATGTTGACACAAGCAATCACACTAATATAAACAGCATGTCACAGTTGTCACACACAACTATGCACAGACACAATCAGACTGCAACACCACTGAAAGAACAATGAAACTATAATAATTGTATCTATGTATATAAAGTTTGTTTCCTTTATCAATGTCTTCTTCTTTTGTTACCTATGGAAACTTCATTTCCGTAGTCTTATACATATAAATTGTAGGGACCCATAACTCGGATCTTCTACTCCTCAACTAAACACTCACCAAACAAACCGGGTCTCTACAACACCCTTGAGTAAATTATTTCGAACAACCACTTAAGTATTCTTAAGAAAGTAGTATAAGTGTTGCACAAGCGTACGACATTATAATCCAACGACGTACAGGTCTTACTACCTTATCATATGATGCATCTTTTATATTTTTGTTGCATTTATACTTATCCCGGGTTTTTGAGTTGTAATTTAGGTGGTAAAGATGTTTATCATCTCTAAAGATGTTGGCAGTCATCATAAAAGATGACGATGTTCATGACTGACCCATTTTGGATAGATGATAGCCATCTTTAATGATTTTTTTCTAAGCATCCTTTCCATAATATTCGTGATAAAGTCATTAATTACGTCATCCACATAAACTATAGTCGAATATACACTATAGAGATTGGCCCCTATATTTTTACGGCATGTGGAATTGACCAAATTAAAATAATTAAGTTTTCTTAAATAACTAGTTTTACAATGGTATGTCATGAGTTTAGAATTATGTAAACAAAAAAGAATCGAATGAATATTAGTTTAGAAATATTTTAGAAACAATAGAAACAATGGTTTAAATTCATCCGATAATTAATGTCACCAGAATTCCACAGATACCAAAATCATTCGATATTGCATCATTGCAAATCACCTGATATTTGATGAATATTTTAGCTTAATTATCACAATAGACATAGGACAAAAAGAAAATTATAAAAAGACCCTTAGAGCTGAAAGACCAGGAGACACGGACAGTGAGGAGCTTTCGCTCTTCCTGACTCGATGCGGATGCTCCTAACTCGACAGTGGGAACGTCCGAAAACATCAAATACGACTCAATAGGTCCGTCTTTTTTTCGTCTCCTATTCTCTCTCTCTCTCTCTCTCTCTCTCTCTCTCTCTCTCTCTCTCTCTCTCTCCAACAACAACAAATTTCAACTTTCAATCACAAGTTCCAATCACAGACAAAACTACTATCATGTTGACACAAGCAATCACACTAATATAAACACCATGTCACAGTTGTCACACACAATTATGCACAGACACAATCAGACTGCAACACCACTGAAAGAACGATGAAACTATATTAATTGTATTTATGTATATAAAGTTTGTTTCCTTTATCAATGTCTTCTTCTCTTGTTATCTATGGAAACTTCATTTCCGTAGTCTTATACATATAAATTGTAGGGACCCATAACTCGGATCTTCTCCTCCGCAACTAAACACTCACCAAACAAACCGGGTCCCTTGAGTAAATTATTTCGAACAACCACTTAAGTATTCTTAAGAAAGTAGTATAAGTTTGCACAAGCGTACGACATTATAATCCAACGACCGACCCATTTTGGATAGATGATAGCCATATTTAATGATTTTTTTCTAAGCATCCTTTCCATAATATTCGTGATAAAGCCATTAATTACGTCATCCACATAAACTATAGTCGAATATACACCCTTGAGTAAATTATTTCGAACAACCACTTAAGGATTCTTTTCTGCCTTACGGTCAGCTTTAGACCCACTGGTGTGACAGGGTGTAATCAGTTTCTATTTTTCCTCTGGTTATCCATTTGCAGTTGTATGCAATAATATGAATCTATTTTCGGGTTCCATCATGAGATTCGCTAATCGTTTTAAAATTGAAAATTTGAAGAATTTTTCTATTACGTTCCTTTAATTATTTTGGAAAATGCCTCGAAAAAATGATTTTTAAAAACTTCGTAAATACCAGTGGGAGTGTTTTTGGCTTTTACTTCTTAATTTTATCCGCTAAATAAAAAGCAACCTAAATATTTAAAAATAGATTTTTTAAAAAGTGTAGAGACTTTCGCAAACATGAAAATTGCTTTTCTCATTACAGACTTAGAAAAGGTATTAAAACTGAGATTGTATCAGATTTTTTTATCATGGTCAGACACTATTCTAAGCTGCCAATTAGTTGTCACCGGTCATTGTCTGCGATGTAAGTAATTCCAAGGAAGCGTACGAAGAATTGTAACGCAGCATAACTGTTGTACCGGCCGTTCCTACAGTGGAGAATATACACCGGTTCTCACTATAAATAGTGAGACACCGAGTGAAAAGGTTGTACTGTTACCGTTTAACGACAAGCTAGTCGTTCATGTACCATTATTGTAAATACACTTGTCTTATTTTACCCTACTCGACTTGACTTCTTTTTTACTGTTGGACTAACATCACAACAATAACCATACTGGTTTGAAGAAAGATCGCGGACACCATGATAATAACTGAATTATTCGTTTTGTCTTAATTAATTTGCACAAAGATGTGTTAAGTATCTGGCAGCCATCCTTCGTTCCAGATGTAATGAATAAGTAAGCAAGCCAATAAGAATCCGTTGTTAACGTATTCCTTGTAAGTCCGTCGTTCAAGGGAATCCAAATGTCAATGAAATAATCTCAGATTGGGATCTCTATTAATACAGCAGAAGCAGCAGCAGCAGTGCCAGTGATTGGACAATAAGAATCCTTCTCAGGTTTACGTGTTTATAGTCGAGTCTATAAGTAGAAGTGACCATTTACCTTATGCCTTATATATCAACAAAATCCAACAAGATGTACAAGATGTAACATAATGGAAATGGGATGGAGCCATGAGTATAACACTGATGTATAAATTAGCACGGAAAATCTTTCAGCAAGACTTACGTGTTAGATGAGAATGGAAATGTTTAAGGATGAATCATAATAGTTTCTATTGGACGAGGCGTGGGATGTGGCGAAGTGGGTGAGAGGGGGGGTGAGGCTGGGTTCGGAATTATGTGTTGAGAGAGAAAGACGAGGAGCTTTTGCTCTCAGCAGTTTTGACCTGGGGAAAATAAAAAATCTCTTGAGAAAAAGAAGTGGCCTTGTGTTATTACTAACAACTCTAAATGGCACAAGGTAAAGTGTACTCCAGCACCCCCCACCCACCAAGTTGGTTTCCAGGAGAGTATAACGCAACAAAGGTGCGATAGAAATATCTTCCCTATTTTAAACTGTTACCTGTATAGTGCATTAAACATAGGCAAGTGGCAATTGTAGCTCCAGTTAGTTCATGCTTTACAATTTGGATCAGTTACAATCATAGATTTGACCAGTGCACATTGCTGTTAAAGTTTGATGTTAAAAGGTTTTTTTTTGGGGGGGGGGTCTGTAATTGCAACATAGAGAGATTTTCGTGCTCATTTTATCTTACGTCGGAAAGATACTGTTTCGGATACAAAATCCAATCCATAGCAGTATCGATTTTCTATACGGAACAGCATCATTACGACCAACTTCTATATTATTTATATCTTTAAATTAAAGTTCTTTCCTTTTTGCAGACTGAATGTCAATTGGTTGACATGCTCAGACACTGCGAAAAACGTTTTCAAATATAATTTTTTAATTTAAAAAAAGATATTTTCGATTTTTAGGAATCTTTCTTTATTTAATATTCATAACCTTTCTCGGGTAAAAAGCCATTTTTCATATCATCCATATAGACTATTGTCAAATATTTCATTTTCGTGTTTAAAAAAATCAAATAAGTTATAAGATATTTCATCGATTTTTCCGAGAATTCTATTTTGGGGCAAAATGAATAGGGCATGGATATTTTATATTTAAACACGCAAACACAGACACATAGACTGACCGACACATACACAAACACACACGCACACACACACACACACACACACACACACACACACACACAACACGCGCGCGCGCATATATATATATATATATATGTATGTATATGTGTGTGTATATATATATATATAATGTGAACAAAAGTGATAATTCAAATAAGAATATTTCTTTTCTTTTTTATTTGTTCTCAACTCGTTTTGACCTTAGGTCACCGTCAAGAGAAAAAGTTTTTTTATATAAAAAAAAATGTTTTTAGAAATTTTCAAAATGTTTTCAAAATAGTTGATATGTCACATGAGAAGCGACGCAAAACTAACTTGTGACGTGGGATGACAATTTGTTGAGTAAAAACATTTTCAAATATATATATATATATAGATATATAACAGAAAAATTATAGAAACACGCACACCTATGTATATATATATATATGTATATGTGATATATATATATGTATATCAATATATGTGTTGATCAAAGCCTGAAAAGATACAAGAATATCTGAAACACGTGTTGCGTATGTGAAATAAAAAGAATAAAACATTTTTTCTGAGAACGATACATTTTGCGGACCTTCTTCTTTTTTATAAAATATTACATTTTCTCCCGTTGGAACCATAACAACATTTTATAAATATATATATATATATATATATATATATATATATATATATATATATATATAATTGGTTAGGAGGTTGATTTAGAAGGCTATCACAATGCAGGTGTAAAGAAAAAAATAATAATAGCGTAACAATGATGTTGTGTGTTAACCTGTATCTAATTCTTAAATTTTCGAGATAAAATCTCTTTTTCAAAAGATCACTGGAACTCAAGCAGTCTAGTTATGACATTTCTTTTTAAATGATTTTTTTTTTAAATTTTTTATATTTATATATAACTGTATTCTCGTGTTGTATGTTTACGCGAATGCGTTTTTTTTTTTTGTACTTGTGCGTATGTTGTCATGCGCGTGTCCATGAAAATGCGTATTGGTTTTGACGTTATGACTGTATCCTAGCGCGGGATTGCACGTGTGTATGTGCGTATTAAAGAGCGTATTTGTGTTTATAATATATATATATATATATATATATATAATATATATATTAGCACCAAACTCGTGTTCGAGTATTGTTATTGATTCATAAAAAAAATAAAATAAATAAAATAAAATAAAGTTCAGAAGTTCGAAGAATATAACGATAAGCTTCAAAAAGTTCAACAAGTTCAACGGTGAACTGCGCGATTGTGGCTTTTTAGTCCAACTAAACTCTTGCACATCTTCCTACATTCACAAGTTATTCCAAAAAGCACAGTGTATTTTATTGGTCCATTTCGGTGATGCACAGTTTGGTGACTCATCAGGCCAGCTCTGCTTAGACACGGCCTTCCGTATTGTTTACATAGTAGACCGATTTGAAGCCCTTGCTCGTCTGTTTTATTAACGTTTCCCTTGCGAATATTTCACTTTAATCGTTCATGTTGCCCACGGTTGGTCTCAAATTTCTTTGTGCCTTCCAGCAAAGATTTTCTCCACTGCCCACGGCCCAAAGCCTTGCTCTCCCAGGTTTTCTCGTCAATGCTACACTTTTTCAAGGTCGACTTCAGGCAATCCTTATACCTCTTCTTAGGCTTTTAAGCTAAACGCTTTCCGTTCACAAGTTCCCCATAGAACAGTTGTTTAGGAAGTCGCCCATTGTCCATCCTTACCAAATGCCTACTCCACCTCAATCTATGCTTGGTTATTATAGATTCTATACTTTGGCATTTGGTTCGTTCTAGAACCTCAATGTCTAGTTTCCCTCCAATGTTGACCACATCTTTCATATCATCATGGAAGAGCTTATAATATAATATTATATTATGGAGTCACCCTTTGATTTTCGACTTATGAGGGTTCATACACACAATGAACACCCACACATTGATTTGTTTATAGTGGTATATATATATATATATATATATATATATATATATATATATATATATATGGAAAATTTTGATACTCATTATACACTTTTATATAATCTTACATCAAACTGTTTTGAGTTTTACTATGAACTACAATGCTTCTGATTTTTTTAAATAAAATCTATTTTATTTTTAACACAGAACACGCATTTTTTAAAAATTCCAGCGTTTGTTTGTACCCAGTCTTCTAACGGTTTTTCCCCCCGTCTTTCTCTCATATGTTTCTCATGATGATGACCGATCTATCGAGCTGGTCGAAACAGATTTCTGTCAGCAATTATATAACATCATTTGTTTTTTCAAAAATGTTAAATTTCATATATATATATATATATATATATATATATATATATATATATTATAATTTATTTCTAAACACTACTGGTGTGAAAAAAAAACAGATAACTTAGTTTTGAAAATAAAATGTTTTCGATTAATTTTTCAAACTGATGTCTGGGTGGAAAAAGATTTAAATGGAAAAGACCAACACACCTGTACTTTCGAAAAATAATCATCAGTATCGTATGTAGGGGACAAAAGTAAAAACATCAAAGGAGTTTGCTATGTTATATATGCTAAGAATGCTCAATATGCTAAGTGGGCATAATTATGAGTCAGACACTATCTACCTAGTTTTCACCCGAATGGTTCTTCAGGATAATTCGGCCCCTCTCTCTGTCTCTTTCTCTATCAGTCTGTCTCTTTCCCTGTCTGTCTGTCTGTCTGTCTCTCTCTCTGTGTGTATATATATATATATATATATTATATATTAATTTAATATACCAAGCGTGTTGGTAGATCCTTCCGGAGGAAAAAAACCGCAGAGAGTTTGATTGTAAAAATATACTACCAAACATCAACCAGGAAGAAAACAATTTTTGAAAAAAAGAAAAGACCTCGTACCAACAAAAAATAATCTATTGGATAGTATTTCTAGATATATATTCATATAACCGCTAGGAGAAGCTAATTTGTAAAAAGTGCTCGGTACTAAGTAGAGCCAAGTAATAAAGATAATCTACTGAGTCAGACGAACTACTATTAGTTTCGCATAAAGCTCTTCGGGGCTAAAATCTGACTGTCAGATTTTAGCCCTGAAGAGCTTTATTAATAGTAGGTTCGTCTGACTCAGTAGATTATCTTTATATATATATATATATATAGTTCCACAAATTGCTTATCTTTTACACCTCAAGCCTCAACCGTTCGTGGGATGGAACCAGAAATTTTCGAACGCCTCCGCACGGTTCGTAATTTCTCATAAATTCTCGTTCCTATTGAAAAAGAGAGAAAAATTTTCTCGTTCCTATTGAAAAAAAGGGGGTACCTTTTTTCTCAACAATTCCAACCTTCATATAACCTGCTTTCAATGTATTTCTCTGATGAGAATTGACCGAAAAAAGAATATTCATTTTAGATTATACATCTAATTATAAGGGTACCCTAATTTTCTTTTTATAAATTTTTTCCATCGCTTTTAAGATTAATTCGCTTTTACGGGTCCTAATAAAATTTTGTACTGCTAAGAAACCTTTCATATATATATATATAGATATATATATATATATATATATATATATATATACAACGAATCAAATTGGAGAAGTAAAAAAGTCATGTATTTAACGAACTGCCAAAAACAATAAATCGGTAAATCAGAATAGTCTAAAACATCTACACAGATAGAAACAAATCTATAGATTGCAACAAATTAATAAATGTAGAACAACATTTCCGCTCAATCAGTCACGATTTTAATTCACAAACATTAATAGAATTGAAAAATACATTTTTGTATCTATTAATATTTTTCAGATTTAATGAATTATTATATATATATATATATATATATATATATATATATATATATATATATATATATATATATTGGTAGGGAGGTTGATTTAGAAGGCTATCACAATGCAGATGTAAAAAAATAATAATAAAACATCGCATTGTGATAGCCTTCTAAATCAACCTCCGATATATATATATATATATGTTAATTCATTAAATCTTAAAAATATTAATAGATACAAAAATGTATTTTTCAATGATTCAAGCAAATTATAAAACTCTTTTATATATATATATAATATATATATATATATATATATATATATAATTAATGATATATGATTTCACACTCATAACTTCAATAGTATCATCAGATGAGAAGTGGTTGAGATGTCCAATCACGATGGTTTTTGACATCTCAACCACTTCTCATCTGATGATTGGACTACCAAGAAACTTGGAGTTATGAGTGTGAAATCATAATATCAACATTAATTATAAATCTGCTCTGCTTTATTAGCATTGAGCACCTTTCCATGTATTCATATATATATATATATATATATATATATATATATATATATATATATATAATGTGACACAAGGTCAATTTCTTAAGCAGAGTTCAACAAGTTTGAATTCAGAGTTTTCCTTCTCCTAGACCGGTTGCCTAACCAAGGTTAAAGAGCCCAGCTGCCCTACTATTTACCGATAGCTGGAGGGAGAGTAGGATTCATACCTTTCCCAAGGGTATTAGCGCTAAGTGAAATGCAATTACCACGTCCAGGATTTGAACTCGGGGAGACGAGTCCATTTCCCCTGACTTTAACCATTACACCACGCGCTTCCTTAAAATCAACTTAGATATAGATATATATGCACTGTCAATTACGATCTCAAGACTCGGAGTTTCCTTCTATTAGACTGTTGGCCTCTGAAAATGTTGGGATATCCAGCTTTTGCAGTGAACTAACAACAGCAATATGTGTCTACGACTGTGAATTTTCAATGAGATGAAATGATATAGACCGACCTGTAGACAACACCTGCTAATAAAATAAACCTTTCATTCCAGCAATTTATATTCCCAATATCTTTTTCCCGGGGCGTTTTTTTTTTCTATTGACAACGTCTTATTGGCTTGGGGTTTGGATCAAAGTGAAAATCATGCTATTTGATGCATCATTAAAACAACCATGTCGACAGAACTAATTTCAAATCAAAGTTATTTCTCTCTCTCTCTCTCTCTCTCTCTCTCTCTCTCTCTCTCTCTCTGAGACAGAGATTCCTGAGCAGTGGTGCATTATACAGCACTTTTCCTCCTCGTGTCTTTCAACTGAAAAGCAAAGGATATTAAATCACGAATAGAAATCGAAGAAAACCGCCGGGAAGAATAAGTTTGGTGGGTTTGACGCTGACATATCCTATAATTACACTAGACAGCATAAACGTATTAATATTATATATATATATATATATATATATATATATATATATGTGTGTGTGTGTGTGTGTGTGTGTATGCACATATATGTAATATATATGCATATATATATGTAATATATATATGCATATATATATATGTATATATATAGGGTCATCCACAGACACGTGTTTCGACTTATCAAGTCTCCTCAGTGTGGCTAGACATTTTGTAAGCTACCTACAGCCGGAATTGAAATCCGATCGGTTGGATGTCAGTCCGGCACCCTAACCATTAGGCTGTCTTCACTTACAGAATGGGAAGGGGATTTTAACTGTTTAAATACACACATCGCTTTGTGTGTAAAGGCCGTCAAAAAGTGCTCCATTCCTTAGAGAGCGTTGCGTTTACGCTTGAGTTGGCGGCCGTCAGCAAGATCCCCCCAGAGTGCTCAACCCTAGGGGATGGGGAGCATATATAGGGTCATCCACAGACACGTGTTTCGACTTATCAAGTCTCCTCAGTGTGGCTAGACATTTTGTAAGCTACCTACAGCCGGAATTGAAATCCGATCGGTTAGGTGTCAGTCCGGCACCCTAACCATTAGGCTGTCTTCACTTACAGAATGGGAAGGGGATTTTAACTGATTAAATACACACATCACTTTGTGTAAAGGTCGTCACAAAGTGCTCCATTCCTTAGATATATATATATATATATATATATATATATATGTATTTATAAAGATAAAAGTTGGCTTCACCTATATGATTTTCCCAACCCTATTGCCCTTATGGCAAGCCCCAACCCCTTTTTATCATATGGGTGCTAGAAGGCGGCGGCTGCGGGTCTACATGTCCTGGGAATGACGTTAAACTCTATCTGATGGTGAGGTTCCAGTTTTGGAGGTTTGGGGAATGTGGAGCACCCCATTCATCACCATTGCTCGCTGGTCCACTCTGACCTGGAGTGGTAGTACCTGTTAGGGTCCCATCTATGGGTTAAATAGAAAAATGTGTTTATAAAAAAAAAATTGTATTATCCGTTAAGAATTGATTTATTTCAAAACTTTATCGGCATTAAATGACCCACTGAGGTTGATATGCCGTAAAACAAAACAAAAAACAAATATATATATATATATATATATAAAAAACATACAC
>CM042152.1:6776544-6786544 GCA_023376005.1 Doryteuthis pealeii
AACTGTCTGTAACAAAACCTACGTCATAGTCCTATGTCACAGCTTACGTCAAAATATTCTTATGCTATATACACCCAAAATTTGAGTAAGCAATTTTAAAAATTGTTTTTTACTCTCGTCCTTTTTTTTTACAGTAACTAAAATTTAACTAAAAAGTTTTAAAAATGAATAAATACCTACGATTTTGTGTAAAATTGAGGCGGAAAATATTCAAAATAATTGTTTGATTATTACATGCACGCAACATTTTATTTGAGAAGGATGGGGCTCAGTTTTCATTTCAAATTAATTTTTTTTTTTACCCCTTTAATAAATATGAGGATTTTGCTTACTTATGATACAAACACTCTGACATTGAATTTTTAACTCCCACCCTCACAGGCAATGTCATTCAAAAATTAATTTTTACGGCGCCCGGAGGGTGTTTTCTGTTGCTAGTACATGAAATATAAGATTGGAACGATAAACAATAAAGACAACATGTAAATTGAGAAATATAAACAAGACATAATTTTCCAGTGTCTCAAATATGTTGAAAATAGTCTCCCTACCTAGGTAGTAATATCTCATCGACAGAAAGCGATATTAATGCACAAATAGGGAAAGCATGGTCGGTTATAAACAGATTAACATTCAAATGGAAATCTGATCTCACTGACAAGTTAAAACAACAATTCTTCCAAGCTGTGGTTGTATCAGTGCTGATGTATGGCTGCACCACCTGGACCCTAATGGGATGCTTGGAGAATAAACTAGATGGGATCTGCACAAGAATGCTGCGCGCGATCTTGAACAAGTCGTGGAAACAGCACCTCACGAGGAAGCAGATGTATGGACACTTGCCCCCTATCTCACAAACCATCCGAATGAGACGGACAAACATGCAGAACACTAGGAGAAGCAAGGACGAACTCATAAGTGACGTCCTCCAGTGGAAACATTTCACATAGCGCTAATACCCTTGGGAAAGGTATGAATACAATTCTCCCTCCAGCTATGGGTAAATAGCAGGGCAGACTGGGCTCTTTAACCATGACTACGTAACTAGTCTAGGAGAAGGAAAACTCTGAATTCAAATCTGTTAAATTCCGCTTAAGGAATTGACATTGTGTCGCATCCTGCTCGTGCGGAGGGGTTGGTAAGTATATATATATATATATATATATATATATATATATATATATATATATATTGGTAATTTTTCCGAGTTGAAATAAAGGAAAATAAAGTGCTCAATTACGAATGTAAGAGCTGTATTTATTAAATATAAGTGTTTATACAGAGGTTTTTGAAAACATATACTTTAGGTTTCTGGCTAATGCCATGTTTCCCAACACGAGAGGTATAACATTCTGATGATGGCATTAGACAGAAACCTAAGGTAATTGTTTCCAAAACCTCTGTATAAACGCTTATATTTAATAAATTAGTATATATATATATATAATATAATATATATATATATATATATATATATATATTGGAGGATATGTGCTTAATTGAAGTCATACATAATTTTGAAAATTAATTAGTTAATATTTAATGAATTTAGGCGGGCATATATGTTAAAGTGTAAGGCTAAACAAATCGAGAAAATGTCAGGGATTGATATTTTCTCGATTTGTTTAGCCTTATATTTGAACATATATACCAGCCTAAATTCATTAATTATTAACTAATTAATTTTCAAAATTAGGTATGACTTCAATTAAGCACATATCTTCCAAAAATTGACGCTTAAAGCCATATAAAAAAACACATTTGCTTGTTTACTTAACCTCATATATATATATATTATATAATATATATATATATATATATATATATATATATATATGCATACTAGGCAAAACGTGACCCGTTGGGTCACCCATGGAGTTGTGGGTAGATAATTGGAATTAGGTAAAAATGAGTTTGAAAAGCGAATTATATTTTTTTTAAATAAATACGCTCTGAGAATGTAAAAAAAGTATTAAAATAATTTTCTTAGTTGGTTATAAATTCTATCAGTCAAATTCGTACAAAAATTAATGTTTCATACCTCATACCCAACGGTTAAAGGAAACGACTTAAAACATTTTCTCTTAATTAGTGTGACGAAGTAAATTCTCCCCATGGGAATCATAATTTTGTATGACCTACCACATTTGACGATGTAATTAATTTAATCACGTGATTACATAAGACTTCTTTTCTTTTCTTTTTTTTTTTTTTACAAACCTGAATTGAATGTCAGAAAATGTACTTTCCTTACAGGGTTACGCCTCAATTTCGAAAAATCAAACATTGTTGGATTATTTGTAGTATATAGTTATTTACTAAGCGTGGCACAAGGCCAGATATATGGAGCACCGAGTGAGAATCGATCTCATTAACAATAGTCTGCTAATCTAGTATACTAACTATTACACCGCATCAGGTGCCCTTATTTGTAGTATATAAGCTGTGCTGCAATCTACCTCTTAAATTTATAGACTAAGCAAGGTTACGTGGTTTAAAGCTCGGCCAATAAACAACCCGAATACGTGGTTGTTGGTTGACTACTTAATCGGTTGATATTGAGAGACGTCCATTTGCATTCATTGGCGAATGACCTGTAAGACTGAGGAGCACCAAGGAACAATCAAAGGATTCTTCACCAAGGATCGCGCTCAGCTTAACACAAAAGATATCCGCTAGACAGCTTGAAGCCTAAAGGATGGCCACAGTTGGGAATCAACATTTCAGTTTCCTTTAGTATAAAATCTGTGACCGGATATTTTTTCTCTCCGAGTGTGTGAAGAAGAGGTATTGTAACTATTATTGGCTCAGAAAATGGAATCGGTGAGACGGTTGGAACCATTTACATTCATTTTGTATAGTCATCATCATCATCATTATCATGATTATCATCATCATCAGCTCGTGCCGATAGCACGGATTCCATTTATCTAGTCTTACCATCAGTCCTTGTACGATCACCGCTCTCGACAAGTCGCCTATACGGCATCCAGAGTCTGTACAGAGCTGATGAAAGTAGTTTTTGCTGTATATTTACTAACCCTTACGCACGAGCAGGATGTGACACAAAGTCAATTTCTTAAGTAGAGTTCAACAGGTTTGAATTCAGAGTTTTCCTTCTCCTAGACTGATTACCTACCTAAGAGCCCAGTCTTCCCAACTATTTACCCATAGCTAGAGAAAGGATATTTGGATGCATGTCATCCCCAAGGATATTAGAGCTATGTGAAATGCAAACAGCCTCATCCAGGATTTGAACTCGGATCGACTACTTTATCTTCTATGATGATAACCATTGCACCATGCACTTCTATTGGTTAGTTGGTTTTACGGCATGTCAACCCTTGTTGGGTTATTTTATGCCAAAGACGTTTTGTTCTATTCATTCTTGAGGGGTACTCAGTTCTTTTTTTAATATCATTTTTTCTATTTAAACCATTAATGGGATTTTTACAGATACTACCACTCCAGGTCAGGGTGGACCTGGGAGCAATGGCAATGAAGGGTTACTCCATACACCCCACCAAAGCTCCAAACTGGAACCTCACCATTAGATGCAGTTTAACCAGGCGCCTCTGTAGCTGTGTTATATACATATAGGTCGAAAAGTACATTCAGGGATTGACATTTTCTCGATTTGTTTAGCCTTACATTTGAACATATATGCCCGCCTAAATTCATTAATTATTAACTAATTAATTTTCAAAATTAGGTATGACTTCAATTAAGCACATATCCTCCAAAAATTGTCGACTTAAAGCTATATAAAAATAAACACATTTGTTTGTTTACTTACCCTCATATATATATAAACCAACCCATCCACACGAGCAGGGTGCGACACAAGGTCAGAATCTTTAACAGAGTTTAACAGGTTTGAATTCTGAGTTTTCCTTTTCCTAGACTGGTTGCCTATCCAAGATGAAAGAATCCAGTCTGTTCTACTATTTACCCATAGCTGGAGGGAGAATATATTGATTCATACCTTTCACAAGGGTATTAGAGCTATGTGAAATGCAAACAGTATCATCCAGGATTTGAACTCTGGTCGTCAAGTTCCTTTCTTACGATTATACCACTTTACGATACTACAACTCGTGGCCAGGGTGGCCCTGGGATCAAAGGTAATGGAGGGGTAATCGACACTCCCCAAAGCTCCAAATTGCTGTTTTTTGCTGGTCTGTCGACACTGGTGTGTTTATGCCTGGTAGTTCAAAAGGTAAGGTCGCCTATGTGCTTTTCCCTACTTCTCTAGCAGTGCAACAGAATATATTTGTGTTACTAGGATGGTTCGTGTGATGGAAGTTTAATGGCCGTACTGTTGGAACTTCATTAAACAATTTTTATCCATTCAACATTTTCTTTCCTTTATCTATTTATTTATTTAATATATATATATATATATATATATATATATATATATATATATATACTATAGTGTTGGATGCTCACTGTTTCAGCTTTTGCTTTTGCTTTTGTTTTGCATACGTGTATGAGTACCGTTTGTACAAATGTTTACGCACGCATAGGCATATGTACTTACGCATGCACGTCTTTCTATGTGTGTGTGTGTGTGTGCCCACGTGAAAGCATGTTTAGCTGACACCACGACCTACGTACGTATCCGCATGTATACTTGCAACAATTAGCCAGCCCCGTCATTCTATAACCCCCCCACACACACACACACACTACACACGGCCATAGTATACAACATTTGTAATCTTAAAGTTAAAATTATTCAACCACCCTCAATTAAATCGCCCCATCAATATACATCCCCTTCTCCCCCGCAACACAATACACGCCGCTCACACCCAGACATGCCAAAAAACACCCACCACACACACATATGCACGCAAACACAAACGCTCACACGTCTGCACTGATCAAATGTTACACATTCATAGAACAATGTATTATGTGTGTGACCAGTTACCCCGCCTACGCAACCTTTATGTTGTCCATAAACACTCACATACATTCAAATTACCACCACATACATACGTACATCACTTTATCCAATCACACACATCCTATGTCTAGTGAATTTTCTGAATTTTTTTGAAATTTTTTCGATTTCCCTTGCATTTGAAACATCTTCATCTGATGATTGCCTCGCATGAAACCAATATGGTCGTGAATGTTCCTTTGTCACCTAATAAATAGATATTTGTAAAACGTTTATATATTTATTTATATATTATATATATATATATATATATATATATATATATATATATTATATATATATATATATATATATATCCAATTGACGCTGTAACTTGTCTGTGGCTTAGGTATTAGTAGCTCCATAATGTTCAATATATGTTAAATATAGAGCAATAATAATATTAATAGTGGAAAAGAATTGTGGGTCTATCTAGGTATATTTGGGCTTTAGAGAAAACTCCAATAACATTGTAACACTTTATTGTGTACTACTCCTAGGATTTGTTCAAAACAGTTTGCAGCATCCTTATGTAGTTACTATCTGGCTTTCTCACCAAGCGTTTCGTTAAAATCTTAACATATACTACCACTCCAGTTCAGGTTGGACCTGGGAGTAATGCCTATGAAGGAATATTCCACACTCCCCAAAGCTCCTAATTGGAACCTCACCATTAGATGTAGTTTAACGACTCTGTAGCTGTGCCACCGAATGTGTAACACTGTGACACAGTGGAATAGTATTTCTGAAAAAGCTGTGAAAGTATCGCCTCTTGCGAAATGAAGACTGATAACCGTGTAAGGTGAAAGAAATAGTTTTGTTTACATTAGCGCTACGATGCCGATTCTCTTCGGGCAGAGTCGATTATCTTCTGAGATAGCACAGAGTCAAAGCCACGCGTAAAGTGGATTGAATCGCGTCAAAGTCTGCGAGTAAGAACCAGATCATAACGTCCATCAGAAAGAGACACTTGGTGTTATCTAAAGTGGGCGAGAAGGCGTGTCGACTCTATTGAAAACTGTGGGAATTGATAATAGTCCTAAGGCATTTTTGGTTTCCACTTTCGTTCAAAAAAAAAAAAAGCCGGGATCAGATAACGGGACAGATAATAAAAAAACAAAAACGTTTTCTGTCATTAATTTCAATTTCATCAAACTTTATCCTCCGTCTCTTCAGGATTAACACCCTTACATTAAAACTAATATTCTATTCAAATTATTCTAGTTTGGCAATCAAACGACATAAAAATTCATCTGTGTCTGATTAAGATTTTATCACCTACTCTTCCCCTCAAACAATAGTCACCCTTATTTTAAGGGGTTGGCAAAATGTGGAGGCGGGTGATGTATTGGTTATCGTCGTAAATAATGGATACGTTGAGACGAATTGAAATCCTGGACGCATTTCACATAACGCTAATGCCATTGAGAAAGTTACAAATCCAACTGTAGTAAATAGTAAGACAGATTGGGCTCTTTGATCTTTGATCTTTGATCGTAGCATTGCAACCGGTCAAGAAGGAAAATGTTGAATTGAAATCAAATATATATATATATATATATATATATATATATATATATATATATATATATCGTGATACGCACCCTTAATTTTAGAAAAAAAATTTTTTTTATGTTTTTTGAATTTGAAGTATTTCTTTTTCTTATAAAAATTGTTACACCGAATGAACGTAACGTACAGAACGAACGTGACGCACCGAAAAACCGAGACACACCGAACGAACGTGACACACGTTTTGGAAAAAAAAACAACAATATTTCCAGTTTAAATTTAAAATATTCTCTGTTTCTCTCTTGAAGAATCTGGTTTGAAACAACCACATCTTAAAACGGTCTGATGAACATTTTTGATGAAATTGAAATACTGGATATATTAGCAATGCAAAAATTTTTTTAATTTAATTAAACAACATCTATGTTTCTTCATATCTATCTATCTATCTATCTATTTCTCTCTCTCTCTCTTTCCGGCCCTGATCGAGAGCGTTCAGTGCCTCGTGATTAACGATATATTCATTTCGTCTTTCCCTTTACACATAGTTGCTTTGATAAAGACCGTTTCAGATAGTCGAAACAGATTTCTGTCAGCAGTTAACATCTTATTTTTTCTACAAACTTTCTACACATATTGTCGGATTCATATCCATTTTACTTTTCATATATATATATATATATATATATATATATATATATATATATATATATATATATATATATATATCCTAACATGTCTATTTGTTTCAGTCTGCACTACTATTTCACTCTTAGCTAGAAGGATAACAGGTAGACTCATGTCTTTTCCCATAAGTTTTACTGCGAATGAAACGCACAGTGCCTTGCCTATTATAGTAGAGAAGCAGCCAGTTAGTGTTGAGAATTTTGGCATATAAGGCGTGTGCTAGACGCCCGCTTCTACTTATAGATTCGGCGATAATCATGTGACCAAACTCTTGGCCAACCACTGGCAGTACTCTGCTGCTGATATTGTTATTTATACCGGCTGTTCTAATCTTAGCTACTTACAACTACTTGAACCTTCGTGGACGACGGAACATAGGATTATATCACTGGACCTTTGACATTAGGATTCCATAACCCAGGACTTATTCACTTACCAAAGGATTCTATAGCTCAGGACTTACTTACTTACTTTAAGTCCTTTTCAACTGGCCAAGGATGGCGGTCAGAAACTTAACAGGTTATGGGCCAAGGTACGCTCGAATCTTCTTCAATGGCGACGAGGCCAGCTACGAAATTTGTGAGACTAAGTTCCATGGGTATCTGAGAACCCTTCAGTTGCATGACATAATCAATGCACCATCTGACCAACCGGAGGACCCAATTTTCGTAGACAAAAATACTACGATATATGCAGAATTAATCCAATGCTTGGATGACCGGAATCTCTCACATACCCCTTTTCTACAAACTTTCTACACATATTGTCGGATTCAAATCCATTTTACTTTTCATATATATATATATATATATATATATATATTATATATATATATATATATATATATATATATCCTAACATGTCTATTTGTTTCAGTCTGCACTACTATTTCACTCTTAGCTAGAAGGATAACAGGTAGACTCGTGTCTTTTCCCATAAGTTTTACTGCGAATTAAACGCACAGTGCCTTGCCCATTATAGTAGAGAAGCAGCCAGTTAGATACCCCATACTTTCGACCTCGTACAGAATCTAAACCATGATTTGTTTTATGATTAAGTGTCACGTGTGATGTGATGGTTTATCTTTTCATTTTTAAAAAGAGAATTTTTTTTAAATCTAATAAATTTCAAATTAATTTTGAAAAGTTTTCTCAATATATACTTAGGTACTTGTTTTATTGCTAGTCATTTAAATTTTCACCGTTTTTCACAAGCATACATGAAATTATAATGTAATAGTACCATTTATATTTTTGGTTTCATTTTTTAAAAAAGAATTGAAAAGATTTAATTAAACTCAAATGAATTTCGAAAAGTTTTGACAATATATTCTTAGGTACTTGTCATATTTCTATTCATTTAAATTTCTCAGTTTGTTCTCAAGCATCGATGAAATTATAATGTAGCAATACATTTTATCCTTTTTGTTTCATTTTTAAAAACAATAAAAAGATATAATAAAATCCAAATGAATCTCTGAATGTTTTCTTAATACATTTTTAGGTAATTGTTTTATTGCTACTTATCTACGTTTTCACAGTTTTTCACAAGTTTACATGAAATCATAACATAATAGTATCATTCATATTTTTGGTTTCATTTTTTAAAACAATAAAAGAATGTAATAAAATTCAAGTTAATTCCTGAATGTATTTTCAATATAATTTTAGGTACTTGTTTTATGGCTTCTTATCTAAATTTTCACAGTTTTTCACAAGCATACATGAAATTATAATATAATAGTACCATTTCTATTCTTCTCTGTAGAGAGCAAGTTTACATTCTCTGCTTTTTAAGATAGGTTATTAAGTACACAATTTACTCAAGGTTTTCATTCTGAAGGAAAATGATAATCAAAAGATTAGTGGCTTTGATAATCTAAACAAAGCCCGTGAAACAAATGGCCTGTGAGTGGCAGAGTTTGTGCTATCTATGTATACATGCTTATAATGACTAGTTCGATGGTGATGGTGGAAACTAGGTTGTGATAGTATATAGATATTTTCATTTTCAAATTCTTCGAACTGGTATGAACATCTGTTTATCATTTGCAGCCTGTATTTTTTTTAAAAGTGTCGCTGCCATCTTATGCAAATATGACTGCAGTATAAAAATTGCAGTTTGGCAAACGGCTCTCAGAGAGTAGAATGACAAGCGAGACAGCGAACACGTTTAGCTCCCGGTAAGTAACTGTCATTTCTATTCTATCCAGACATACATACACACCAAACGACCCTTTATATATATATTTGTCAACCACTCCGCACGAGCAGGGTGTGACACAAGGTAAATTTATTAATCGAAGTTTAACAGGTTTGAATTCAGAGTTTTCCTTCTTGACCGGTTGCCTAACCAAGGTTGAAGAGCTCAGTCTGCACTGCTATTTACCCATAGCTGGAGGGAGATTAGGATTCATACCTTTCCCAAGGGTATTAGCGCTAAGTGAAATGCAACTACCACGTCCAGGATTTGAACTCGGGGCGACGAGTCCATTTCCCATGACTTTAACCACTATACCACGCGTTTCCTTCGACCCTTTATATATGTATAGCTGGAACATGGACCGGAATTTGTTATTGCATTCTTTTTATGTATCTACTTAAATCTTACGCGAGTTTTGTTAAAGGGTATATTAACCCTTTTTTTTCATAAAAATTACTTTTATATCAATCACCGATATCCACTTTTGGGCATAAGGATTTCTTTGGAAACCGGCATTCAAATATATTTCGATAATTCAAAAATGTTCAACATAGACGTATACACATTGTAAGATGAAGAGAGAATGAGCAATGCAAATAGCTGTCTCCTAATGATCAGATAAACGATATTTTTTACTCGACTTTCTGT
>CM042152.1:6791544-6801544 GCA_023376005.1 Doryteuthis pealeii
TTTTTTTATCTATTTATCCCATAGATGTGACTCTAACACGTACTACCAGAGTGAACCTTGGCAATGGAGGGATACTCCACACTCCTCAGAGCTTCAGAATTAGAACCTCACTACTAGATGCAGACTCTTAGTCACTGCCTTCTAAGTACACGTATGATAAAAAAGGGCTGGTGATATGCCATAAGAGCAATATGATTGGGACAATCACATTTCCATTAAAATACCGTTACTTTAAATTTTACACTACAGAACATAATTGATAGGCCACCTATCAATTATGTAACAATGAGACTGATAAGAATTTTTTTTTTTAAACCTTTGATTTATTTTTGCCTCTTTTCCCACGCTTTTTGTTTTTCTTTTTCGGGTGTTTAGAGAATTCTGAAGATTGGCTGTGTTCAGATTCTTCTTCAATCTGTGCCTAAAAGGAAAAAAAATTGAAGAATTCATTTTTAATATCATCATCATCATCATCATCATCATCATCATATGCGGTGAAAATCCTAAAAGTTGTATTCTGAAATTGTCTTCAGTAATATTCGAAACTTTCAAAAAAACTTTATAAATGTGGTACAAACAATAATACCTAATAACATCCGCTTTTGAGGGTATGATTTCCCATTAGAAAATATAAATAATTTCGAGACTAAATCTTTATGAAAAAAAAATTAAATTCTAAAAATTTAATGGAGATCAGTAAACAGCCTAGAAGTGATATAAGATTCATCATGTCTACATCTACCACAACAGGGTGGGGGTCCAGTGGCTTCGGCCCTAGATCTTTACAAGTTAATAGCGTCGATCCCAGGGGGCTATCCCCCCAGGCAATACCTGCCCCCTTGATTTAAAGGGGAAGGGCTGTGTTTATTGCCCAGTGCCTGAGGCGCCCCCTTGAGGAGGAATGCCCACGGGACCGACGCAATTTTTCACTCGCCACCCATGAGCTTCGGTTTGTGGGTGGTTCCACGTTAATAGGGCCTTGTGCCTAACCCGTACAAGTGGGGTACGAGGTAAATACAATGTCTACATCTACCACACACACACACACACACACACACACACACTTGATTATTTTTCTGCTTTTGATGGTATCATTTT
Source organism: Doryteuthis pealeii (assembly GCA_023376005.1). Lineage (NCBI taxonomy): Eukaryota > Metazoa > Mollusca > Cephalopoda > Myopsida > Loliginidae > Doryteuthis > Doryteuthis pealeii. The sequence continues at coordinate 6,792,643 of CM042152.1, forward strand.
TCATTACAAAATATAAAAAGTTTTGAGACTAAATCTTCATGAAAAAAAAATTAAATTTCAAAAATTTAATGGATGTCGGTGAACAGCCAAAGAAATAATATTAGAGTTATCATGTCTCCTTTTCACACACACCACACACACACACACACACACACACACACACACACACATGTAACACTATTGAAGTGTTATATGTTGATTGGCGATCTATTAATTAATTACCAATTAATTAAAACTACCCTAATTATTAATTATGGTGGCTTGTTAAAATTAAAAGTAAAAATAAGAAAAACAATGATAATAATAATACGCTTCAAACGACAAATAGAAGAGGTTGCACATGAAAAGACTTGGACATGGTTAAGAAAGGGAAACCTCAAAAGAGAAACAGAATCACTTATAATTGCTGCACAAAATAATGCCATAAGGACAAACTACATCAAAGCGAAAATTGATAAGACCCAACAGAATAGTAAGTGTAGACTTTGCGGTAATAGAGATGAGACTATAAACCATATACTCTGCGAATGTAGCAAACTAGCACAACGGGAATACAATGCTAGACACGACTGGGTTGGGAAGGTGATCCACTGGGAATTATGCAAAAAATTAAATTTTGACCACACAACAAAATGGTATATGCATAAACCAGAATCTGTTCTTGAGAACAAAACGCACAAAATTCTCTGGGACTTTGAGATAAAAACGGATCACCTTATCCCAGCAAGAAGACCAGACCTAGTATTGATAAACAAAAAAGAAAGAACTTGTCAACTGGTGGATTTTGCAGTGCCAGCAGATCACAGGGTGAACTTAAAGGAAAATGAAAAAATAGACAAATATCTGGACCTTGCCAGAGAACTGAAAAAGTTATGGAATATGAAAGTGAAAGTGATACCAATTGTGGTTGGTGCACTTGGAACAGTCCCAAAAGGATTGGAAAAGGGTTTGGAAAGTTTGGAAATCAGAGGAAGGATTGATACCATTCAGAACACTGCACTGCTGCAATCTGCTAGAATACTCAGAAGAGTCCTGGAGACATGAGGAGACTTGCTGTCACTCAGACTCCAGTGAAAGACCACCAGCTAACACTGCTGTGAAAACTCATAAGGAAAATAATAATAATAATAATAATAACGTTTATATTGGAGGTATATATTTATCTAAACGAAAAATCCTCACGTAGGCATAAATTCTTTAAATTATGGAATTCAATATATATAATCGGAATTTAAAATTTTCACAAAATAAAATGATAATCTAACAAAGAAGATTCCAGTTTTTGAAAAGTTGGTCAACAATTTCAAAAACTTATATAAATAAAACAATGGTTGGCCATGACTCGTTGGAGTTGGAAAAACCCAAATGGAAAGATACAAGCTAGGCTGGCACAAGGCCATTTAGACACGTAGGCAATGTTATCGAGTGGCTGGCCAATCAGAGACATCTGTTGGGGGTGTGGAGGTCTGGATCCCATAAATAACAGACCGCCAGACCGAAGGAGAGCGAGAGACCGGGAGAGACCGAAGAAAAAAGAGAAGAGAGAAGCAGAGTCGCCATAGCTCGGGGCCCTTGATACAACTTTACCGATACACTCTGATGCCTTGCCACTCGGTACAGAGTTGATAACTTAGCCAAAAACTAGCTGTAGATCGCCAATCAACTGACAATCACCTCGCTCCTTTGTAAAATAAATGTATATATTTTGTACATAAGCATAAAAAAGGCGTTGTGTTCAATTGTTTTGTTGATCCGTTGACAGCTTTTGGTTATTTAATCTTATTTCAGCCGAGTTGGTAAAAGGAACGAAACCAGCTCTTTTTCAGCCTTCCTGTAAATCAACAGACAACATAAGAACGGGAGGTTGGAACGGGCAGTTTCGACGACTGTAATACTGAGCCGGAGCATCGTTCTCATACAGAACATACATACATTGAGACCGTGCCCCAGCACAAAGTATTATACACACACACACACAACTTGATTATTTTTTTTTCTTGTGTTTCATACAAAATGATTTTGCTTCAGAAGAATTTCAAAGATTCAAATCTGTAACGTAATGTAGTGTATGCGGTGAACATCCTAAAAGTTGGATTCAGAAATTATCTTCAGTAATATTCGAAACTTTCAAAGAAACTGTATAAATGTGGTACAAACAAATTACATGTCCTATTGTATAGAAACTATGCTCTCTTAATATCTATAAAAATCAATATAAAGCTGTATCATTTGCAAATGTAAGGCTTTCGTGAATTTCAGGCTTTCGTCAACGTTATTGCTTATCTCACTTAATTACTTCATAAAACCGTCTTCTCAGCATTGGCAGACCAATTTCTGCATAATGATTTGCCATCATATTTCGAGATGTCTTTGACGGTGTTCTCCAAGTTTTATTAATTGAAACATCTTATCGCAATAACAAAACAAGCAAGCCATATCATTTAAACGAGGCTATTTATCAATCATACAACTTCAGTCACAGCCATAAATAATAATAATAATAATAATAATAATAATAATAATAATAATAATAATAATAATAATAATAATAATAATAAGAAGAAGAAGAAGAAGAAGAAGAAGAAGAAGAAGAAGAAGAAGAAGACTTGGACATGGTTAAGAAAAGGAAACCTCAAAAGAGAAACTGAATCACTAATAATTGCTGCACAAAATAATGCCATAAGGGCAAACTATATCAAAGCGAAAATTGATAAGACCCAACAAAATAGTAAAATGGACAAATACTTGGACATTGCCAGAGAACTGAAAAAGTTATGGAATATGAAAGTGAAAGTTATACCAATTGTAGTTGGTGCACTTGGAACAGTCCCAAAAGGAATGGCCTAGAAAGTTTGGAAATCAGAGGAAGAATTGAAACTTTTCAGAACACTGCACTGTTGCAATCTGCCAGAATGCTCAAAAGAGTCCTGGAGACCTGAGGAGACTTGCTGTCACTCAGACTCCAGTGAAAGACCATCAGCTAACACTGATGTGAAAACTCAAAAGGAGTAAATAATAATAATAATAATAATAATAATAATAATAATAATAAGAAGAAGAAGAAGAAGAAGAAGAAGAAGAAGAAGAAGAAAACAATTATATGGACGCTTCAAACGACAAATAGATGAAGTTGCACATGAAAAGACTTGGACATGGTTAAGAAAGGGAAACCTCAAAAGAGAACCAGAATCACTTATAATTGCTGCACAAAATAATGCCATAAGGACAAACTACATCAAAGCGAAAATTGATAAGACCCAACGAAATAGTAAATGTAGACTTTGCGGTAATAGAGATGATGAGACTGTTAACCATATACTATGCGAATATAGCAAACTAGCACAACGAGAATACAAAACTAGACACGATTGGGTTGGGAAGGTGATCCACTGGGAATTATGCAAAAAATTAAATTTTGACCATGTTAAGTTTTTTAAGGGCCATCGTTGGCCAGTTGATTCTAGGTAAAGATTCCTCCTATTTGAATCCTTTAGGTAATCGTAGAGAATCCTAGGTTCCCTTGTAGAAGGTTGCGAGTAGACTGAGAAAGAATCAGCGCTTAAGTAATATATCAGCCACGCAGGATGACCAACGATTGGCTAAGGAATAGACCACATGATCTCGCCTAGTCTGTAAATATAGGCTGGGAACTAGCACACACCTTATATTAGAAAAAAATCCAACATACCATACAACAAAATGATATATCTATAAACCAGAATCTGTTCTTGACAATGAAACACATATCATTCTCTGGGAATTTGAGATAAAGACGGATCACTCTATCCCAGCTAGGAGACCAAACCTAGTGTTGATTAACAAGAAAGAAAGAACTTGTCAACTGATGAGTTTTGCGGTTCCAGCAGATCGCAGGGTGAAGATGAAGGAAAATGAAAGGATGGACAAATACTTGGACCTTGCTGCAAATCAGCTAGAATACTCAGAAGAGTCCTGGAGACCTGAGAAGACTTGTTGTCACACTGACTCCAGTGAAATACCTCAGTTAACGTTGATGTGAAAAACTCAAAAGAAGTTAATAATAATAATTTTGTTCTTTGCTCTTTGATAAATCTAATTTTATTTCTAGTACTAGCAAATATATGCACCCTCCGGGTGCAAGTATTTGAATTTTAATGTAATGAAATATGTTAAATTTGAAATACTTTTGAAACTAAATAAAAATCCAAATAAAATGATTTGAAACAGAGGGGGTATAATCGAAGAATAGAACAACTTTGAAACTAAGTCTTCCATCATTTTTCATCACTCCCTCCTTTTATTGCTGAATTTTCCTAATTTAACTATTTAGTTAAATTAGGAAGTAAAGAATAAAATTACTGTTATTTCTTTATATTAAAGAATTTCTTTTAAGATTTATCCCCGAGTGTTTTGCTCATATTCATTAAGAAAAAAACAAACAATTAGAAATCAATAATACCAAGCGCATATTTAATAAAATTAAACTTTTAATATCAATATGCAAATTAGCTTTCCTGTTCACACTGTAACCCGCTATTTTATTGCATATATAAATACAATTGCATGTTATTAGAATGTAGATAAAGTCAAAAGTATTAATAAGGTATAACAATTTTATCAATAACTGAGGTTTAAATAAAAATAAATTCATGGTGAATGTGACGTCAATAACTAAGGGAATTGTGACTTGAGTAGTGATTTAGTTTCGGCTTCAGACAAACACACAATCTACATTATAATAAGATATCCGCTATTATATAGTATATATATCATAAATAGTGCTTATATATATATATATATATATGGATTATGTATATATATATATAGTATAGTATATATATATTCTTATTTTTTAATTTTTTAATGTAAATATTTTGAATTCTTTTTAGACCATTATGATATATAAGCATTTGAGATTGTGTGTAATGCTGATATTATTATTTTTTAAATACTACCTATAATTTTATTTCGTAATATATTATTTTATTTCTAAATTGAAATGCAACCCATGGAAAATAATGTGTTTTAATCAGCAAAATATCTAGAGCAGACAAGATTTTGGTTTGAATAAGTAAAAAGTAAACAAAATATGAAATATTCTAAATAATATTTCGTTTATACAGGACATATAAAATCAGCACAAAGAATGAAAGAACATATCACAATATAATGGAAGCGCGTGGTGTAATGGTTAAAGTCATGGGAAATGGACTCGTCGACCCGAGTTCAAATCCTGGACGTGGTAATTGCATTTCACTTAGTGTTAATACCCTTGGGAAAGGTAAGAATTCCACTCTCCCTCGAGCTATGGATAGATAGTAGGACATACTGGGCTCTTTAACCTTGGTTTGTCAGCCAGTCTAGGAGAAGGAAAACTCTCAATTCAAACCTGTTGAACTCCGCTTAAGAAATTAACCGTGTGTCACATCCTGCTCGTGTGGAGGGGTTGGTAAATATATATAACAATATTTTGACAGTATATAATGGAAAAATGAAATTAAGTTCCGTCAGTCACATATTTAGTCGAAAAGTTGTTACGATTTTAGTCGCCACCTTTTAGGCTCCAAGCAAGAGCGCTTGACCAGCGGATATCCTTTGTGTTAAGCAGATCGTGATCCTTAGTAAAGAATCCTTTGGTTTTTCCTTGGTGCTCCTCAGTCTTGTAGGTCCTTCGCCAATAATTGCAAATGGATGTCTCTCAGTATCAGCGATTAAGTAGTTAACTCGCCACGTATTCGCGCTGTTGATTGGCTGTGGTTTAAACCACAGGACATCTCTTATTCTATAAATTTAAGTGGTGTTTTGCAGTACGACTTATATACAAAAAATTAATGCTTTTTGTGTTCAAAAACCGAATAACTGCGCGAACTTCACACTTAGCTGTAGCGTCAATCGGGAGCTCCATCTGAAACAACTGGCAAGCCAAGAATGTGCGTAGCAGGATATTAATTACTATTTCATAGTTATATTTTTTTATATCGAGATTCTATTTTATTAAAATGAAATTCATCATCAAAGTAACTGTTTAGAATGTTTACCAGATGAAATAAAAATAATTAATAAAAGATACCAAGAAAATTCGGTAATTTGAACATTAGCTACATAAATGAGAGTAACCTCCCCTTGTTTATCTCACTTTGAGGAAGCCCTATGATTTAGTCGGCCATTTTCACTTCACCGTAAATATACACGGAAAATACGAATTTGTTCGAATCAATACAACTGCATGTTTTAACAAGAAAATATCATAAAATGTGTTCTTAATTGTGCTTGCACATTATTTGAAATTAACTTAATTGTTATTAAGAACACATTTTTTTATATTTTCGTGTTAAAACATGCAGTTGTATTGATTTACGGTGAAATGATAATGGCTGACCAAATAATATGGCTTCCTCATAGTGAAATAAACAAGGGGAGGTTACTTTCATCTATGTAGCAAATGTTCAGATTACCAAAAAATTGTGTCAGTTTTGCTTGAATCTGCACTAATCCTATGATGATCTGTTTCGTAAGCAAAATTCTCAATTTCGATGACTTGGCGGTTATATATGGCTAAAACATCTCTTTCTAATCGAAACCGGAAGAGGGTCTTCTCCACCGATTCTCACGGTATCCACCGGAAGGATCAGGACTGAGGTCAAGCCTTGTCATTCAGTCCTTCAAGGAATGTAAATTCCACTGATAGTGCCTATTTTCGCGCATGTTTTAGGTGTCGATATTTTTGTATTTTCTCGTAGATTTCAATGCACAGATTACAATGTGACCAAATGTTACATAATCTATGCGATGGCATAAGATTATTGTCGGTCCCCTGTAATTCTGAGGGGATGACCCTTTTCATACCATGGCCGCGTCCTTCCATGGAAAATTACAGAGCCCGCCAAAATACGTGAAGTCACGTGGGACCTTTTAAGTCCCCAGTCAGTTTTCAGTTAGACGTCAGGCAGAAAAGTCGGCCATTTTAGGTCCTGCCTAAACTGGAACTCACGCGCGCTATGTTAGTCAGATATTTAGCTACATTATGTATAGTTAAGGAAATAAAAGTTTGGATAATTAATATGCTCTTGTGGTTAATGAATGTCTTGGTAACAAGACTAAGAAATGACGACCAGCCAGCAGGAACATAGTAACAGAAAGACCAGACCTTAAAAGATTCCAGACCAAGACTAGATAATAGAAGACATACCAAAGACGATCAGAATACCAAGACGGCTAGAAGAAGAATAGATGTCCAAGTAAGTGAAGAAGAAGGGCTATGCAACACTAAGAAAGTGGTCAATTCGACGAATTGGCAGAGATAAGAGTCTTTAAAATCCCACAGGCAGTGCCTTAAATAGTACCTATTTTCAAGCTAATTTTTACATACAATCATAGGAACGAATTTCGTGCAAGTTTTTACATACAAATTACGCGCGAATTTGTACATACAAGCATAGGAACAATTTAACACACACACACACACACACACACACACACGCACACATACATACGTGTATATATATATATATTATATATATATATATATATATATATATATATATTGCAAGAGAGAGAGAGAGAAGGAGAGAGAGAGAAGGAGAGAGAGAGTGAGAGAGATCTGGAGACGGTTATAAATAATACATGGTCTATACCGTCTAATTATAACAGATTATGTTAAGAGAGAATTATATCAATTGAATCAATTTTATTGCAGATGCGTCTGATCGAAAATGACATTAACGCATTTCAATTCCATCGACATGCTGATCTAAAGGAATAAAGCTTATTGATAGATTAGATTTCATCTAGCGATTTGACAGACAATGAGAACCGAGGTGGAGACTTTTGAGAAAGAAATAAAAAAGAACTGAAAATTTGCACCAAACTACAAAAGACGCCATTTCAATAAATTCAATACACCGGAAGAAAGGAACAGCCAATAAGCAATTCCTGATGCTTGAATTGTATCTTGAATACACCGATGAGCCAAAATATAATTACAATCAAAATATGGAAAGAATGACAGCTACTGTCTCGTAACAACTGCGCATTTTAAGTTCAGAGATATGTAATCAGGAATGCCAATTTCTACTGTTTGGTTTGGTTTGGTTTGTTTTACGGCATATCAACCTCAGTGGGTCATTTAATACCGACAGATTTTTTTAAATAGATTCATTCTTAATGGATACTCAATTTTCTTTAAACACATTTTTCTATCTAACCCATAGATGGGACCCTAACAGGTACTACCACTCTGGGTCAAAGTGGACCAGGGAGCAATGGTGATGAAGGGTGCTCGAAAACTAGTACCTCACCATCAGATAGAGTTTAACGTCATTCCCCGGACATGCAAACCCTAAGACATCGCCTTATAGCACCCAAAGCTTGACATGCCATGAAATTCAATCAAGGAACCAAATGCTGCGCGGGAGCCAAGTCGGACTGTAGTAGTAGTCGCTAGTAGTAGTCGTTAGTTCAAAGTAACAACATACGAAAGTTGTATAGTTAAAAAGGGTTGTTTATTACTTCTTAAGCTCGTGGGTTCTTTTTCAGAGAGAAAGAGACAGAGAGACTAAGGTCAAGCTTCCCTACTCCCAAAAATTGGTTTATAAAATCATTGGACAAAATTTCAGAAAAAATGAAGGGGGTGGGTGACATGGCCTGAATGATTTGACATAGAATTACCCTTCTACTAATAATCATTTTAAAGAGGTAAATATTCAATACCTAGCTGCAATGTTTTAATATGTTATATACCCCCTTACATATCGGGTATATAAAGGGAAAGAGGGGGGAGGAAATGTGTGGCCTCTTACTTTTCTTACTTGTTCTGACTGATTTCTTTGCTCTGTTGGACTGATTTCTTTCTTCTTCTCTTGGGCTGGTTGTCTGTGCCCATTCCTTGTTTGTAAGAAATAAGCGAGACTTTGTTGTTGTTTTA
>CM042152.1:6814044-6839044 GCA_023376005.1 Doryteuthis pealeii
ACATTGAACGTCATGAAATTGATGATTCTAAACAAAAACAAAACAAAAATGTAAGAATAAAAGAAAAATGAAAAGAATAAATGAGAAAGCTAAAAGTATAAAAGACAAAAGAGAAAATAATAACATTCAAGGAATAGACGAACAATGACTTGGAACTTATCAACCACAAACAAGAGAGGAATTCTTCAAGATATAATCCTTCTACGAAAATACCACAAGGGAATCTTCCCAGCCATGTTGTTAATTCCAGTTCAGACATCAAAACAACCCTCGAGCCATTCCTAAAAAAAAAATCTTTTATTTCGGGATTACATAAGCACGACCAGTGACGATGAAAATAATCCTATCACGAAAAATAAGATAAGTTCTAAGCGACATCTGGCGGATAACCCCTCTTACATCCTTCAATTGAAGACAGTCTCCAGTGAGTTCTTAAGCAAAAACTTTCCCCCTCTTATCATGTAAGGAACACTAATTGGTACTTACCCGTCTGTTTTCTTGGAGATACCGTCAAGCCCTGCTCAGTATTTTTATTTGAAGGTACCTCTACCTACGCTCCCTCCACAAGCTGCATGTTAGTTGGACTGAGAGGAAGGCTTACTGACCAGGTTATTCTTACGAGATAAATATCATAGCCATTGGTCTTTTGGGTGTGAATTAATGTTTGTTTTAGCCAATTGAAAAAACCGAATTGTAGTCACGTGATTGCGTCATTTCGGGAAGAAATCTCGGCCAATCAATTGAGGACATAGAATCCTTGGAGAGGCGCTCGTGCAGTTATTTTATCCTCGTAGAAAACGGACACGGCGACCCGAGTTCATATTCTGGCTGAGGCTGTCTGCAATACACATAGCATTAATACCCTTAGGAAAGGCATGCATCCAACTATTCTCCCTCCAGTTATGGGTAAAAAATAGTTTAGGTTCATTAACTTTGATATGGCAACCCGTCTAGGAGAAGGAAAATTCCCAATTCAAACCAGTTAAATTCCACTTAAAAAATAGCCTTGTGTTTCATTCTGCTAGTGGCAAAGGGGTTGGGTGAATGTATACAATCCAATTGAATGCTTGATTGATTTTAACTACATGTCAACCCGTCTGGGGTTATCTTATGCTGATGGTGAGGCAAAGCGTTCATTGTAAGTTCATATTTATATATTTGTATAATTGTCTCTCAAGAGTTTTATTTGTAGATGGTCCTATACAAATAATTCTTGAACAAGTCTATGTTGTATACCCATTCGTCGGGTATATACTCGTATAACAGAGAGAGAGAGAGAGAGAGAGAGAGAGAGAGAGGCCGATACAGAGTTGAGACTTGTTCTTCATTGCGTCTTGCTACGTCCAGTCACCATGTTTCCTCCATTTTTCTTTTGACCGTCATGTTGTCTCATCATCATCATCATGTCGCGCTTTCAGCGCGGATATCCATGACAATCTCTCTCCATCCGTCCCTATCGCTCATCATTCTCGGGAGGTTCTCTATGCAGCATCCTGTATCCGCACAGAGCTGATCAATGTACGTCTTTGCTGGTCGGCCCACACTGGCTTTGCATGTGCTGGCTTCCACAAGAGGACGTCGCTTATGAGTTCGTCCTTACTTCTCCAGCAGTGTCCCGCGTGTCTTGTCCGTCTTACTCGGATGATTTGTGTGATATGTGGTAGGTGGCCGTACAGCTGTTTTCTCGTAGGGTGCTGTTTCCACATCTTGTTCATGATCACCTGAAGCATTCTTGTGCAGCTCCCATCTAGTTTATTCTCTAGTCGCTTAGTTAGGATCCAGATGATGCAGCCATACAGCAGTAGTGACACGACAACGGCCTAGAAGAACTGTCTCTTTAACTTGTCTGTGATCATGTTGTCTAGTTTCTTCTAATTAATAACATCATACATCGGGTATAAATGAGACATGAGACTCGGGTGGTAGAGAGAGAGACACAAGAGAGAGACACAGAGACAGAGACAGAGACAGAGACAGAGACAGAGAGATTGGAGATTTACTTGTTCTTCATTTCTTCTTGCCATGTCTATGATCGCCATCTCGTCGTCTACAAGTCACCATGTTCCCCCCTTCTTTCTTTTGGTCGTCATGTTTTCTAGTCTCTTCTAAGAGTTTCTTTTTAAAGGCTTTGTGTTTAGTCATGCAATTAATTAAACCACAAGACATTTTTCCTTGATCAAGATTTATTTAAACTTTTCTTATTCATTCGCCCGGAAGAATCAACCTCGCAGTAAAACGTCTACTATGCGTCCATTCAGGTTGAAACTAAAAGTCTAAACTAACTAAACCACACGATGCGCAAGATTCGCGCCTCTAGGGGTCAGTCGGGGTTATAACCGTCCTGGTATTTTTTCAATCATGATCTGAAAACTAATGGCTCCTTTGAATTCTCGCTAGAGGGTCCGTCAACAATTTATGCTACCACTTAATATGTAATATCAATTTGATCCAAATATCAGATCCTGTCAGGTACTACCACTCCGAGTCAGAGTGGACCTAAAAATAATAGCAATGAAGCGGTACTCCATACTCCTCGGGTATCTAAAATGGGAGCTTCATCATCAGATGCATCTATGGTGATGTGGTGTATGTGTATATATTTTATATATATAGTTATAACCAAACCACCATAAGATTGAATAAGCAATATGAGAAAGACAAATATTTAAAGAAAGAATAAATAAGCCTTGTATTAAAAACAATAACAGTTACAATAGTAATACTAGTTCAATGTTCATGTACAAAGTTCAGTAGAATATGTAGTATTAAAAAAGTTCAGCAATATAGAGAAAGAAAGGGTTACTTGTAGTCCTTTTAGAGGTAGAAAGTGTATTCTTCAATATCAGCGGTGTAATAGATTTTAGAGAGAGAGAAAGGAGAAGGCTTGATTTAAGGATGGTCTGTAGGGTAGCAGCAGTCAAATATCTTGAGAGTGACTGGTGTGGATTTGTTAGGCGAATGTTTTTGATCTGATCTCATAACCGAAATCAGCCCTTATATAATATCTAGTAGGAAGCGTGTGGTGTAATGGTTAAAGTGATAGGAAATGGACTCGTCGCCCCGAGTTCAAATCCTGGACGTGGTAATTGCATTTCACTTAGCACTAATACCCTTGGGAAAGGTATGAATCCTACTCTCCCCCAGCTATGGGTAAATAGTAGGGCAGACTGGGCTCTTTAACCTTGGTTAGACAACCGGTCTAGGAGAAGGAAAACTCTGAATTCAACCTGTTAAACTCCGCTTAAGAAATTGACCTTGTGTCACATCCTGCTGGTGTGGAGGGGTTGGTAAATATATATATAATATCTAGCTAGTCTTCAAATTCGGTCTTTTTTTATTTCTTGTTTAGGCCCAAATGATTCTAATTGGTTCAAAAATAACATTTTTATTCTTAATTTTTAATTTTTACTTTTACTTTATACCTGCGCTGATCCCATGCGCAAATGCCAATTTTCGTCATTATTATTTTTGATTTTGATGAGTAAACTTCCGGTTTCTTTTATTATACGTATCACTACACATCTGGGTGACATACACAAAACACCCCTTTTTGGGTGGGCGGTTCTTGCCTCTCTGCAGAGTAGACAGACAGCATATTATAAGCCCCACCGACATGACATTGATTGACTTGTCAAATAATTTGTGGATAGTTTAAACTGTTTTAATACACCTATTAGCCAAGAAATGAAAACTGACTAAATTAGCGTGAATTGGCTTGGTTGGGTTTTACGGCATGTTAACCTATGGGGTGATTTTATGTCGAAAACGTTTTTCTTCGTCCGTTCTTGGTGGGTACTCAATTTTTCTAATTTTTAAACACATTTTTTAGAAGTCTATTTAACCCATAGCTGGGACACTAACAAACACTACCATTCCGGATCAAGAGTGATGAAGGGGTACTCTACACTTTCCAGAGCTCCTGAATTGGAACCTCACCATCAGTTTTTACTCAAACCCAGCACATCAAGACCCTCAGGTTGAGGGTTTTCCCTAGGAACAATAGGGGCAAGGTTTAAACAATATGTGCCTGTTTAGCTTGAAGTGACCAGTCGATTGATCGGGAAAATAAAATTAATGAAAATGTCGTGAAAAAGTGGTCGTTTTACGACCCTCGTATGCAGCCACTCGTATGCAGCCACTTGTTCATCACTGGTTTAAAGTCAGAGTCGGCATGTTCCCTGTATCTACTGTAGTTTCCGCTGCAATAAATAGAAGGCCTTATTTTCGAATCACAACTCGTCTAATTTACTAACACTTTTATCATTAATTGAGGTTTCAATAATTACTCTCATTATGTTTCCATTTCCCAGATGAAACCAAAGTTATTTCGTGGTTATTACTGGGAATCGAATATCGGTCAATTTTCTCAAATCACCACGATACATTTTAGCTCGATTATTCATACGATTATTGATTTAAATACATACCATATTTTGAGCCATAACATTACAATATGTGCATTCATTATTCCCCCTCATCTAAGTATTTCAATCTTACTTTCATGGCCTCTAAAAACTAAGAACCCATGTTTGGATTCATTCATACTCTGCATGAAACTTTAAAATATACTAGACGACAATAACCAACTGATTTCCCGTTCTAACTATAAAAGGTGATATTTGCGATTCTAATTGGGGTGAAATACCGTATTTGAAGGCATATAGGAAGCACTTTTTTTTCAATATTTTAGCTAAAAAAATTGCCCTGCGTCTTATACATCATAGATGTTTGAGAAATCCCTTAGCCAAGGCTAATCTTCTCTATGAGACTCACTAACCCAGCTTACGCTAAGTACCTTTACCTACCCTAAACTGCCAAATTGCTTTTATACAGTTATGTTTCTGCTTGTGTAATGCAGAGCTAGACTGTTTTTAACAATATATGCTTAAATACACTAAAAAATTTTTTCCTGAATCGGAGCTGCTGAAATTGGGGTGCGTCTTATATGCCCGTGCGTCTTATATGCCGTCAACTACGGTATATATAGAAAAATAAATGGAAATTTCTGGTGTAATGGTTACCGTTGTAGTAAATGGCAGGGTGTTATGAGTTTTGTGGCCATCCTTAGGCTTAAAGCGAGAGCACTCCCAGCGGAGATCCCTTGTGTTAAGCAGAGTGCGATCCTTAGAGAAGAAACCTTTTGTTGCTCCCTGGTGTCCCTTAGTGTTGGTTATGATCCTTTGGTTGTTCCTTGGTGTTGGGTAAAATCCTTGCGTTCAGCAAAGTTCCTCGTTGCAGGTCCGTTCGTTCAATGTCTAATTACGTGCAAATGAACGGCAGTCCATATCGGTGATTAAATAGTTAACTAACCACGTATTCGAGCTGTTGATTGGCTGGGGTTTAATCCCCGTCACCACGCTGAGTCTATAAGTTTAAGTGATTGATTCCAGCGAGGCTTATATATCAAAAATATTTCAACACAGGGCGAGACGATTTTAAATCCTAGACGAAGCTGTTTGCATTTCATATAGCGCTAATATTCTTGGGAAAAGGTATGAATCCATATATTCCCCCTCCAACTATGGCTACATAGTAGGGAATATTTGGTTCTTTATCTTTGGGTAGGTAACCAGTTTTTGTGAAGGAAAACTCTGAATTCAAATCCGTTAAACTCCGCTTAAGAAATTGACTTTGTGTCCCATCCTACTCGTGTGGAGGGGTTGGTAAATATATATAAATTTTGTTGGCATCCTTTTGCATGCGAGAGATGATGAGGTAGTGTCCATTTTTTTTAATTGGGACTACGTAGCCTGGGCGGGTTCATATGGAGGATGAGCTGTTGTCCAAGCAGCAAATTCCCCATCTCCACACTGTCGCTGTGATCCAAGGGAGAAGCAAGAAGCTAAGGCAATTTGGCAGCAGTAGTGTCGCAGGAGTTGCTGGGTAGCACTGAATTTCCGCATCATGCAACCTTAGGGACTCCGGTTCCTGATTTGTATTCGGGGTTTACTCCCTTAGCTTTTCTTTGGGATGAGCTAAAAGTTCAAGGCAGCAGAGGTTTTGAATCAGACTTTTCCTTGTCCTAAATGAGTTGCCGGCCAAGGCTAAAGAGCCTCTTCTGACAGATTTAAATATATAAATCTAGATACATATATATATAAATTTCCGGGAGAAAGAAGTAATACTGGCTTGGATGCGCATTGGCTATACAAGACTTACTCACTCTTTTATACTCAATCAAGATCAACGACGATGTGAAATATGAGAAAAAACATACACTGTCAAACATTTTCTGATAGAATGTAAAGCTTTCGTTCCAATCAGAAAGAAATCTTTTAACACAAATAATATGAAAGATCTATCTGAAAAGAAGGAAAATTTTGCGGAGGGGTTAGTATATATATATATATATATATATATATATATATATACACATATATATATATAATATATATATATATATATATATACATATATTATAAAAAATGGATATAAAAGAAACCTACACGAGTTTCACCATAATGATCTTCAGGATTGAATCCACTGAATTAATCGAGGTACTGATTAATTGCAGCCGATTGCACGTGTGTTCACTGAATAATATAATAAATTTGCCCTACTCCGTATTGAGCACTTTGTATTTGTTATATCGCTGACTTAACCCCTGAATGTTGCACCTTCAATGATCATGCCCATTTTCACCGGTAAGCAACCTTTATCTTTATAATATATATATATATATATATATAATATATATATATATATATATATATATATATATATATTCACAACGTGATTCTTGTCTTCTGTAAAACAACTTATGCAATTGATTACGTTTGAAATGCAATATAAGATGTTTTATTTTCGATTATTAAATTCTGTCGAAAAGATCACACGAAGGTCGATGATCAAGTTGTACACGATTGGTTGGATAACATATAACGCCAAACATAATTCTCTAGCTAAGAGCCGTTGCTGTATCCAGGCATTAAGAAGAAAACAGAAAACTTACAAAAAAGAAAACCGGGTTTCGCATATCCAGTTTCCTGACCACTTCCAATGAAGGGATTTGTCTCTGAACACGCATGGAAGCCGTGGTCATTCTACAAGCGATGAAAAAGTATCCCGAAAAAATTACCCGTCGCCAAATACTGTTTTTCTTTTTGGATCTGGTTCCTCCTAGTTTGACATGTGCTTTTCATGGTCAAAGTTACCTTAGCACGACTTGTACTTACTTTGTCACGTGATTCTTACCCGGAAGTGGATTATATGTTTTCTCTTAAGAAAAACAAAAAAGAAGAATTCTTTGACCGAGCTACCCATGGACCACGGCATTGCTAAAAACATTTATTTTGGAACTAAAAAAAACTATAGTGCAACGCCCTTACGTGCAACGCTCTTACGGTTATTCCCAAAATACTACACGGAATGATAAAAAAAAGATTAAGACGATATTTAAGAAATCAGAACCGGGGCACATAAGTGTTGTACCGGCCGTTCCTACAGTGGAGAATATACACCGGTTCTCACTATAAATAGTGAGACACCGAGTGAAAAGGTTGTACTGTTACCGTTAACGGCAAGCTAGCCGTTCCTGTACCATTATTGTAAATACACTTGTCTTATTTTACCCTACATCGACTTGACTTCTTTTTTACTGTTGGATTAACATCACAACAATAAGTTTTCAACACCAGAAGCCAAAAAAAGAACGAGTTTACAGGGTTCAGCATCTCTCACATGGTCTAGCTGTAACAAGATATGCTTTATTTAGTACAAGGATCTATGGTCTTGCCGAGGACACGAAGTCTAAATGGTAGCGGGAGCTGGATATCTCAGAAGACCGAAGCAGAGTTGGAGTGTTCCTTTAACACACACACACCCCCCAAAAAAAAGTCCCCTCATGGTCTACATAGTTCTTTTATCAGTGTTGCAGTGCTTGGATTCTATTGGTAAAACAATGAACTAGAGCTGATATGATGTCATCATTTTAGTTTTTCAGCCTATGAACTTTTCAGGCCACATTCCTAGGGAATTGTTATGAATAACGATAAAATGATAATTTGTATTATTCAGACTATTGTCTTTATCTTCATTGTTATCTGTACAACATTTCAGCCAATGTGCCCTCCGACCTTCTCCAGGTATTCCTTGTCGGAATCGGGAACCAATTGGACACATAGCGTAGTGGATAAAGGAGCTCGGTTAAGAAAATTCTAAGGGACAGTTATTTCTAGACTGCTGGTTCAATCCTGGTCAGGGGCAGCAGTAACATAGAATAATAATTAACATAGCTTAACGCCTCTACCCTAGCTATGGTTAGCGGAATGAGAACAGGATATCCCCGTGGACTGAATAAAGGGTTGGATTCAAAGTGCCGTAATGGCTCGCGATTACGACAAGAAGGTTCCTGGTTACAAGAACGTTCTCGAGTCCGAAAAGAAGGTTCCAGAGTCCGACAAGAAATACCTGAAGAAGGTCGGAGGGCACATCGACCGAAACAATGAAGATGAGGAAAATACTCCGAATAATACAAATAATACTAATTACTAAGCCTCATCTAAAAAATTCAGAGAAATAACGATAAAAGTATCTTCAATTTACGGCATAGCATCCGAGGGACGGGGTGGCCCTGCCGCCTTACTCCCAATTTTTACCACTTGTAATATTCTCTCATGGTTTTATTTTAACTGGCATAATTGGCCCCTCTGTTTCCTATTTTTTTAAAAATCTGTTCACGTTTCACAAACAATAAAAATTATTTATCTGTTTTATCATCATCATCATCATTCCTCATCCATCATCATCATCAGGTCGGGCTGGCAGCACGTATATACATGACAATCTTTCGCCAACCATTCCTATTGACCATCGCCACCGGAAGGTCCTCGTAGCATCATCCAGAATCCGCACATAGCTGATCTATGTACCACTTTGTTGGACAGCCCAAAACTTGCATGTCTTAGAGGTTCAGCACCGAGTGTGTGCATTCCTCCATTTTGCTTAATGCACATGCACTCAATTTTATCCCAGTTCACATGGAAGCCAATGCTCCTTGCTGCCTTCTCCAGGCCATGTAGCAGTGATTCGGCTTGTGTAGGTGTATTTTCAAGAAGCGACAGATCATCTGCGTAATCTGAATCCCTAATAGTCTATGTGGGATATCGCCTGCTTCCTGCCTATTTTAGAGAGAAGCCTTTTTCTTTTCTGTTTTATACTGTTCTGTCTATATATTAATACTCGTGTTCCTTAAAAGTACGACCGTTATCATCTTTGCAACGCCCCCTGGTTAAAAATTTAAAGCATACTAATCGTACATAATGAAATGCAAAAAAGTAAATCCTGAATATCTGATGTTGTTTATCCTCTGAATTCTTATTTCGTACGAATGTCGTCACTTTAGCTAAATAATAGACCATTCCGTTTTTATTATATAAAAAGAAAGGGAAGAAAAAAGACATACTACACAGAAAAAATATAATAAAGAAAAAAAGAAAGAAAGAAAGAAAAAGGGAAAGATAGGGAGAGGAGTTGAGCGCGCGGAAACGATTACGCTAATCTGTTTCAATCAAGCATAAAAGATAGATAGATAGATAGATAGAGAGAGAGAGAGAGAGAGAGAGAGAGAGAGAGCGTTAAATCAAGATTGTTATACTTTTCACTTATTGGTAGGTCTTAAGTAAACATATCATAATTGTAATAATTAAAAAAATATATATAATAAGAAAGAAAAAAGAAAGAAAGAAAGAAAGAAAGAAAAGGGGGGAAATATGGGGAGGAGTTGAGCGCACGGAAACGATTACGCTATTCTGTTTCAATCCAACGAGAGAGAAAGAGAGAGAGAGAGAGAGAGAGAGAGAAGAGAGAGAGACAGAGTTAGATAAAGATTATTATACTTTTCACATATTGGACTATTAGCAATAGCTCTTAAGTAAACATATTATAATTGTAACAATTTTAAAAAAATAATAATAAAGAAAAAAGAAAGGAAGTAAAAATGAAAAAGGGAAAATATGGAGAGGAGTTGGGTGCGGAAACGATTACGCTAATCTGTTTCAATCCAACATAAAAGATAGATAGATAGATAGATAGAGAGAAGGAGAGAGAGAGAGAGAGAGAGAGAGAGAGATTTAAATAAAGATTATTATACTTTTCACATGTTGGACTATATTTTATAATTGTAATATTTTAAAAAATATAATAATAAAGAAAAAAGATAGTAATAAAGAAAAAAGAAAGAAAGAAAAAGGGAAAATATGGAGAGGAGTTGAGTACGCGGAAACGATTACGTTATCCTGTTTCAGTCCAACATAAAAGATTATTATAATTTTTACATATTGAACTATATGCAATAGCTCTTAAGTAAAGATATTATAATTGTAATAATTCAATTATTATAGTGTAGTATATCCCCAAGTCCTGCTAGTAAATGTCCATATTTTTGTAACAACTCAACAAATAACATAGTGGCAGTTATTTCTATTGTTATTATTAAGATTCCTTTCAATATTTATTCTAGTTTTATTCATGAAATATTTTCCGTGAACACGATATCGCTGATCATTGAAAATGCAATTGTTTAATTAAATTGCATGCGTTAATTTTGCACGTTCCTTCGATTAACTGAAAAATCGGTTCTAAGTTATTGTTTACTCATAAATTGAATCCAATTCACAATTTTTAAAAAAAGAAAAAAAGAAAAGAAATTTTGATTCCATGTGTAATCTAATTAGCATAATTTCAAAAGACAGAGATTCGTCTTAAAGTGTTCTCAACGAATGTTTTGAAAATAATATAAGGTATTTCAAATTTAATTGTCTAATTTGAATTAAATCCTGAAGTTAAAAAATACTAAATGCCTCATAGCACTAGGTGTGTAGAAGATGTCATTAATTTGGATAGAGATTTCACACACACACACACACACACACACACACACACACACACACACACACACACATATATATATATATATATAATATATATATTACAGTCCCACCAGCCAATATATGACGTGAAGCCCAAGGCAAATCGGAAATTCAACATTCCTTTCCATTAAAACGACAGCGACCAAAGCAGTCAACCAGTCTAGAAATTCTTGAGAAAAAAAAACGGAATCACCTCCTCGAAATATTGAATGAAATAGAATTAAACACATAGACATTATCGATGCAAGATAAAACTACACAGAAACCAGACCTTATTAAATTTTACGTGGGTTGTACATAATCAGAATTTAAAACTAGATTTACAAAACATAAACGCTCATTTTCAAATATTTACCTAAAAATTCTAACAACCTTAGCTAGCTGTGTTTGGAAATTAAGATAATCAAAACGGTTGGCAGTCTTCCGTCTACGAGATGATGGAGTAGTGTCAAGATTGTGTTTCTTCTTTCTTGAACTACATAGCCTGGGCGGGTTCATATGGAAGGTAAGCTGTTGCCAATGCAGCAGCAAATCCCCCCTCTCCACACAGCCGCTGCGATCCAAAAGAAAGATAAGGCACCAATGCGGTTTGGCAACGATAGTGACGCAGGAGTTGATGGGTAGCACTGGATTTCAGCATCACACCACCTTAAGGACTCCGGCTCCTGATTTGTTTTTGGGGTTTGCTCCCCTCGCCTTACCTTGAAAGAATCAAAATATAACATATATTATTAAAGACATCCAATACCTGCCGAAGTTTGACTGATCCACGTTTCTTGTGTTTACAAGAAAAGTTAGGGATAATTAGATTCCTGGACCAGAAAAAACTTTCTGAATAGAATACATGAATTTCTGGGGAAATGCATCCATAAAACTCGTTAATGTATTATTAAGATTAATCTCTATTAATAATGGAGACTCGCTTCCAGTTTTTGTCTGTGACAAAAACTACGTCACTGCTTACGTCACATTACCCCAAATCGTCATAACATAGAATAAATACACTCAAAATTTGAACATGCAACATTAGACAGTCCTCATTGGGTTTTTTTAAACAAGTTTTAATAAATACATGACTGGTATTATATATCTATATATAGTTTGTTTTATTTTAATACATATTTAAAGTTTACATTTCAAATTGTTTTATTTTTTTAATCCTTTAATGAATTTGATGATTTTAATTATTTAGGGTACAAACTCGCTGATATTGAATTTTTTACTCCCACCCCTCAGGTAATATGTTTCAAAAATCTATTTTTATATCACCCGGAGTGTGTTTTTTTATTTTGCTAGTAGATATAATATAAAATATGCATTAATTGTTTTAAAAAATACTACTTAAATGATTTATCAGAAGACCTCAACCCAATTAGTAAACATAAATAAGATATAAACAAATTAATGAAAGAAAAAAGAAAGTGGCGGAGGTTAGGACAACTGACAGATAGAATTACATATACATATAAAATTAACTACCTATAATTTTTAGTTCTCCTGAGGAAGGTGTACATTGAACACTGAAACTGTGGTAGAGAGAAAAACTTTTTTCATCTAATATAAATGCGCTACATTTTACGAAATATATTGGGCCCTTTTGAATTAATTACTTATGATACTACAAGGAAAACGTGGTAGTGACTTTCTGATTATATATATATATATATATATATATATATATATATCATAGAAGGGAAGGAAGAACTTAACACCGTAATTCCATAATAAATTTATTTTGACCAAAATTGGGGCCTATATAAATCTAAGTTGATTTAATATAGCTCCCCAAAATTAAGTCTCATCAGATGGATCAATTTACTTTTGAATTGCACTTCTCAAAAAACAAAAAGTAGAATCTAAAAAATAAATTCAAACAAAAAAATAAAAATTTTTTTAACAATATAAGATTGTCACCATGGTGACAGGAAGTCGAATGAAAAAAAAAGAGATACATCTCAAGTTTTGGTTTCTTAGGGGTATGGTAGTCAGACAGACAAATAAAGACAATGACAGAAAAAAAAGAATATTATATTAGAATATAAAGAAGTAAATTAAAAAAATTAATATTTAAACATTAGAATATAATAGGTAATATAATGGTGCATAAAAAACTATAGATAAAAAAGAAATAAAAAGGAAATAATAATAATAATAATAATAATAATAATAATAATAATAATAATAAAATAAATTAAAAATGATAGTAATAATAAAATAAAATAATAATAATAATAATAATAATAATAATAATAATAAGAAGAAGAAGAAGAAGAAGAAGAAGAAGAAGAAGAAGAAGAAGAAGAAGAAAAACAATTATATGGACGCTTCAAAGGTAAAAAAAAAAACAATTATATGGACGCTTCAAACGACAAATAGATGAGGTTGCCCATGAAAAGACTTGGACATGGTTAAGAAAGAGAAACATCAAAAGAGAAACAGAATCACTTATAATTGCTGCACAAAATAATGCCATAAGGACAAACTACATAAAAGCGAAAATTGATAAGACCCAACAAATAGCAAATGTAGACTTTGCGGTAATAGAGATGAGACTGTTAACCATATACTCTGCGAATGTAGCAAACTAGCACAACGAGAATACAAAACTAGACACGACTGGGTTGGGAAGGTGATCCACTGGGAATTATGCAAGAAATTAAATTTTGACCACACAACAAAATGGTATATGCATAAACCAGAATCTGTTCTTGAGAACGAAACGCACAAAATTCTCTGGGACTTTGAAATTAAAACGGATCACCTTATCCCAGCAAGAAGGCCAGACCTAGTGTTGATTAACAAAAAAGAAAGAACTTGTCAACTGGTGGATTTTGCAGTGCCAGAAGATCACAGGGTGAACTTAAAGGAAAATGAAAAAATGGATAAATATCTGGACCTTGCCAGAGAACTGAAAAAGTTATGGAATATGAAAGTCAAAGTGATACCAATTGTAGTTGGTGCACTTGGAACAGTCCCAAAAGGATTAGAAAAGGGCTTGGAAAGTTTGGATATCAGAGGAAGGATTGAAACGATTCAGAACACTGCACTGCTGCAATCTGCCAGAATACTCAGAAGAGTCCTGGAGACATGGGGAGACTTGCTGTCACTCAGACTCCAGTGAAAGACCATCAGCTAACACTGATGTGAAAACTCAAAAGGAGTAAATAATAATAATAATGATAAAATCATCCCTTACTACCAAGTTTTGGATATATATATATATATATATATATATATATATATATATATAACGTATTGAGCACTTTTATATTTGTATAACACTGACTTAACGGATTAATACTTGTATCAATAAAATATTGAAATTAACTCAATATTGTTTACCGGTAAGTCATTCTCTTTATTATATATATATAACGTTGTCTCCGATGGCTGATGTACGTCGGATGGATGGTGGACGAATCCCGAAAAAAATTCTTTATACAGAGCTTACGTCTGGTAAAAGACAGATTGGTCGCCCCCAGCTGCGATTCAAGGATGTCTGCAAGAATGATCTAATGTGTTTTGGCTTTGCCCCTTCCAGCTGGGAAAATTTGGCTCAGGACCGCCAACGGTGGCGACAGAATCTCTGTAGAGGACTGCTCATGCCAGAATTCACCCTGACGCAACACCATGAAGCTAAGAGGTCTAGAAGAAAGCAGCGGCAACAAAACACCGGCGCATCAACATCGTCAGGGACAGCCTTCAAGTGCGACATCTGTGGTCGAGAATGTTTTTCAAACATCGGACTTCACAGTCACGGGATGTGCTGTAACTTCAGGGGCACAAAAACTTTATTATAATCTTCCGAGACTGTAATGCCAATACTGAATACTGAATACTGAATATATATATATATATATATATATATATATATATATATATATATATATATATCCAGGTGGTGCAGCCATACAGCAGTACTGACACGCTGGACCCTAACTAAGCGACTAGAGAATAAACTAGATGGGAGCTGCACAAGAATGCTGCGGGTGATTATGAACAAGACGTGGAAACAGCACCCTACGAGAAAACAGCTGTACGGTCACCTACCACATATCACCCAAACCATCCGAGTAAGATGGACAAGACACGTGGAACACTGCTGGAGAAGCAAGGACGAACTCATAAGTGACGTCCACCTGTGGAAGCCAGCACATGGACAAGCCAGTGTGGGCCGACCAGCAAAAACGTACGTTGATCAGCTCTGTGCGGATGCGGGATGCTGCATAGAGGACCTCCTGAGAATGATGAGCGATAGGGACGGATGGAGAGAGATTGTCATGGATATCCGCGCTGAAAGCGCGACATGATGATGATGATGATGATGATGATGTATATATATATATATATATATATATATATATATATATATATATATATATATATATATATTGCTTTCAATCTATTAATTAAATGCATCCTATAATTAAAGAGTACCGCTTTGATTTAAAAGATATTGTTTAATATAAAAGATTTATGGCACCACTCGTCTGAGGATTGTAAAACACGATTGGATTTTAACATGTTTATCTTATTAATCAACCAATGTATATATGCCAATACACATTCCCAATTAAACATTTCACTTTACCTAATAAGTTGAATACTCGCATACATATAGATGTATACATGGTTATCGACGCAGAAAATGGACACGGCGAGACGAGTTCAAATCCTGGACTATGTTGTTTGCATTTCAAATAGTGCTATACCCTTGGCAAATGTATGCATAAACTATTTCCCTTTCACCTATGGGTAAATAGTAGGACAGACTAGGATCTTTAACCTTGGTTAAACAACCAGTCTAGAAGAAGGAAAACTTGTTAAGCTCCGTATAAGAAATTTGCCTCGTGTTACACCCTACTCACGTGTTACATCCTATTAATTAACTTTATTATTCATTAACTTTATTTATTATTTACTAACTTAATCCTATGTTCCGTCGTCCACGAAGGTTCAAGGTAGTTGTGAATAGCTAAGATCAGAACAGCCGGTATAAATAACAATATCAGCAGCAGAGTACTGCCAGTGATTGGCCAAGAGTTTTGGTCACATGATTATCGCCGAGTCTATAAGTAGAAGTGGGCTTTTACCACATGTCTTATATGTCAAAAATCTCAACAAACGTATAAGACCCAACTTGCCAATTTACAATATCCTCCTTCTGCATGACAATGCTCGACCACACGCAAGCATCAGGACAAGGGAGAAAATCGCCTCATTCGGGTGGACAACTTTACCACATCCTCCATACGCACCAGATTTAGCGACTTATACTATTATCTCTTCGGACCCATAAAAGAGAGTTTTAGAGGCAAAAATTATTCCAATGACGAGGGAGTGCAATATTTAGTGAAGAAGTGGCTTAAAGAACAGTCAACAGAATTTTACGGAGCAGGGATAGATGCTCTCATTCGAAGGTGGAACATTGCTATAGAGAGAAATAGTGACTATGTTGAGAAGTAGGGGTGTGATCCACAGAGGACCAGTTTCACTTTCATGTATGATACATGTTCCTGTCTTAGTAATTATACTTGTGCTAAACAAAATGGCATTACGTTTTTGATTCCGCCTCGTATAATTCAGGACTATAAATGAAATACTCTGTGCTAAATTTACGCAATTTCTGACGGTAGTATGGCGTAAGCAGTAACGTAGTTTCGGTTACAGATAGACATACCCCGAATCTCCATTGTATATGCATAAGATAAAAGCAGAAATATTGTTTAGCGTCAGCCTCCTTCGGATGACTGTCGTACATGTATTAAAAATCAATATGTGCCTTTTTTTCCTTTTTTTACCTTTTCTTAATTGGGTACAATCGCCGAATTTGAGCGTCATTGAGAAATACGTAATTACCACAGACACATAGCAAGTTTGCTTTTTTTTACCTTTTGTCTATATTGCATCCATGTATTTTGAGACGCCAAATAAATTATAATCTAAAAAGATCTTTTTGGTATTTAGTTGGGCCGAATAATACCTTACTTCAGTCAATTACTAGAATTTGTCTGTTTAATTCTCTTTTCTTTCTTTTTTTCTTTCTGTATTTTACCTTTGGAGCTATTGGAGAAGCTTGAAGCGAGTGTTAATAACTCTGAAATTGAAATAGAATACAATGGAGTGCTTCCTTATTTTCTAATGAAAATGAAACAGGTTTTAAAATTAAAAGTAAAAAAAAAAAAAAAAAGTACGCAAAAAGTTTTTGACCAACCATTCTTTCAGTCTTAATAGTCTTCTAACTAGCGCCGCAGACGAAATGTCTGGAATCTTTTTATTATTATTATTTTATTTATTTATCTATTTTTTTTTTTTTTTTGGTAGCTTTTCTTTCGTTTAAAATAAAAGAAAGGACGACTCTTTTTCTCTTCTTTTTACTCTTTTATTTTCTCTTTTTTTTCTTATACTTATTGTTTGTTTTTTTGTTTTTTTTGCTTATTCTTTTTTTTTTTAACAAACTTTTCGTTTAAAAGAATAGACGATTCCTTTTCTCTTCTTTTTATTCTTTTATTTGGTCTTTTCTTTTCCTTATACTTATTGTTTTTGTGTTGTTGTTTTTTTGCTTCTTTTTTTTTACAAACTTTTCGGTTAAAAGAAAAAACGATGGTTTTTCTCTTGTTTTTAGTCTTTTATTTTCTCTTTTCTTTTCCTTATACTTATTGTTTTTTTGGTTGGTTTTTTTTTTGCTTATTCTTTTTTTTTTACAAACTTTTCGTTTAAAAGAAAGGACGACGCTTTTCTCTTCTTTTTAGTCTTATTTTCTCTTTTCTTTTCCTTATACTTATTGTGTTTTATTTATTTATTTATTTATTTATTTTTTTGCTTATTCTTTTTTTTTTACAAACTTTTCGTTTAAAAGAAAAGACGACGCCTTTCTCTTCTTTTTGGTATTTTTCTTTCTTTTCCTTTTTCCTTTTTACTTATTTTTTTTTCAAACTCTTTGTTGCTCACTGATCGGAATAAATGCCCAGTTCGTAGCAAATGGTTTTAATCGAGAAAATAACCTACATATAAGAAAGATTGCTTCTTTTCTAAGGAGTCTCCTCGTTGGCCGGCCAAGAAGAATTGCTGGCTTCCTCGATGTCTGCTTGCAAATGAAATAATTGAAGACCTTTTCATTGGAAATGATTCGTCCAAGTCAAATCGCTTGATTAATCCAACATAACGTCGCTTCAGCAAAGGCAAGAAAATGAAATTCTCCAGCGTTTTCTTCTTCCTATTCGAGATTTATTAATGCCATTCCAGATCTAAATTGCTCCTTTCTTTATTCATTTTAAACATTTTACTTTTTTTCTCCTTTATTTGTGTTTTTATTTTACACTACAAATCTGTATTAACACAATGCTTTCTATTCGACATCTTTGTTTCTTTCGACCTACTGTGTGGTTGAAGTAGTTGTAAACATGATCATTCACTGGAGTTCAAACCCAAGTAAATAAAATGTTTGAAATTTAGAAATTATTTAGATTAGTGAAATAGATTACTAATTAGGACTGAGCCTATTCTAGCAGTGACCATTCCAAGCGGAGTTTAACAGGTTTGAATTCAGAGTTTTTCTTCTCCTAGACTGGTTGTCTAGACAAGGTTAAAAGGCGCAGTCTGTCCAACTATTTACCCATAGCTGTAGTAGATTCATACCTTTCCTAAGGGTATTAGTACTATGTGAATTGTAGCATCGTCCAGAATTTGAACTCGGGTCGACGAGTCCATTTCCTACGACCATTACACCACGGCCATTAACCACACAGTAGGTCAATGTACTTTTTGGTTGAAGTAGTTGTCCACTTTAGCCCGGAGATTGGAGTTCAAACCCAAGTAAAAAAAAATATATTTGAGTGTTGATTTTTTCAAGATGGTTCTACTGGCAATTCCTATTAGGGTGATTTTCGGATTCTGTCGTCCCGGCTCCCTGCCCTAAAATACGCTAGGCAACATTTGCCTATAAATTGAACGTTTAGCGGTTTAAAGGCGTTTTACGTTTTTTGTTTATTTTTGCTTTGCTTTTACACTACAAATCTTTCTATTCGACATCTTTATTTGGTTTGGTTTGGTTTGGTTTGTTTTACGGCATATCAACCTCGGTGTGTCATTTAATGCCGATAAAGTTTTGAAATAAAGTCATTCTTAATGGATAAGCAATGTTTTTTTTTTATAAACACATTTTTCTATTTAACCCATAGATGGGAGACATCTTTGTATCTTTCGACCTACTGTGTGGTTAAAGGCCGTGGTGTAATGGTTAGAGTCGTATGAAATGGACCCGAGTTCAAATCCTGGACGATGCCACAGTTCACATAGCACTAATACCCTTGGGAAAAGTGTGAATCTGTATCTGTTGTCGCTTCATTGGAAATAAATTGGAGGTTTTACTTACGGAGCCCAAATTTATCTTCCATTTTCATTTCCTTGTATTTATTTGCTTTCCTTTATCTCTTTAGCCTAATTTTTCTATTACTGTCAGTTTCACGTATTTTCACGCTTTACATTTCGCTAATTAAATGGGGATCAGTTCTTGTTTAACTATACAATTCGTAGGCGTTATCTTCGTTGCATTGACAATCTTAAATATCTACATTTTGGTATTATCTGCGTTATTCGGACTATTGTCCTCATCTTCACTGTTATCTCTACAACGTTTCGGCCGATATGCCCTCCGGCCTTCTTCAGGTATTTCTTCTTTGACTCGGGAACCTTCTCAGACTCGGGAACCTACTTTTCGGACTGTGGAACCTTCTTTTCGAACTCGGGAACTTTCTTGTCGTAGTCAGGAACCTTCTTGTCGTAATCGGGAGCCAGTGGACGTTTGCTTATTTTATTGATGTTCTTTCTTTTCTTTCTCTAATTTGCCGAAAAGGTAGATTACAAGTGTCTAGCCACACCGAAAAGACTTGATAAGTCGAAACACGTGTCTGTGGATGACTATATATATATATATATATAGGAAGCGCGTGGTGTAATAGTTAAAGTCATGGGAAATTGACTCGTCGTCCCGAGTTCAAATCCTGGACGTGGTAATTGCATTTCACTTAGCGCTAATACCCTTGGGAAAGGTATGAATCCTGCTCTCTTCAGCTATGGGTAAATAGCAGGACAGACCGGGTTTTTTAACCATGGCTAGGTAATCAGTCTAGGAGAAGGAAAATTCTGTTGAACTCTGCTTAAGAAATTGACCTTGTGTCTTATCCTACTCGTGCGTGTTGGATATTGTACAAACGGAAATATGAATTTCCGGTTAAATTAAACAAAGGAAAGAAAAGACGACAAAAATGACAAAGGACTTTTTCCCGGCAAAGCGAACAAAAGAAGGATGGGTAACAATAAATTCGAAAATAGTTATCAGATCAAAATATAAAGATGCGTAGGCGGTCGTCAATACAAAAGCCAAAGGGTCGGGTCGTCAGTTGGACAGTCAGGCAGAAGACTCAAACAGGGAATAAGTGAGCGTGACGGCCGCTCACCGTCACAGCCGCAGGCTGCAAGGCGTCACCTAGCCACCCCACCTCACTATCGCCACCATCCCAATAGTAGGGCCAGTCATCGTCAACCCTCGGTCAAGTCATTGTCAATACCCGCCGCCCACCACGTACAGCCGAGAAGAAATAAAGTCAAAATTCCTACTATACCATGTGTTGTAGATTTCATTAAGCGACCACTACATATATCGTTTAGGGTTAGTGACGATACTCGCTACGTATGCAGATACACGAAGTAAGGTCGTGAATTTAATGCCAGTATGCAACAGTGCGGAGGAGTTGGTAAATATATATATATATAGGTTTGAATTTTCCTTCTCCTAGACACTTTACCTAGCCAGGGTTAAAGAGTAAAATCCGCCCTACTATTTTCCCATAGCTGGAGGGAGAATAATTGGATTCAAATCTTTACATATCTTTAACATTCCTTTCAGATATCTATCGAATAGATATTACTAATTTTATTCAGCTTAATATAATTTTCTGATTTCATTATGGTTTATTTTCTGTTTTATTTCATTCTTTATATATATATATATATATATATATATATATATATATATATATATATATATATATATATATGTGTGTGTGTGTGTGTGTGTGTGTGTGTGTGTGTGTGTGTGTGTGAAGAATATGCATTTAATAGAAATACTTCAGACTTTAATATGCAGAGCTTCTGTTTTGAAAATAGCGAGCGATCACGTTTAGATATGCCTTCTTTATTCTTTTCGCGCTTCGTTAAGTGTATTTTGCATTATTCTTTTGTGTGAAACAATTACGAATATTCAAACCACTAGACCGAAATATCCAGAACGGAATGCGACAAAAAGAATTAGAAAAAGAAAATTATTTTGCTAAATTAGCCATTTTTGTAAGTTCTTTTTAGACATACTGCGTCCGCTAAACAACTGGCGGGTGTGCAAATAATTAGCCATAATATATATATATATATATATATATATATATATATATATATATATATATACGTTTAAACTCTATTTGTTCCGCGCGTTTCTCTTTATTTACGATTTCGTGATATTTCCACAAATATTCAGAAACAGGATGAATATTCGGGGCCGGGTTAGCTCAGTCGGTAGAGCGTTCCGCTAGAAAACACAAGGTTCCTAATTCGATACCGGTCCTCGTCAACTCAGAGTATGAGTAGCACAGGGATCTGTGCGGTAAAGTAAGGAGCTGATGGTAGGTGTGGCGCTCCACCTCAGATGCTAAAAAAACAATCTCCTTAGTCAAGCACTATTGAAAAGGGGATAGACTCCCTCGCTGACTGATTGATACCGACTTTAGGCTGCCCCGTCGACTTTACTTATATATATATATATATATATATATATAGAGAGAGAGAGAGAGCGAGAGAGAGAGAGAGAGAGAGAGAGAGAGAGAGTAAATACACGCGCGGTGTGTTTATGATATGGCTTTATTTAGCCGACAATTTTGGGGAGAATATGTGGTTAATTGAAGTCGTACCTAATTTTGAAAGTTAATTAATAAATAATTAATTAATTAGGCGGGCATACCTATTAAATGTAAGGCTAAACAAATCGAGAAAAATCAATCTCTGTATGTACATTTCGGCCTAATGGATTAGGCCTAATAGGCCGAAATGTACATACAGAGATTGATTTTTCTCGATTTGTTTCGCCTTACATTTAATAGGTATGCCCGCCTAATTAATTAATTATTAATTAATTATCTTTCAAAATTAGGTACGACTTCAATTAAACACATATTCTCCCAATATATATATATATATATATATATATATATATATATATGCGTCTGTGTATATATGTGGATAAAATGGATGCTAATAACAACAGCAAAGACAACAGACAGTATACATTTATGTGCCTGTGTTTGTTCTATTTTACGCATCTCCAAACATACAAACACAAATAATTACATACACACACGTGCGCGCACACAAACACAGAAACACTTACATATATATATATATATATATATATATATATGTGTGTGTGTGTGTGTGTGTGTGTGTGTGTGTGTGTGCGTGTGTGTGTGTGTATGGAGAAAAGTAGACAAACACGGGATGTTATGGAAACTGGATGTTTATTGTCGACGATGCAACGTTTCGGCCATTTAGACCATCATCAGGACCAAAAGCCCAGTTCGAGCTTCAATGAAGGACATTTTCAGAATCCCGTGTCTGTCTACTTTTCTCCACATATTGTCGGATTAACCTCCTCACATTTCTCCCATATATATATATATATATATATATATATATATATATATATATATATAGGGTGTTCGGTATAAAACTGACATACTTACGACAGTATGAAGTAGTCAAAACGTGCCATAAGTCACCCAAAAAGTGCGATATACATACCAGAACGAGAAATTCTGGGGAAGCCAGCTGGTGTAGTGGTTAGAATGTCCGTCTGTCAGCCTGACAGGTAGGCTTCGAATCGCGCGCAAAGCACTGCCCTGTCTATAGCTCTACTGATGAGGCCTAATGGGCTGAAATGTACATACAGAGATCGACTTTTTCTCGATTTGTTTACGCTTTACATTTAAACCGATATGCACGCCTAATTCATTTAATTATAATTAATTAATTAACAAAATTAGGTATGACTTTAATTAAGCACATAATCTCCCTCAAATTGTCGGCCTTCGCCATTTTCAAACACACTGTTTGACTACTTCATATATATATATATATATATATATATATATATATATATATATGTGAGAATGGGAAATGAATCCGACAATATGAGGAAAAAATGAGTAAAGAAAAGAAATGTAGATGGATAAAAATGAATTTTATCGATATCACTTTTAATCGATATCACTTACACATGTGTTTCGGTCTGTTTATCAAAATGTATACGGATTTACGTTATTATTATTATTAAAATAATCAGATGGAGTTGAAATGATGATGATAATAATAATAATAGGAAAAATGCATAAAATGTTCCGTACACAGATTTTGGCGACCTTCATAAGAGTATTATTTTTATTTTTTGAGTTGGAGACGAGAATAGAATTTCAAAAAGTTCGAAAAAGAATATTTTTAAAAATGTTTATGAACGCAGATATATATATATATATATATATATATATATATATATATATATATATATATATATAGAGAGAGAGAGAGAGAGAGAGAGAGAGAGAGAGAGATTTGGTACATGAAAACTTATAAAGTACTAAAAGTAGAGGAATCATATGTAAAATGGAGAGGTGATATTTTATTATGAAATAAAATAGAAAATAAAGGGGATACGAAGGCCTTTTCGACCGGTACCTTTTGAAGTATTTACACCGGTGACAATTAAAAGTCAGAATGTAAAGAAATTAATAAGAACAAATGGGGGTAAACCAGAGAGTGGGGGGGGGGACAAAAATGGGGAAAGAGGGGTATTTGTGTGTGCCTTAGGTTAAACCAGGGTTATGTATACCTCCCAGTAAATAGATGGAGTGTCTCAGTGTTTGTCTGCACAGAGTAGGTCTGAGAAAAGAAATACTAACAGCCTCAAGGACTGCTAGATGTTGTTTAGACCTGGCTCTGTGCAAGACGGAGAAGCACTCATCTATATAGTCAGTCAAACAAGCATTTATAGATAAGTGCTCAGCGATGGCTGAGTCAAATGCTTGGGATAGCCCGGATGTATTGTTAGTGATGGCATTGCGAAGTATTTGGGGGACGTGTTGCTTCATTCTAATTTCGAGTCTTTGGGATGTACGCCCAATATATACCAAATTACATTTGCATTTAAACTTATAAATTACATTACTTTGTTGAAAGATCAGGAGTACATCCTTGTGAAAAGACCGAAATCCAGGTCGGGTGGTAATTATTATTCGTACTTTTACTCCATTGTAGCAACACGTGACCGAGGAAGAGATCTTATTGGCAATGGTCTGACTGGCGGGGCCGATTCATGGGAGTCGGACGTAAACAGGACATTTAGAAGGGCCAAAAGGTTTGTCACTTCTAAATTTGTTTATAGTTTGATTAATAATTTTATCAATAATGTCGTCT
Organism: Doryteuthis pealeii; assembly: GCA_023376005.1. Lineage (NCBI taxonomy): Eukaryota > Metazoa > Mollusca > Cephalopoda > Myopsida > Loliginidae > Doryteuthis > Doryteuthis pealeii. Next base: position 6,838,428 of record CM042152.1, read on the forward strand.
GGATACCCATTATGCGTAAACAATTTTCTAATCTGCTCGAGTTCTCCCTCAACTTTACTACTGGAACAAATTTTAAGGGCCCTAAACGTCAGACACTTAATCAAGTTGATCTTCCTCGATTTAGGGGCAAAGGCATCCAGACTTAAATAAAACCCAGTAAATGTTGGTTTTCTATAAATGCTAGTTAAGAAAACCGACAAATTCTTCTCAACTAATACGTCCAAGAAAGGCAATTTGTTATTTATTTCAGCCTCCATGGTAAAAGATAAAGAAGGATGTAAAGTATTGAATTGATTGAATTTAAAGAATATATATATATATATATATATATATATATATATATATATATATATATATATAGTCATCAATAGACACCGAGTTTCGTCGTTTCACGACTCATCAAAGTGGCTAGACCCAGAAACTACTTCAAGTCGCGAGCAAAACCTTAAGCTCTCGGCCTTCGGTAGCTGCCTGTAATGAGTGGTGTTTTTAACTGATAAATATATACATCGATGTATATATTTTACGATCACCAGAGAATTCAAATCTGTAAATAACAGATATAGATATAGATATATATACCCAAACACACATACACACACTCGCACAGACATATA
>CM042152.1:6844044-6849044 GCA_023376005.1 Doryteuthis pealeii
CATACAGCGAGGGAGTCTATCCCTTTATCATTTGCGCTAGATCAACGATATTATTTTAGAGTCTGAGGTGAAGCTGCTCATTTTACCGCTCAGATACGCTGAGTTGGCGCGGGCCGTTATCGAACTACGAACCTTGTGATTCCTAGGCGGGACGCTCTACCAACTGAGCTAAACCGGCCCTACTAATATGCTAAAAATAGAAAAGTCGTCGGGGTGGCCTAAAGTCGGTATCAGCCTATCACCAAGGGGGTCTATCCCCTTATCACTAGCGCTAGACCAAGGAGATATTTTTAGCGTTTGTTGTGGGGCGCCACACCTACCATCAGCTCCTTACTTTACCGGACATATCCCTGCGCTACTCATACGCTGAGTTGAGGAGGGCCGGTATCGGACTAGGAACCTTGTGGTTTCTAGCCGAACGCTCTACCGACTGAGCTAACCCGGCTCTTACAAAGGGTAAATGCACAAATTATTATCTTTCCTAGAAAATGTGGATTTATGAAATTTTCTGAGACAATGCAATACAAACGAATAACCTAATCTCGATCATAAGACTGGACCTCGTGTTAATTCACACACACACACAAAAGAACTTATTGTAATGCATTTTGACGTTCCAGCAAATCACACCCAAAATGAAATAAAAAACGAAAAGATAAACAAGTACTTGGACTTTGCCAGAGAACAAAAACATTGTAGAACATGAATTTGACGGTATTACCAATAGTAGTTGATGCGCTTGGAACTGTTCCATAATGTTGGGAAAAGACTGGAAGAATTGGAAATCAGAGGAAGAATTCAGATCATGAAGATCCCAGTTAAATGGGTTATAATACTCAGAAGAGTCATGGAGAACTGATGTTTATAATCTATGCATAGATTATTGTCAACCCCCTGTATTTCTGAAGGGATGGCCCTTTTCATATCACGGGCGGGACTTTCCATGGAATATTACAGAAAGCCCGGGAAATACGTGAAGTCACGTGAGACCTGGTTGGCTCTCACTTTCAGCTTGGACGTCAGGCAGATAAAGCCTTAGCTGGAGCTCACTGCATACGCGCGCTATGTTAGTTAGATGAAGATGTTAGTTAAGTAAATAAAAGCTTACATAAATAATATGGTTTTGTGGTTGATGAATGTCTTGGCAACAAGACTGATCTAGAAGAAGAAATGAATTAAGTGCGACCGACCACCAAGACGAAGTTCAGGCGCTAGAAGATAAACGTAAGATACCAAAGATGAGCAGAAGAATAATAGAAGTGAGAAAGAAAAAAGGGTATACAACACTGAGATTTACTGTCACTCAGACTCCAGTGAAGGACCCCCAATTATAAATGATGATGAAAACTCGAGAGTGATACCAATTGTAGTTGGTGCACTTGGAATGGTCCCAATAAACTTGTAAAAAAGACTGAAGGATCTGGAAACCAGAGGAAGAATTGAGACCATCCAGACTATTGCATTGCTGCAATCGGCTAGTATACCCAGAATAGTCATGGAGACCTGAGGAGACTTGTTGTCACTCAGACTCTCGGAAAATATCGTCAGCTAACGCTGATGTGAAAAACTCAAAAGGAGTGAAAATAATAATAATAATAATAATAATAATAATAATAATAATAATTCACTGGGAACTGTGCAAGAAATTCAATTTTCACCATTCGACTAAATGGTATATGCACAAGCCTGAATCTGTCCTGCAGAATGAGACACACAAAATTCTCTGGGACTTTAAAGTACAGATGGATAAGCTAATCCCGGCTAGGAGACCAGACCTAGTTTTGATTGACAAGAAGAGGAATACTTGTCATCTCGTGGATTTTGCCGTTCCGGTCGATCACAGAGTGAAAATAAAAGAGAGCAAAAAGATCGACAAATACTTGGACCTTGCCGGAGAACTGAGAAAACTGTGGAACATGAGGGTGAAGGTCGTACCAATTGTAATTTGGGCCCTTGGAACCATCCCCAGAGGGTTGGAAAAGAGTCTGGATGAATTGGAAACCAGAGGAAGGATCGAGACCATCCAGATTACAGCATTATTGAAATCGGCTGGAATACTCAGAAGAGTCCTGGAGACCTGAGGAGACTTGATGTCACTCAGCCTCCAGTGAACCACCGGCTACGGCAGGTGGGAAAAACTCGAATGGTGTGAAATAAAAATTAAGAAGAGGAAACCTCAAGAGAGTCACTCATTATTGCTGCTCAAAACAATGCCATTAGAACTAATTATATCAAAGCAGAAATTGATAAGATACAACTAAACAGTAAATGTAGAATGTGTGGTGACAATGATTAGACCATAACCCATCTATTAAGCGAATGCAGCAAACTAGCACAATGTTGTTAGCAGAAAATGCCGTTACCTCATTTGATAATATATCAGAGCAGACAGACATGAAATTACTCATATTTGACACCCGCCCGATAATTATCTAAACCGCGGGAACCAATTAAGAATACATTAACAGATCTCTCACACTGACAAACTGTCTATGACAAATTGATAAAAATCATTCTGCGTTACGATGATTGTGTAACATTCTAAATCAGGAATCTCTGTACACAATGGTCTTATTCAAATTAACATTGCCCTAATGCTTATTGATGACTTTTTATATCCTGTTCATCAAACGTTATTAATTGGCGACAATATTATGGCCTCCTGTAGGTCTTAAGCAAGAGCCTTGTCCAGTGAAATTGGATCCTTGGTACATTCACGGAAATTTCCCTGAAGTTTCGCTATTGCGTGAAACCTCGTCGGTTAATTTAACCAGTCGTTTTTTAAAACGTATATTTAACTCTTTTCTTGAATGTGTTGATTGTGTCTCTTCTCTGTTGTTTACGTTAGTTTCTGTTACATTCCGACCCATGTCTTAGTGGTTCATTGTTTGTTGTTTTTATTTTTCTTATCTTTCTTGTATGCTGGTTAAAACTGGTTCCTTAACGAGTCCGGTGTTTGAACTCCGTGGGTCAATCGGAACCAAAACGATATATGTAACGTTGGTTTAGTATGGTCACGGTACCAAAAACATATTACTGTACTTGTGGGTATTGTTTCACAGTAGATAAAATGATATAAGTATACGTAGCGGTCGGGCGTGCGAATAGCATTCACCGTAAAAAATGTCTTTGTCACGTGGCGGTCACTTGTTGATAAAAAAGCTACAACGGAGAAACTAATATCTTCAGCCGCAGCTGTTTAGCTTTTATTTCCAGGGCTCGTCTCGTGGGCTGTCATAGGAGAGGAGGATTAAGGCAGAGAAAGTAGAAGAGAGAACAACTGTTAATTACTGTGATCCATACTAGGTACCAGAGGCCCGCCCGTCCTACGCGTCCGAAAGCAAAAGAGACTGGTACCGTTTCTTCGTTGTTCCACGTCACCACGCGAACTTTTCGGTTCCGGTCAACCCCGACTTTCCGGTTGACACGACATTCTCCATTCGGGGGTCACGCCCCGGGTCCAATCTCGTTCGTCCGGTTTGGTGCTCATCATATTTTTAACCTTACTCTCTCACTTATTTCTTTCCTTCCTCCCCACTGTCATTAAGTAGTCCTTGCAAATCAATCTTGCTACAATGGATGAGGCTTTGAGGATTAGTATTATCTGTTGTTATTCGGACTATTGTCCCCATCTTCAATTGTTTTTGTACAACGTTTCGGTCGATATACCTCCCCGGCCTTCTCAGATATTTCTTGTCGGATCGGGACTTCCTCGGACTCTGTACAGTTATATGCTGGATCCTGAGTTTCAATCCTGAGTGAAGGAAGTTTTAAGAAAATAATTAACACATACTCCTATACTCTCAGATATGGTTAGCGGAATTAGAACTAGATACCTCGTGGACTAAATAAGGTTAGGTCACAAGTTCCAATGATGGCTTCCCAAATACGACAAGAAGTTCGCCGAGTTCGAAAGAAGGTAACCCAAGTCTCGAGAAGGTTTCCCGAGCCGAGAGGTTTTCCAGAAGTCCGACAAGAAACACCTGAAACGATGCGGAGGGCTATCGCCGAACGTTGTCAATAACAATTCGACGATGGGAAAATAGTCCGAATAAACACAATAATATCAATCTCTTTTTTATTGAGCCCTCTTTACATCGATTTAAAAATCCATGAATAATATATTGGTTTTGCTCGTGGATTGGCAATTAACCGTGATATATATAATATAATAATTTATATAATTATATATATATAATATTATAATATATATGAGTGTGTGTGCACAACATCACAATATTTCGTATTGACGTCATCTCTTTTAACTATTCATTTATTTATAAGAAAAAAAAAGATTATTCCAGGATCACGTTTATAAGGCCACTTTTACGAGATTTGCAATCCTGTTCAATGGCTACAATCACGGCGGTGTCGTTACTTTCGGGAGAGTGACTATGTTTAGCGACCGCACTTTAAAACCGATGAGTCTCTTATCCCGACGTGAGAGAACGCACAGGACATCGCCTCAACCCATCACAATTGAAAGAAAGTAGTTTAAAAATAGAAGGGGAAAAATCCATTTTCCTTTTCAAGCGTTAATTCGAGTCCTATGTTGAAGTTCTTAAGTGTTTTTTTAATTGCAATACTTTTCTTTTCTTTTCTGTTTCTTTTTTTACTATTAACGATTTTATCAAACTTATCCTTACANAACTTTGAACTCAGGGGCGACGAGCCATTTTCCTATGACGTTTAATCCATTACACCACCACGCTTCCTACAAGTATTATATAAAGGGCTGATTTCCGTAGAGATTTAGATCCAAAACATTCGAGCCTAACAAATCCACACCATTCACTCTCAAGATATTTGACTGCTGCCCTACCCTACAGACCATACCATTTAAATCAAGGCCTTCTCCCTTCTCTCTCCTCTAAAATCTATTACACTGTCATGCGCCCATCGTACACGCTTGATATTCAAGAATATCACTTTCATACCTCTAAAAGGTACTACAAGTTTAACGCCTTTCTTTCTTATAATTCTGAACTCTTTAATACTAC
>CM042152.1:6856544-6889044 GCA_023376005.1 Doryteuthis pealeii
CCCAGCCCTGCCCCTTTAAATCAAGGGGGCAGGTGTTGCCTGGGGGGATGGCCCCCTGGGATCGACGCCGTTAATTATATCAATGGTCCAGAGGCCGAAGCCACTGTTGACCATATCTGCATGCATTTTCTCTTCTGATTAAATAAAAACTATATTAATATAAAACGTGTCTTTCATTTATAGTTTCATCTTTTTTAGAGGTTTCTCAAAAAATGGGCTTTCGGGATTATTGCACATGATAATTCTGATGTGATAGAAAAACAAAAAATAAATAAATAACAAAATAAAAGAATATATAGATAAACAAATAAAATGATCATTAAATATTATATATATATATATATATATATATATATATATATTATATATATTATACTATAGTGTGAGATGGTCACTGTTTCAGCTTTTGCTGGAATGGTGTACCAAGGCTTATTATTGGTAGAGTGCTCAATATAAAATAGAGCTGTTATATAATATAATAAGATAAATATATAAAGGTTTTATAATAAGATAAGTATATAAAGGTTTTACATATCTATCTATTAGGTGACAAAGGGACATTCACGACCATATTGGTTTCATGCGATGCAATCATTAGGTGAAGAAGTTTCAAATGCAAAGATATGTAAAACCTTTTTATATATGAAAAGATATGTAAAACATTATATATTTATTTGATTATATCATATTATATTATATAATATATATATATATATATATATATATATATATGAAGAGAGGAGGGTTGGAGTAAAAATCCGACAGTATGAGGTAAGGTAAAAGGTAAAGTGGACAAAAAATAATGACTCAAACAAGTAGAAGTAGAGAGGAAATATTTTCGTCCTTCTTTACGCAAAGAAGAACATCATCAGTCTAACTTTTATTCCAAAACAAAGTACGTACATTTGTATTCATAGAAGTGAAAGTGAGTTTGTGGTGAAATTGAGGGAAAAATCACTACATACTTCGCCGCGTGATATTCATACTGCAACGTATACAGATACACGATTTTAGAAGCGTGAGTTTGAAGAAGCCGCTATATAACATATAGAATTTGATGCCAGTATATAACAGATAGATATTTGGTACCATGAAAACTCCGCTATGCAACATATGACACCTGGTAATGTTTCTCATTTCGACGCTCTAATTTCTTGTCAAATATAATTTTTCGCACCTGTCGTGTTTGTGGTTTGTTTACATAAATTCTCTCCTTAAGATAAATAACTTCCCTAAGGCAAAAATAATCTGCTAGTGTCAAATCCGGCGAATGTTGCGGCCGGTTAATTTCCGTTCCGAGTGAAGTCAGTCTACCATTAAATATTCAATGAAAGACCAAAAAGGAATGGTTGTTTTTTGAACTAAGTAAGGTAAAGTCGTTGGGGTAGCCTACATTCGGTATCAGCCAAACAGCGATGGAGTCTATCCCATTTGTACTAGTGCTTGACCAAGGAAATTGTTTTGGCATCTGAGGTGGAGTACCACACCTACGATCAGCTCCTTACTTTTCCGCACATATCTCTGTATTACTCTTACACTGAGTTGACAAGGGCCGTTAGAAGCGTTGTGGTTCCTAGTTAGACGCTCTATCAACTGAGCCACGAGCAACTTTTTGCACAGTCGTATCTCACAAATCTTTATTAATTATCACTGGAAGAAATTGATTATATATATATATATATATATATATATATATATATTATATATATATATATATATATATATATATATATATATATATATATAATCAATGGTAATATTATGGTTTTACACTCATAACTTGAAGTTTCATGGTAATCCAATCATCAGATGAGTTCAATGGTTTAGATCTTAAAAACCAGTCGTGAATTTCACGACTGGTTTTTAAGATTGGATTACCATGAAACTTTTAAGATTGGATTACCATGAAACTTCAAGTTATGAGTGTAAAACCATAATATTACCATTGATTATAAACCTGCTCTGCTTTATTAGCATTGAGCTCCTTTTCATGCCAATACATTCATTTTTTAATTCACTATTCATTATATATATATATATATTTATATATATATATATATATATATATACACACATAAATGTAAGGTAATCCAAATGACTGGTTGTAAGGGATGATTCAATTTGGGATCTTCAAAATCTCACTGCATAATCATACTGTATGCTCTTGTAGGTGCAAACATATATTCATACAAGGATTTTTATAAATCCCTAAAGAGAGCTCAATAATAATTTATTACAACCAGACACCCAAAAAATTTTAATTTTAGAAATTAAAATTTTTTAAATTGAATTTTTTTTTGTGAGTTTCTGGTTGAAATAACTCATTACGGGATGACGGTTTGTTAAGTTTGCCTACTTTGAAAGTTATATATATATATATATATATATATATATATATATATATACTAGTTCATACCAGCGTGTGTAAAAAATTGTACAGCTCCGGTCCAGAGAAGCTTCATAGTTGGGAAGTTGGAAGTGGAGGAGATGGGTGTAGCCATCCAGCTTACATAATGGGCCATTTCCATTTTTGTGAAGAAAGAAAGAGAAGAAAAAGGACATGCTACACATCCGAAAAATATAATAAGAAGGAAAATAAATGAAAGAATTAGCAAATAGAGAGGTGGAAGCGAGAGCGCAGAATAAACAATGCTTATCAAGGGCCGGTTTAGCTCAGTCGGTAGAGTACTTGACTAGGAATCGCAAGGTTCTTGGTTCGATACCGGCCCTCGCCAACTCAGCGTATGAGTAGCCCAGGGATCTGTGCGGTAGAGTGAGGGGCTGATGGTAGATGTGGCGGTAAAATTTCAGACGCTAAAATAAAATCTCCTTGGTCTAACGCAAGGGAAAGGGGGATAGACTCCCTCGCACTTTGGCTGATAACGATTTAGGTCATCCCGAAGACTTATTTACTTACTTATCTCTTTCAATGGAATGGAATAAAAGGTGAAAATAAGAAAATAAGTTGTGTGTGTGTGTGTATCTGTGTGTGTGTTTGTGAGAGAGAGAGAGAGAGAGAGAGAGAGAGAGAGAGAGGGGGGAGAAAGAGAGGGAGAGAGAGAGAGAGGGGGAGGAGGGTGATGTGTTTCAGTATTTTTTTCTTTATAACGGACAAAAAAGCTCTACCCTACATTTTGATAAGCATAAAGCCTCGAAGACTAAAAACGACAAAATTCATCGCTGGTGGACTGACCTCTCCACTTAGAAATATGTTATCAGCTATCGACTTGACATCAAACACGCACGCGCAGATGCGATAACCAGACTCCATTACTCTTCTGTCGTAAATATCGACCTTAAAAGATTGCATGATAATCCATGTCATCTTGGAGCACCAAGAATTGATGCACTTTGTCCTGTCCAGAAATTTACCCATACTCAACAAAGAAAGTATAGAGAATGACTGAAAAATGTAACACCTGCTGTGGTATAGAAAAAACATATTTGCAAGAAAAAGTGTTGCATAATATTGCTACATAATTATTAATAACCTAATGATTATGGCAATAGTGTAGAAATCATGATGGCGATTAGTGCAGCTGATGGCCTTGAGAGTGAGTGACAGCGCTTGACCTCACTCTCACCTTGCCTTTCGGGGATAAATCGTGAGAACCGGAAGGCATAGAAGACCCTGTTCCGGTTTAAGGATACTAAGTAACTCAGTCAGTTAGCAGGTAGGAGCTCGAAGGTGTAAGTCGCATTTTTAAGCGCATCCTGTCATCTGCGCAGATTGTCTGGTTGGGGATTTGGAAATAAAGTAACATCAACGTAAATCAAAGTCTTGTGTTTATTACCTAAAAACTAACAATGACACAGGGCTTCTGATAAGGAGTGATCCCTAACAGAAACCAGACCCGAAATCACCATAGAAGATTCCAGACCTTAGAAGACAACTCCAGACGCAAGATGTTAGAAGATAGAACCAAAGCCGACAAGAGAAGAAAATACGACCAGAGTAAGAAGTAAGAAAGGGTATACAACATTATGCTGATTTGGTACTGTGAAAACGTCAGTACGTAACAATATATGTGTTAGCATAGATTATTGGCAACACCCTGTAATTCTACGGGGACAGTTTTTTTTACATATTACGGGACGGCAGTTTCCATGGAAAAATACGAGACATTGGTAAAACCGGAAATCTTGCAGGTCACGTGATTTTCCGTTAGTTAATCAGTTGGCAACAAGACTTGGAGTGAGACAGACGTGTTTCACCTTTGCTGTCGCTCCGCGTGTTGAGTTAGTTAGAAAACGACAAATAAAGCTTTGACGAGCAACAGGCGCTGTTGATTAATTTAGCATGCCTTAGTAGAAAATGAACCAACAAGAAATAGAAAGAAGCAACAAGTAAAGAACATAGACGATCACACCAATGGCCGAAGTAGAAAGAAGAAGTAGAATCCAACATGGCGAAAAAGAATAGAAAGAAGACCAGAGATCACAAATGACCAAAGAAAGAAAGTAACACCAAGTAGGTTATTCATCTGTCTAAATATCTCTCTGATACTCTCTCTCCTCTCTTTATCACATAAGAACACTGGTTGTGTACCCGGAGAGAAAGGGGTACATAACAGAGGTGAAATTATTCAAAGCCACTCAATCCTCAGAAAGTGACCTGGGCATGACGTTAAACAGCATCTAGACCACCCCTTCATATCACTTACTCCCAGGTTCTGGGTCTAGTAGATTAAAAAAAATGTGTCTAAAAATTGATTTTGAAGAAAAAATTAAATATCCCTCAAGAATAAATATAACAAAACGTCTTCGGTATGAAATAACCCAACAAGGGTTGACATGCCTTAATATTCAATCAACCAACCATCAACCCTTAGAAATATTAAATATAGATTTCAAGGATGAAGTGCTTAGCTATTTAAAATGATTATTAATAGAGTGGCTATTTGTTACATAATACTGTGGGTAGCCTACGAATTATATATGTAAGTGTAGATAAATTTTGAATTGAAATTCATTAAAGTTTCAAAATCGGAGGGGGCTAAATGGAAAGTTACCGTTAGCCGTTATAGGTTTAAATTAAGAGTTTTCCTTCTCCTAGATGAGTTGCTACACGAAGGTTAAAGAGCCCATCTACCCTAGTATTTATCCATTGATGGGTGATGAATAGTTGGATGCATATCTTTCCGAAGGTTGAAAATAAAATAACCAAGTAAGGGTTCACACATCTTAAAACAAACCAAGCTAACAACGAACATAATATTTCAAGCAAAATTATGTTGCTCGATTGGTGTAGCGTAATTCTTATGGTCTACGGAGAATTTGGGGATTGAAAAGAAAACGGTAATCGGATTTCTGGAGAAAGAGAAGAAAAAGAAATAAAAACAATAAAGAGGTTAATGTTTTAAAGGGTAAACACTCAGCGGGGGCCAGCCATTGACCGAACAATGGCCCCGGAACTAGATTTTAAAATACAATTTTGAGGGGAAGCGGGTGTGACCTTCACTCTTTCGCCGGACCACAAATAGGAGTAAATAAAATTCAGTTAGTTTTTCGCCGGATCCGAGAAGGGTCGCACGTGTTTGTTGGCGCTCCGTTGTGACATATCTAGGCTAGCAACAACCAGCACGCATGAATGTGATTTACGATAGAACAGCTTGACCTTAGTCTCTCTGTCTCCTTCTCTCTGAAAAAGAACCCACGAGCTTAGGAAGTAATAAACAACCCTTTTTAACTATACGACTTTCGTATGTTGTTACTTTGAACTAACGACTACTACTAGCGACTACTACTACAATCCGACTTAGCTCCCGCGCAGCACTTGGTTCCTTGATCGAATTTTATAGCATGTCAAGCTTTGGGTACTATAAGGCGGTGTCTTAGGGTTTGCATGTCCGGGGAATGACGTTAAACTCTATCTGATGGGGAGGTACTAGTTTTCGAGCACCCCTTCATCACCATTGCTCCCTGGTCCACTCTGACCCAGAGTGGTAGTACCTGTTAGGGTCCCATCTATGGGTTAGATAGAAAAATGTGTTTAAAGAAAATTGAGTATCCATTAAGAATGAATCTATTTAAAAAAATCTGTCTGCATTAAATGACCCACTGAGGTTGATATGCCGTAAACCAAACCAAACAGTAGAAATTATTGAAGTTGTCGTTCCTGATTACATATCTCTGAACTTAAAATGCGCAGTTGTTACGAGACAGTAGCTGTCATTCTTTCCATATTTTGATTGTAATTATATTTTGGCTCATCGGTGTATTCAAGATACAATTCAAGCATCAGAAATTGCTTATTGGCTGTTCCTTTCTTCCGGTGTATTGAATTTATTGAAATGGCGTCTTTTGTAGTTTGGTGCAAATTTTCAGTTCTTTTTTATTTCTTTCTCAAAAGTCTCCACCTCGGTTCTCATTGTCTGTCAAATCGCTAGATGAAATCTAATCTATCAATAAGCTTTATTCCTTTAGATCAGCATGTCGATGGAATTGAAATGCGTTAATGTCATTTTCGATCAGACGCATCTGCAATAAAATTGATTCAATTGATATAATTCTCTCTTAACATAATCTGTTATAATTAGACGGTATAGACCATGTATTATTTATAACCGTCTCCACATCTCTCTCACTCTCTCTCTCTCATTCTCTCTCTCTCTCATTCTCTCTCTCAATATATATATATATATATATATATATATATATACGTATGTGTGTTTGAAATTGTTCATATGCTTGTATGTACAAATTCATGCGTAATTTGTATGTAAAAATTTGCACGAAATTTGTTCCTAGGATTGTATGTAAAAATTTGCTTGAAAATGGGTACTATTTAAAGCACTGCCTGTGGGGTTTTAGTCTCTTATCTCTGCCAATTCATCGAATTGACCACTGTCTTTGGTCTCATTGTAATCTATGCATTGAAATCTACGAGGAAATACAAAAATATCGAAACCTAAAACATGCGCGAAAATAGGTACTTTTTAGGCACTATCAATGGGTTTTTGAAGCCACATATAACCGCCAATTTGTCGAATTTGAGGATATATATGTACACTGCTAAACATTTACTTTGATGATGAATTTCATTTTAATAAACTAGAATCTCGATATAAAAAATATAACTATGAAATAGTAATTAATATCCTGCTACACACATTCTTGGCTTACCAGTTGTTTCAGATGGAGCTCCCGATTGACGCTAAGGCTAAGTGTGAAGTTCGCGCAGTTATTCGGTTTTTGAACACAAAAAGCATTACTTTTTTGTATATAAGTCGTACTGCAGAACATCACTTAAATTTATAGACTAAGAGATGTCCCGTGGTTTAAACCTCAGCCAATCAACAGCGCGAATACGTGGCGGGTTAACTACTTAATCGCTGATACTGAGAGACATCCATTTGCAATTATTGGCGAAGGACCTGCAAGACTGTGGAGCACCGAGGAACAACCAAAGGATTCTTCGCTAAGGATCATGATCTGCTTAACACAAAGACAAGCATTAAAAAGGCAACTAAAATCGTAACAACTTTTCGACTAAATATGTGACTGGCGGAACTTAATTTCATTTTTCCATAATATACTGTCAAAATATTGTTATATATATTTACCAAGCCCTCCGCACGAGCAGGATGTGACACACGGTCAATTTCTTAAGCGGAGTTCAACAGGTTTGAATTGAGAGTTTTCCTTCTCCTAGACTGGCTGCCAAACCAAGGTTAAAGAGCCCAGTCTGTCCTACTATCTATCCATAGCTGGAGGGAGAGTGGAATTCTTACCTTTCCCAAGAGTATTAACGCTAAGTGAAATGCAATTACCACGTCCAGGATTTGAGCTCGGGTCTACGAGTCCATTTCCCATGTCCATTACACCACGCGCTTCTATTATATTGAGATATGTTCTTTCATTCTTTGTGCTGATTTTATATGTCCTGTATAAACGAAATATTATTTAGAATATTTCATATTTTGTTTACTTTTTACTTATTCAAACCAAAATCTTGTCTGCTCTAGATATTTTGCCGATTAAAACACATACTTTTCCATGGGTTGCATTTCAATTTAGAAATAAAATAATATATTACGAAATAAAATTATAGGTAGTATTTATAAAATTATAATATCAGCATTACACACAATCTCAAATGGTCATATATCATAATGGTCTAAAAAGAATTCAAAATATTTACATTAAAAAATTAAAAAATAAGAATCTCTCTCTCTCTCTATATATATATATACTATAATATATTATATATATATATATATATATATATATATATATATATATATACTAGCAAATATATGCACCCTCCGGGTGCAAGTATTTAAGTTTTAATGTAATAAAATATATTTAAATTAGAAAGGCTAATGAAACTAAATAAGAATACAGATAAAAAAGATTTGAAACAGAGGGAGTATAATAAAAGATTTGAACAGAGGGAGTATAATGAAAAATGGAACAACTGAAACTTACTCTTCCATCACTCTCGTCTTTCATTGTAATTTTTTCTAATTTAAGTATTTAGTTATAAGAGGAAGTAAAGAATAAAATGACAGTTATTTTATCTTGTTAATGGATTTCATCTAAGAATCATTGAAGAGATTTTTGCTTATATTCATTAAAATAAAACCAAACAGTTAGAAATCAATAACACTGAGCACTTATTTATTAAATTCGATTTTTTAATATTAGTATGCAAATTAGCCTTCCCGTTCACACTGTAAACCGCTATTTTGTTGTATATATAAATATAATTGCATGTTATCAGTATGTAGACATAGTTAACAGTATTAATAATGTAAGACAATTTTATTAATAATTGAGGTTTAGATAAAAATGGAGAATGTGATGTCAATTACTAAGAGAATTGTGACTTGAGTAGTAATATAGTTTCGGTTACAGACAGGAAAACACACAATCTCCATTATAATAAGATATATAAGCACTATTTATGATACATATACTATATAATAGCGGATATACTAGAAATAAGATTTATCAAAGAGCAAAGAACAAAATTATTATTATTAACTCCTTTTGAGTTTTTCACATCAACGTTAGCTGAGGTATTTCACTGGAGTCAGTGTGACAACAAGTCTTCTCAGGTCTCCAGGACTCTTCTGAGTATTCTAGCTGATTTGCAGCAAGGTCCAAGTATTTGTCCATCCTTTCATTTTCCTTCATCTTCACCCTGCGATCTGCTGGAACCGCAAAATTCATCAGTTGACAAGTTCTTTCTTTCTTGTTAATCAACACTAGGTTTGGTCTCCTAGCTGGGATAGGGTGATCCGTCTTTATCTCAAATTCCCAGAGAATGATATGTGTTTCATTGTCAAGAACAGATTCTGGTTTATAGATATATCATTTTGTTGTATGGTATGTTGGATTTTTTTCTAATATAAGGTGTGTGCTAGTTCCCAGCCTATATTTACAGACTAGGCGAGATCATGTGGTCTATTCCTTAGCCAATCGTTGGTCATCCTGCGTGGCTGATATATTACTTAAGCGCTGATTCTTTCTCAGTCTACTCGCAACCTTCTACAAGGGAACCTAGGATTCTCTACGATTACCTAAAGGATTCAAATAGGAGGAATCTTTACCTAGAATCAACTGGCCAACGATGGCCCTTAAAAAACTTAAACATGGTCAAAATTTAATTTTTTGCATAATTCCCAGTGGATCACCTTCCCACCCAATCGTGTCTAGTTTTGTATTCTCGTTTGTGCTAGTTTGCTATATTCGCATAGTATATGGTTAACAGTCTCATCATCTCTATTACCGCAAAGTCTACATTTACTATTTCGTTGGGTCTTATCAATTTTCGCTTTGATGTAGTTTGTCCTTATGGCATTATTTTGTGCAGCAATTATAAGTGATTCTGGTTCTCTTTTGAGGTTTCCCTTTCTTAACCATGTCCAAGTCTTTTCATGTGCAACTTCATCTATTTGTCGTTTGAAGCGTCCATATAATTGTTTTTCTTCTTCTCTTCTTCTTCTTCTTCTTCTTCTTCTTCTTCTTTCTTATTATTATTATTATTATATTATTATTATTATTATTATTATTTACTCCTTTTGAGTTTTCACATCAGTGTTAGCTGATGGTCTTTTCACTGGAGTCTGAGTGACAGCAAGTCTCCTCAGGTCTCCAGGACTCTTTTGAGCATTCTGGCAGATTGCAACAGTGCAGTGTTCTGAAAAGTTTCAATTCTTCCTCTGATTTCCAAACTTTCTAGCCATTCCTTTTGGAACTGTTCCAAGTGCACCAACTACAATTGGTATAACTTTCACTTTCATATTCCATAACTTTTTCAGTTCTCTGGCAATGTCCAAGTATTTGTCCATTTTACTATTTTGTTGGGTCTTATCAATTTTCGCTTTGATATAGTTTGCCCTTATGGCATTATTTTGTGCAGCAATTATTAGTGATTCAGTTTCTCTTTTGAGGTTTCCTTTTCTTAGCCATGTCCAAGTCTTCTTCTTCTTCTTCTTCTTCTTCTTCTTCTTCTTCTTATTATTATTATTATTATTATTATTATTATTATTATTATTATTATTATTATTTATGGCTGTGACTGAAGTTGTATGATTGATAAATAGCCTCGTTTAAATGATATGGCTTGCTTGTTTTGTTACTGCGATAAGATGTTTCAATTAATAAAACTTGCAGAACACTGTCAAAGACATCTCGAAATATGATGGCAAATCATTATGCAGAAATTGGTCTGCCAATGCTGAGAAGACGGTTTTATGAAGTAATTAAGTGAGATAAGCAATAACGTTGACGAAAGCCTGAAATTCACGAAAGCCTTACATTTGCAAATGATACAGCTTTATATTGATTTTTATAGATATTAAGAGAGCATAGTTTCTATACAATAGGACATGTAATTTGTTTGTACCACATTTATACAGTTTCTTTGAAAGTTTCGAATATTACTGAAGATAATTTCAGAATCCAACTTTTAGGATGTTCACCGCATACACTACATTACGTTACAGATTTGAATCTTTGAAATTCTTCTGAAAGAAAAATCATTTTGTGTGAAACACAAGAAAAAAAAATAATCAAGTTGTGGTGTGTGTGTGTGTATAATACTTTGTGCTGGGGCAGTCTCAATGTATGTATGTTCTGTATGAGAACGATGCTCCGGCTCAGTATTACAGTGGTCGAACTGCCCGTTCCAACCTCCCGTTCTCTTATGTTGTCTGTTGATTTACAGGAAGGCTGAAAAAAGAGCTGGTTTCGTTCCTTTTACCAACTCGGCTGAAATAAGATTAAATAACCAATAGCTGTCAACGGATCAACAAAACAATTGAACACAACGCTTTTTGATGCTTATGTACAAAATATATACATTTATTTTACAAAGGAGCGAGGTGATTTCTTGTCAGTTGATTGGCGATCTACAGCTAGTTTTTGGCTAAGTTATCAATTCTGTACCGAGTGGCAAGGCATCAGAGTGTATCGGTAAAGTTGTATCAAGGGCCCCGAGCTATGGCGACTCCGCTTCTCTCTTCTCTTTTTTCTTCGGTCTCTCCCGGTCTCTCGCTCTCCTTCGGTCTGGCGGTCTGTTATTTATGGGATCCAGACCTCCCCACCCCCAACACATGTCTCTGATTGGCCAGCCACTCGATACCATTGCCTACGTGTCTAAATGGCCTTGTGCCAGCCTAGCTTGTATCTTTCCATTTGGGTTTTTCCAACTCCAATGAGTCAAGGCCAACCATTGTTTTATTTATCTAAGTTTTTGAAATTGTTGACCAACTTTTCAAAAACTGGAATCTTCTTTGTTAGATTATCATTTTATTTTGTGAAAATTTTGAATTCGGATTATATATATTGAATTCCATAATTTAAAGAATTTATGCCTACGTGAGGATTTTTCGTTTAGATAAATATATACCTCCAATATAAACGTTATTATTATTATTATTATTATTATTATTATTATTATTATTATTATTATTGTTTTTCTTATTTTTACTTTTAATTTTAACAAACCACCATAATTAATAATTAGGGTAGTTTTAATTAATTGGTAATTAATTAATAGATCACCAATCAACATATAACACTTCAATAGTGTTACATGTGTGTGTGTGTGTGTGTGTGTGTGTGTGTGTGAAAAAAGGAGACATGATAACTCTAATATTATTTCTTTGGCTGTTCACCGACATCCATTAAATTTTTGAAATTTAATTTTTTTTTTCATGAAGATTTAGTCTCAAAATATTTTGTAATGAAAAATGATACCATCAAAAGCAGAAAAATAATCAAGTGTGTGTTGTGTGTGTGTGTGGTAGATGTAGACATTGTATTTACCTCGTACCCCACTTGTACGGGTTAGGCACAAGGCCCTATTAACGTGGAACCACCACAAACCGAAGCTCATGGGTGGCGAGTGAAAAATTGCGTCGGTCCCGTGGGCATTCCTCCTCAAGGGGGCGCCTCAGGCACTGGGCAATAAACACAGCCCTTTTCCCTTTAAATCAAGGGGGCAGGTATTGCCTGGGGGATAGCCCCCTGGGATCGACGCTATTAACTTGTAAAGATCCAGGGCCGAAGCACTGACCCCCACCCTGTTGTGCTAGATGTAGACATGATGACTCTTATATCACTTCTAGGCTGTTTACTGATCTCCATTAAATTTTTAGAATTTAATTTTTTTTTCATAAAGATTTAGTCTCGAAATTATTTATATTTTCTAATGGGAAATCATACCCTCAAAAGCGGATGTTATTAGGTATTATTGTTTGTACCACATTTATAAAGTTTCTTTGAAAGTTTCGAATATTACTGAAGACAATTTCAGAATACAACTTTTAGGATTTTGACCGCAGATGATGATGATGATGATGATATTAAAAATGAATTCTTCGATCTTTTCTCCTTTTAGGCACAGATTGAAGATAAAGAAGAATCTGAACACAGCCAATCTTCAGAATTCTCTAAACAACAAAAAAAAAAGAAAAACAAAAAGCGTGAGAAAAGAGGCAAAAATAAATCAAAGTTTAAAAAAATTCTTTTTTTCTCATCAGTCTCATTGTTACATAATTGATAGGTGGCCTATCAATTATGTTCTGTAGTGTAAAATTTAAAGTAACGGTATTTTAATGCAAATGTGATTGTCCCAATCATATTGCTCTTAGGGCAAATCCCCTGCCCTTTTTTATCATACATGTACTTAGAAGGCAGTGACTGAGAGTCTGCATCTAGTAGTGAGGTTCTAATTCTGAAGCTCTGAGGAGTGTGGAGTATCCCTCCATTGCCAAGGTTCACTCTGGTAGTACGTGTTAGAGTCACATCTATGGGATAAATAGATAAAAAAATGTTTTTTTTTTAAATTGAATACCCTACAAAAGTGAATAAAACAAAAAAGTCTTTGGCATAAAATAACCCAAGGTTTGACATGCCATAAAACCCAACAATCAAACAATCCATGTTAATACGCTTGTTCTTAAATCTTGGTGAAACATTAACAGCTACTGTTTCACCAAGTTTTTTTGTTGGTTTGTTTTGTTTTACAACAATATCAACCTCAGTGGGTCATTTAATGCCGATAAGAATTTTGAAATAAATTCATTCTTAATGTATACACAATTTTTTTTATATATACATTTTTCTATTTAACCCATAGATGGGACTCTGACAGGTACTACCCCTCCGGGTCAGACTGGACCAGGGAGCAATGGTGATGAAGGGGTGCTCCACATTGCCCAAACCTCCAGAACTGGAACCTCACCATCAGATAGAGTTTAACGTCATTCCCATGATATGTAGACCCTCATTCACCGCCTTCTAGCACCCATATGATAAAAATGACTTACCATAATTATATTCATATATACAAAAAATGAAACTCAAATTTATCCCGAACACCCTGTATATATGTATTTGTAAGTGTGGGAATTTGTATGCATTGTGGATATACGGAGAATACAGAAGATCCCAAATAGAATTATTCCCAAATCATCTGGCCTATTGTTTACATATATATATATATATATTATATATATATATATTATATATATATAGAGAGTTTATATTTTGCTTGAAGCATTGAGTATATATATATTGGTTAGGAGGTTGATTTAGAAGGCTATCACAATACAGATGTAAAGAAAAAAATAATACAGTAACAATGGTGTTGTGTGTTAATCTGTATTTTATTCTTGAATTTTCGAGATAAAATCTCTTTTTCAAAAGATCACTGGAACTGAAGTAGTCTAGTTATGGCATTTCTATTTAAATGATTTTTTTTTTTGAAAATGATGGTATTTTTTATCTAACTGTATTCTCGTGTTACATGTTTACGTGAATGCGGGGTTTTTTTATTGTACGTGTGCGTATGTTGTCATGCAATCTGTCCATGAAATGCGTGTTGGCTGTGACATATGACTGTATCCTAGCGCGGGAGTGCGCGTGTTGTGTGTGCGTAAGAAAAGCGTATTTGTGTTTTGGTGGCCATGGTGATGCATAATATTTCGTGTTGGACTGTAATAAATCAAATTAAATTTATTATTATTATTATTATTATTATTATTATTATTATCAATTATTATTATATATATTTGCTTATTTACTTATTTATATCTAATTCAATGTATCTTTTTATATTATATATATATATATATATATATATATATATATATATATATATATATATATATATATATATATATATGTGTGTGGTGTGTGTGTGTGTGTGTGTGTGTGCCAGCTTCTTTTTTATAGAACATTTAATTTTCTCTCGTTGGACCCAATAGAAACAATTTTATATATATATATATATATATATATATATAATATATATATATATATAGAGAGAGAGAGAGAGAGAGAGACAGACAGACAGAGACAGCAGAACAGACATGTATATATATATATATATATATATATATATATATATATATAGAGAGAGAGAGAGAGACATAGAGAGAGAGACACACACACACACAGACAGACAGAGACAGAGAGAGACAGATATATATATATATAGATATATGTATATATATATAGATAGATAGTGCCTCATCAAAATATATACAATATATGTTTAATATAAATGAATTGAATCCTTTCATGAGCAGGGAAATATTCCAATAAAGCTGACAAAGGAGTGGTTCCTGTTGAAATGAGTCTATCAAGGCAGAGAGACATTTCTTTTTTCATATTGAGACACAATATTCCTCGCCGTGAGACTAGGCAAAAACGAAAACAATTTTATCATATAAAACACGATGATTTTCCGCGATGTCATATTGAAGCCTTACAACTGTATTCACTTTCAAAATCGCCAAGAAGGTCTTTAATGAATCTTCAAGGTAATATTGGCTCTTCATCTTCTATTACTTTATCTGTCCGTAAATTGTTCCTTTATATTATTCACGACAGCACTAGATAAAGGGACCATAATTGTTGTTTAGCTCAGTCGGTAGAGCGTCCACTTTGGCAACACAAGGTTTCTGGTTCGATACCGGTCCTCCCCAACTCAGACTATGAGTAGCACAGGGATCTGTGCGGTAAAGTAAGGAGCTGATGTGGTTGGTCTAGCTTGAGTGAAAAGGGGATATACTTCCTCGTTGTCCAGCTGATACGATAATCGGCCACCCCGACTATATATATATAATATATATTATATATAATAATATATATATATATATATATTATGGACTCTCTCGTCGATTTTTCGACGCATTAGCGTTCATACAATGAACACCCACGCAGTGATTTGTTTATAGTGGTGAGGCTTGTGTTGAACCATCCTCACTTTTTTGGGCACAAGTCGATAGAATTGGTGCCCGAAGGCCACAAACCAATCAATTTAAAGAGAATTCGTTCTAGTGTCAAATCTTGTCAATATATCTTCTTTTTAAAAGACTGTTACAATAAGATATACATAATCTGAATGACCGAGAAATCGGCGAAGTGGCTCACGTTCGAAACTATTGTATAACTTTTTTTTTTTTTTGCAACGTCAAGGTTTTTGTTTTGAACTCACATGACTTTTGTCTCCGCTCTTAACAACACGGAGTATAAACAAGAACAAGCTCTGAATGACGAATTTTCATAAAATCGAAATATTGTTCAATATCAGTTATAAAATGTTTTCACTTTAACGGCAATTTTGTTGGTGTTTTCATATCTTTTTTATATATACTCATAATTGTATAATGTTATTTCATGTATTTGTGTGTGTGTCCTTGTTGTTAAGTTATACTTAGAAGGATCCTTTCTTTCACAATGTGAATGACGCTGGGAGAGAACGAAAAGGTGGCAATTATGTGAAGAAATTGTTGGTATGGATGATGGGCGAGTTTGCATGTGAAAAGGAATTAATTTAACCCGATGACATTTTGTGAAGAAAAAATGACTTATTTTGAATACGAATGGAGCCAATCTAACACATCGTTAAAAATTTCCCTTTCTCAAAGTATTATTTGTTATTTTGAGAGAAAACACATTGACAAAAAAAAAAAAAAAAAGAAAGAAGAGAAGCTAAAAAAACAAACAAAGACTAAGACAAAACAAGATATCATAGTCCCAGAGGAAAAAGACAAAGCAATTCTGAAAATATCGCTGGGGAGAAAACAGCTTTATTTAATATAAGAAAATGGTATTTTGCGTGCAGTCTAAGAAATAAAACTTCGGAAAGTGTTCAAAATCGACTCAGAAATCTTTCTTTTTAAATTTCTGTTTTATTATTCCTGTTGAATGCATGTATTCTTAAGTAATATAAATTACATATATATATAATATACGAAAAAATTATATATATATATGTATATATATGTATATGTATATGTACATATATATTGATGAAAAAAATTATATCCTTTCTTTTTTTCTTTTTCTTGGGATATCTCTCTTAGCGACAAGAGAGTTCTTGGAACTGTCACGTCTTTATTGTCAGCAGACTTATCGCTTTTGTATTGCAAGTAATGTTAACAGAAAGTCGAGTAAAAAATATCGTTTATCTGATCATTAGGAGACAGCTATTTGCATTGCTCATTCTCTCTTCATCTTACAATGTGTATACGTCTATGTTGAACATTTTTGAATTATCGAAATATACATTTGAATGCCGGTTTCCAAAGAAATCCTTATGCCCAAAAGTGGATACCGTTGATTGATATTAAAGTCATTTTATATATAAAAAAAAGGTTAATATAGCCTTTAACAACTCGCGTAAGATTAAAGTAGATACATAAAAAGAATGCAATAACAAATTCCGGTCCATGTTCCATCTATACATATATAAAGGGTCGAAGGAAACGCGTGGTATAATGGTTAAAAGTCATGGGAAATGGACTCGTCGCCCCGAGTTCAAATCCTAGATGTGGTAGTTGCATTTCACTTAGCGCTAATACCCTTGGGAAAGGTATGAATCCTAATCTCCCTCCAGCTATGGGTAAATAGTAGGCAGACTGTGCTCTTCAACTTGGTTAGGCAACCGGTCAAGAAGGAAAACTCTGAATTCAAACCTATTAAACTTCGATTAATAAATTTACCTTGTGTCACACCCTGCTCGTGCGGAGTGGTTGACAAATATATATATAAAGGGTCGTTGGTGTGTATGTATGTCTGGATAGAATAGAAATGACAGTTACTTACCGGAGCTAAACGTGTTTCGCTGTCTCGCTTGTCATTCTATCTCTGAGAGCCGTTTGCCAAACTGCTATTTTTAATAAACTGCAGTCATATTTGCATAAGATGGCAGCGACACTTTTAAAAAAATACAGGCTGCAAATGATAAACAGATGTTCATACAGTTCGAAGAAATTTGAACATGAAATATCTATATACTATCACAACTAGTTTCCACCATCACCATCGAACTAGTCATTATAAGCATGTATACATAGATAGCACAAACTCTGCCACTCACAGGCCATTTGTTTCACGGCTTTGTTTTAGATATCAAAAGCCACTAGATCTTTTGATTATCATTTTCCTTCAGAATGAAAACCTTGAGTAAATTGTGTACTTAATAACCTTCTTAAAAAGCAGAGAATGTAAACTTGCCTCTCTACAGAGAAGATAGAAATGGTACTATTATATCATTATAATTTCATGTATGCTTGTGAAAAACTGTGAAAATTTAGATAAGAAGCCATAAAACAAGTACCTGACCTAAAATTATATGAAAATACATTCAGGAATTAACTTGAATTCATTACATTCTTTTATTGTTTTAAAAAAAAAATGAAACCAAAAATAATGAATGGATACTAATTATGTTATGATTTCATGTAAACTTGTGAAAAACTGTGAAAACGTAGATAAGTAGCAATAAACAATTACCTAAAAATGTATTAAGAAACATTCAGAGATTCATTTGATTTTATTTATATCTTTTTATTGTTTTTTAAAAATGAAACAAAAAGGATAAAATGTATTGCTACATTTATTTCATCGATGCTTGAGAAAACTGAGAAATTTAAATGAATAGAAATATGAAAGTACCTAAGAACAATATTGTCAAAACTTTTTCGAAATTCATTTGAGTTTAATTAAATCTTTTCCAATTCTTTTTTAAAAATGAAACCCAAAATATAAATGGTACTATTACATTATATTTCATGTATGCTTTGTGAAAAACGGTGAAAATTTAAAATGACTAGCAATAAAACAAGTACCTAAGTATATATTGAGAAAAACTTTTCAAAAATTATTTTGAAATTTATTAGATTTAAAAAAAATTCTCTTTTAAAAATGAAAAGTGATAAACCATCACATCACACGTGACACTTAATCATAAACAAATCATGGTTTAGATTCTGTACGAGGTCGAAAGTATATGGGGTATCACTAACTGGCTGCTTCTCTACTATAATGGGCAAGGCACTGTGCGTTTAATTCGCAGTGAAAACTTATGGGAAAAGACACGAGTCTACCTGTTATCCTTCTAGCTAAGAGTGAAATAGTAGTGCAGACTGAACAAATAGACATGTTAGGATATCTATATATATATATATATATATATAAATATAAAATATATATATTATATATTATATATATATATAGTATATATGAAAAGTAAAATGGATTTGATAATCCGACAATATGTGTAGAAAGTGTAGAAAAGGGGTATGTGAGAGATTCCGGTCATCCAAGCATTGGATTAATTCTGCATATATCGTAGTATTTTGTGTCTACGAAAATTGGGTCCTCCGGTTGGTCAGATGTGCATTGATTATGTCATGCAACTGAAGGGTTCTCAGATACCCATGGAACTTAGTCTCACAAATTTCGTAGCTGGCCTCGTCGCCATTGAAAGATTCGAGCGTCCTTGGCCCATAACCTGTTAAGTTTTCTGCCGCATCCTTGGCCAGTTGAAAAGGACTTAAAGTAAGTAAGTAAGTCCTGAGCTATAGAATCCTTTGGTAAGTGAATAAGTCCTGGGTTATGGAATCCTAATGTCAAAGGTCCATTGATATAATCCTATGTTCCGTCGTCCACGAAGGTTCACCAGTAGTTGTAAGTAGCTAAGATTAGACAGCCGTATAAATAACAATATCAGCAGCAGAGTACTTGCCAGTGGTGGCCAAGAGGTTTTTGGTCACATGATTATCCGCCGAATCTATAAGTAGTGAAGCGGGCGTCTAGCACACGCCTTATATAGCAAATTCTCAACACTAACTGGCTGCTTCTCTACTATATAGGCAAGGCACTGTGGCGTTTTCATCGCAGTAAAAACTTATGGGAAAAGACATGAGTCTACCTGTTATCCTTCTAGCTAAGAGTGAAATAGTAGTGCAGACTGAAACAAATAGAAACATGTTAGGATATATATATATATATATATATATAAATATATATATATATATATATATATATATAATATAATATATGAAAAGTAAAATGGATTGAATCCGACAATATGTGTAGAAAGTTTGTAGAAAAATAAGATGTTAACTGCTGACCAGAAATCTGTTTCGACTATCTGAAACGGTCTTTAATCAAAGCAACTATGTGTAAAGGGAAGACGAAATGAATATATGTTAATCACGAGGCACTGAAACGCTCTCGATCAGGGCCGGGAAAGAGAGAGAGAGAGAAATAGATAGATAGATAGATAGATATGAAGAACATAGATGTTGTTTAAATTAATTAAAAAAAATTTTTGCATTGCTAAATTATCCAGTAATTTCATTTTTCATCAAAAATGTTCATCAGACCGTTTTAAGATGTGGTTGTTTTTCAAACCAGATTCTTCAAAGAGAGAAACAGAGAAATATTTTAAATTTAAACTGGAATATTTGTTGTTTTTTTTTCCAAAACGTGTGTCACGTTTCGTTCGGTGGTGCTCTCGTTTTTCGGTGCGTCACGTTCGTTCTGTACGTTTACGTTTCATTCGGTGTAACATTTTTATAAGAAAAAGAAAATCTTCAAATTCAAAAAAACATAAAAAAAAATTTTTTTTTTCTAAAATTAAGGGTGCGTATCCGGATATATAATATATATATAATATATATTATAATATATATATATATATATTTGATTTCAATTCAACATTTTCCTTCTTGACCGGTTTTGCAATGCTAACGATCAAAGATCAAAGATCAAAGAGCCCAATCTGTCTTACTATTTACTACAGTTGGATTTGTAACTTTCTCAATGGCATTAGCGTTATGTGAAATGCGTCACGGATTTCATTCGTCTCAAACGTATCCATTATTTACGACGATAACCAATACATCACCCGCCTCACATTTTGCCAACCCCTTAAAATAAGGGTGACTATTGTTTTGAGGGGAAGAGTAGGTGATAAAATCTTAATCAGACACAGATGAAATTTTTATGTCGTTTGATTGCCAAACTAGAATAATTTGAATAGAATAATTAGTTTAAATGTAAGGGTGTTAATCCTGAAAGAGACCGGAGGAATAAAGTTTGATGAAATTGAAAATTAATGACAGCAAACGTTTTGTTAGTTTTTTTAGGTTATCTGTCCCGTTATCTGATCCCGGCTTTTTTTTTTTTGAAACCAATCTCTTTGATCTATTTCACTACATAAAGCTCACGAAGAGATGTTTCTCGCCACCTACCACAGATACATATAACCAGATTATATTCACCACTATGACAGCAATGATAATGAGAATGTTGCGGCGAAACAAAGAGAAGCGAAGCTGTCGAATTCTATATCGCTGAATTGACAGCTACGACCACATACAACAGCATCGATCCATATCATCACCACGTAATACACACAGCTGAATTATAACTTATCAATCACACGACGACGGCAGATCAGAAATAAACGGGGAACAGATCATAAAAGCACGATACCAAAAGACGTTTTCTGTCATTAATTTCAATTTCATCAAACTATATAATACTCATCATCTCTTTCGAGGATTAACACCCTTACATTAAAACTAATTTCTATTCAAATAGTTCTGTTTTGGGCAATCAAGCAACACATAGAGAAAATTCATCTGTGTCTGATTTAAGATTTTTTCAATCACCTACTGCTTCCCCTCAAACAATAGTCCACCCCTATTTGTAACGGGGTTGGCAAAATGTGGAGGCGGGTGATGTAAAATTGGTTATCGTCGTAAATAATGGATACGTTGGAGACGAATCTGAAATCCTGGACGGCCAGTTTCACATAATCGCTAATGCCATTGAGGAAAGTCTACAAATCAACTGTAGTAAATAGTAAAGACAGAATTGGGCTCTTTGATCTTGATCTTTGATCGTAGCATTTGCAACCGGTCAACGAAAGGAAAATGTTGAAATTGAATCAAAGTATAATACAGATATATCATATAGGTATATATAGTAATATATATAAGTATAATATAGTATCTCACTCAGTCACTTAAATCACATAGTCATTACACTCCCTGTAGCTCACGATAAGATCCATACTGCAGACTGCTCAGTGGATACGCACACTCCTACTAATTATAGGAAAGAAAATTTTTTTATGTTTTATTGCAAAATTTGAACGTTATTTCTTTTATTCTTATAAAAAAAAATTGTGATACAAATCAGATGGATACGTAGACGTACAGAACGAATAGTGAACCACACGCACACCGAAAACGAGACACGCCGAGAAACCGAGAGGTAACGAACGTGACACACGTTTTGGAAAAATAAACAACAATATTTCCAGTTTTACAAATTTAAAATATTCTCTGTTTCTCTCTTGACAAGAATCTGGTTTTGAAACAACCCCATCTTAAAACGGTCTGATGAACATTTTTGATGAAATTGAAATACTGGATATTATTAGCAATGCAAAAAATTCTTTTTAAATTTATAACAACATCTATGTTTTCTTCATATCTATCTAGTCTATCTATCTATTTCCTCTCCTCCTCCTCTCTTCCGGCCCTTGATCGAGAGCGTTTCAGTGCTCGTGATTAACGCATATATTCATTTCGTCTTTCCCTTTGAACACATAGTTGCTTGATAAAAGACCGTTTCAGATAGTCGAAACAGATTTGCTGTCAGCAGTTTACATCTTAATTTTTCTACAAAATGGGTGTCACTTTCTACCATATTGTCGACTTCATATCCATTATTACTTTTCATATATATATATAATAGTATATATATACTATAGTATATATATAGTAATTATAGTATATATATTATATAACGTCCTAAACATGTCTATTTGTTTTCAAGTCTGCACTACTATTTCACTCATTAGCTAAGATAAGGATAAAGGTAGACGTAGCATGTACCTTTCTTCCCTATAGTTTTCTGAGCGAAGGCTGCGAAACGCATCAGTGCCTTTGCCTGATGATATGAGTCAGGACCGAAGCGAGCCAGTTAAGTGTTGAGAACTTTTGGCACACAAAAGAAACCAAACTAAAAAAAGATAAAAGAAAAAAATTTCTAAGCGAAGAGAAATAAACTAAACGACAAAGTAAAAAAAATAAAACCCACCACCACCGTCGCCAAAAAAAAAAATATAGGCGTGTGCTAGAGCCCGCTTCTACTTATAGATTCGGCGATAATCAAGTGACCAAACTCTCGGCCAACACTGCAGTACTCTGCTGCGATATTGTTATTTATAACCCCGAGCTGTTCTAATCTAGCTACTTCAACTACTTGAACCTTCGTGGACACGGAACATAAGGATTTATATCACTGGACCTTTGACATTAAGGATTCCCATAACCCAGGACTTAATTCACTACTCAAGGATTCTATAGCTCAGGACTTACTTACTTACTTTAAGTCCTTTTCCCACTGGCCAGGATGGCGGTCAGAAACTTTAAACAAGGTTTATGGGCCAAGGTACGCTCGAATCTTCTCAATGGCGACGAGGCCAGCTACGAAATTTGTGAGACTAAGTTCATGGGTATCTGAGAACCGCTTCAGTTGTGCATGACATATCAATGCACCATCTGACCAACGGAAAGGACCAATTTTCGTAGACAAAAATACTACGATATATGCAGAATTAATCAATGCTTGATGACCGGAATCCTCACATACCCCTTTTCTACAAACTTTCTAACACATATTGTCGGATTCAATCCATTTTCTTTCCATATATATATATATATATAATATATATAATCTATATATATATATATATTATATATAATATATATATATATATCCTACTGTCTATTTGTTTCAGTCTGCACTACTATTTCACTCTTAGCTAGAAGGATAACAGGTAGACTCGTGTCTTTTCCCCATAAGTTTACTGGCGAATTAAACGCACAGTGCCTGCCCATTTATAGTAGAGAAGCAGCCAGTTAGATACCCCATACTTTCGACCTCGTACAGAATCTAAACCATGATTTTGTTTTATGATTAAAGTGTCAGTGTGATGTGAGGTTTTATCTTTTCATTTTTAAAAAGAGAATTTTTTTTAAATCTATATTTCAAAATTTATTTTGAAAAAGTTTCATCAATATATACTTGAAGTTACTGTTTATTGCTAAGTCATTTCAAATTTTCACGTTTTTCACAGCATACATGAAATTAATAATGTAATAGTAACCAATTATATTTTTGTTTCATTTTTTAAAAAGAATTGGAAAGATTTAATTAACTCAACATGAATTTCGAAAAGTTTTGAACAATATGTTCTTAGGTACTTGTCATATTTCTATTCATTAAATTTCTCCAGTTTTTCTCACACACGATGAAATTATAATGTAGGCAATACATTTTATCCTTTTTGTTTCATTTTTAAAAACAATAAAAAAAGATATAATAAAAATCCAAATGAATTCTGAATGGTTTTCTTAATATACATTTTTAGGTATTGTTTTATGGCTTTACTTATCTACCGTTTTCACAGTTTTTCAAAACAGTTTTAACATGAAATCATAACATAACTAGTAAATCATTCATATTTTTGGTTTCATTTTTTTAAAACAATAAAGGAATGTAATGAAATTCAAGTTAATTCCTGAAATGTATTTTTTCAATATATTTTTTAGGTACTTTGTTTTATGGCTTCTTTATCTAAATTTTCACAGTTTTCCCCCAAGCAATTCATGAATTATAATATAAATGACCTTCTATTCTTCATCTGTAGAGAGCAAGTTTACATTCTCTGCTTTTTAAGATAGGTTTACTTAAGTAACACAATTTACTCAAGGTTTTCATTCTGAAGGAACTGAATAATCCCAAAAGAATCTAGTGGCTTTTGATAATTAAACAAAGCCCGTGAAAACAATGGCCTGTGAGTGGCAAGAGTTTGTGCTATCTATGTATACTTGTTATAATGACTAGTTCGATGGTGATGGTGGAAACTAGTATGTGAAGTATATAGTATTTTCAATGTTCAAAATTCTTTCGAACTGGTATGAACATTGTTTTATCATTTGCAGCCTGTATTTTTTAAAAGTGTCGCTGCCTCTTATGCAAATCATGACCTGCAAAGTATATAAATAGCAGTTTGGCAAACGGCTCTCAGAGAGTAGAATGAACAAGCGAGAACAGCGAACACGTTTAGCTCCCGGTAGTAACTGTCATTTCTGATTCTATCCAGGCAATACATACACACCCAACGACCCTTTATATATATAGTTTGTCAACCACTCCGCACGAGCAGGGTGTGACACAAGGTAAAATTTATTAATCGAAGTTTAATAGGTTTTGAATTCAGAGTTGTTCCTTCTTGACCGGTTGCCTAACCAAGGTTGAAGAGGCACAGTCTGCCCTACTATTTACACCAAGCTGGAGGGAGTTAGGTTCATACCTTTCCCAAGGGTACTTAGCGCTAAAGTGAAATGGCAACTACCACATTAGGATTTGAACTCGGGGCGACGAGTCCATTTCCCCATGACCTTTTAACCATTATAACGCACGCGTTTCCTTCGACCCTTTATATATGTATAGATGGAACATGGACCGGAATTTGTTATTGCATTTCTTTTAATGTATCTACTTTAATTCTTACGCGAGTTGTTAAAGCCCTATATTAACCTTTTTTTTTATAAAAATGACTTAATATCAATCACGGTATCCACTTTTGGCATAAGGATTTCTTTGAACCGGCATTCAAATGTATATTTCGATAATTCAAAAATGTTCAACATAGACGTATACACAGTTGTAAGATGAAGAGAGAATGAGCAATGCACTAGCTGTCTCCTAATGATAGGAATAAACGATATTTGTTTTACCTCGCACTTTTCTGTTAACATTACTTGCAATCAAAGTCGATAAGTCTGCTGACACATAAAGACGTGACAGTTCCAAGAACTCTCTTGTCGGCTAAGAGGAGATATCCACAAGAAAATAGAAATAAAAGAAATGCTGGCGCCAGAACGTGCGGACGCCCGGGAATATAGAGTAATTTGTTAGATATCACATCAATTATTGAGTTAGTAGGATAGACATCAGTACCATGAGCTAACGATGTATCTCATAGTGCACGCTCAGTGATCAATAGTTAGATGAATAGACCTATGTCCGCGTCAGATACAATCTACTTTACAGTATAGTAGTATATCAATAGAGACTAGCTGGCATGACCCGACACTACATTAGCTATAGACATAAACGCACTTAAGAGAGATTGACATCGCATTCAGCCAGAAACAATGAACAACAGCAAATTGTAAAAGGACAGAATATGTCTGAGCGTCCAGGTCGATGGTCATTGCAATATCATCACGTTAATGCGCGAGTTGTAATATAATCCTTCTTAGGGTACTTCTCGAGAGCAATCGCGACAAATAGCCTATAGTTTCTTCCGGTCCTGTAAGTACGTAGGTCACAAATAAAGCTTGTTTTTCACAGCCGCCAGGACGATCAGGTATTTTACAGTAGATAGTGTTCGGAGCTTCTGAATCCTTATTATTGGGTATCCTCTGTGGCGAACTTATACGATATTCTTTCCGTTTGTTGTATCTGTTCTAGGTTGCATGTTTGTATTGCTATGTCTTTTTAGCTTTGCGTTTGTCCTATTCGTTTTTTTAGTATTTGTTTTTATTTGGTCCAATGTGTATTCNCAAGTATATATTACTAGCAGGAACATGTATCATAATGAAGTGAAACTGGTCCTCTGTGGATCACACACCCTACTTCTGAACATAGTCACTATTTCTCTCTATAGCAATGTTCCCACCTTCGAATGAGAATCTATCCCTGCTCCGTAAAATTCTGTTGACTGTTCTTGAGCGCACTTTCACTAAATATTGCACTTCCTCGTCATTGGAATAATTTTTTGCCTCTAAAACTCTTTTATGGTCCGAAGAGATAATATGTACAGTCGCTAAATCTGGTGGTAGGAGGATGTGTAAAGTGTCATGTCGAATGAGGCGATTTTCTCCTTGTCCGATGCTGGTGTGTGGTCGACGCATTGTATGCAGAAGGAGGACATTGTCAAATTGGCAAGTTGGTCTTACACATTTGTTGAGATTTGACATAAATTATACTTGCTAAACAATAATGCATTACGTTTTTGATTCCCGCCTCTATTTAATTCAGGACTTAAATGAAAATACTCTGTGTAAATTTACCAATTTCTGAGGGTAGTATGCGTAAGCAGTAACGTAGTTTCGGTTACAGATAGACATACCCCGAAATCTCCATTGTATATGCATAAGATAAAAGCAGAAATATTGTTTAGCGTCAGCCTCCTTCGGATGACTGTCGTACATGTATTAAAAATCAATATGTGCCTTTTTTCTTTTTACCTTTTCTTAATTGGGTACAATCGCCGAATTTTAGCGTCATTGAGAAATACGTAATTACCACAGACACATAGCAAGTTTGCTTTTTTTTTTACCTTTGTCTATATTGCATCCATGTATTTTGAGACGCCAAATAAATTATAATCTAAAAAGATCTTTTTGTATTTAGTTGGCCGAATAATACCTTACTTCAGTCAATTACTAGAATTTGTCTGTTTAATTCTCTTTCTTTCTTTTTCTTTCTGTATTTTACCTTTGGAGCTATTGGAGAAGCTTGAAGCGAGTGTTAATAACTCTGAAATTGAAATGGAATACAATGGAGTGCTTCCTTATTTTCTAATGAAAATGAAACAGGTTTTAAAATTAAAAGTAAAAAAAAAATAAAAGTACGCAAAAATTTTTGACCAACCATTCTTTCAGTCTTAATAGTCTTCTAACTAGCGCCGCAGACGAAATGTCTGAATCTTTTATTATATTATTTTATTATTATTTTTTTTTTTTTTTTGTAGCTTTTCTTTTCGTTTAAAATAAAAAAAAAGGACGACTCTTTTTCTCTCTTTTTATTCTTTATTTTCTCTTTCTTCCTTTATACTTAGTTTTGTTTTTTGTTTTTTGCTTATTCTTTTTTTTTACAAACTTTTCGTTTAAAAGAATAGACGATTCCTTTCTCTTCTTTTTATTCTTTATTTGGTCTTTTCTTTTCCTTATACTTATTTTTGTTTGTTGTTTTTTTGCTTCTTTTTTTTACAAACTTTTCGGTTAAAAGAAAAGACGATGGTTTTTCTCTTATTTAGTCTTTTATTCTCTTTTCTTTTTCCTATAATTATTTTGTGTGTTTTTTTTGTTTTTTTGCTTCTTTTTACAAACTTTTCGGTTAAAAGAAAAAACGATGGTTTTTCTCTTGTTTTTAGTCTTTTTTTTCTCTTTTCTTTTCCTTATACTTATTGTGTTTTATTCATTATTTTATTTTTTTTTTTTTTTTTTGCTTATTCTTTTTTTTTACAAACTTTTCGTTTAAAAGAAAAGACGCGCCTTTCTCCTTTTGGTATTTTTCTTTCTTTCCTTTTTCCTTTTCCTTTTTTTTTTCAAACTCTTTGTTGCTCACTGATCGGAAAAATGCCCAGTTCGTAGCAAATGTTTTAATCGAGAAAATAACCTACATATAAGAAAGATTGCTTCTTTTCTAAGGAGTCTCCTCGTTGGCCGGCCAAGAAGAATTGCTGGCTTCCTCGATGTCTGCTTGCAAATGAAATAATGAAGACCTTTTCATTGGAAATGATTCGTCCAAGTCAAATCGCTTGATTAATCCAACATAACGTCGCTTCAGCAAAGGCAAGAAAATGAAATTCTCCAGCGTTTTCTCTTCCTATTCGAGATTTATTAATGCCATTCCAGATCTAAAATTGCTCCTTTCTTTATTCATTTTAAACATTTTACTTTTTTTCCTCTTTATTGTGTTTTTATACACTACAAATCTGTATTAACACAATCTTTCTATTCGACATCTTTTTCTTTCGACCTACTGTTGGTTGAAGTAGTTTAAACATATCATTGACTGGAGTTCAAACCCAAGTAAATAAAAGTTTGAAATTTATAAATTATTTAGATTAGTGAAATAGATCACTAATTAGGATTGAGTCTATTCTAGCAGTGACCATTCCAAGCGGAGTTTAACAGGTTTGAATTCAGAGTTTTCCTTCTCCTAGACTGGTTGTCTAGCCAAGGTTAAAAGGCGCAGTCTGTCCGACTATTTACCCATAGCTGTAGTAGATTCATACCTTTCCTAAGGGTATTAGTACTATGTGAATTGTAGCATCGTCCAGAATTTGAACTCGGGTCGACGAGTCCATTTCCTACGACTCTAACTATTACACCACGGCCATTAACCACACAGTAGGTCAATGTACTTTTTGGTTGAAGTAGTTGTCCACTTTAGCCCGGAGATTGGAGTTCAAACCCAAGTAAAAAAAAAATATTTGAGTGCTGATTTTTTCAAGATGGTTCTACTGGCAATTCCTATTTGGGAGATTTTCGGATTCTGTCGTCCCGGTTCCCTGCCCTAAAATACACTAGGCAACATTTGCCTATGAAGTGAACCGTGCTAGTTATGAACCGTTTAGCGGTTGAAGCGTTTTACGTTTTTTGTTTATTTTTGCTTTGCTTTACACTACAAATCTTTCTATTCGACATCTTTGTTTGGTTTGGTTTGGTTTGTTTTGTTTTACGGCATATCAACCTCAGTGGGTCATTTAATGCCGATAAAGTTTTGAAATAAAGTCATTCTTAATGGATAAGCAATTTTTTTATAAACACATTTTCTATTTAACCCATAGATGGGAGACATCTTTGTATCTTTCGACCTACTGTGTGGTTAAAGACCGTGGTGTACTGGTTATAGTCGTATGAAATGGACCCGAGTTCAAATCCAGGACGATGCTACAGTTCACATAGCACTCTAATTAATACTCTTGGGAAAAGTATGAATCTGCATCTGTTGTCCCTTCATTGGAAATAAATTGGAGCTCAAATTTTTCTTCCATTTTCATTTCCTTGTATTTATTTGCTTTCCTTTACCCTTTTAGCCTAATTTTTCTATTACGATCAGTTTCATGTACTTTCCCGCTTTACATTTCGCTAATTAAATGGGGATCAGTTCATGTTTAACTATACTATTCATTGGCGTTATTTTCGTTGCATTGACAAGCGAATCTGAAATATCTACATTTTGGTATTATCTGTGTTATCTGGACTATTGTCCTCATCTTCATTGTTATCTGTACAACGTTTCGGCCGATATGCACTCCGGCTTAATTCAGGTATTTCTTGTTGGACCCGGGGACCTTCTCGAACTCGGGAACCTTCTTTTCGGACTCGGGAACTTTCTTGTCGTAGTCGAGAACCTTCTTGTCGTAATCGGGAGCCAAAAAAGCTTTCTTTTTTTCTCTAATTTGCCTTTCTTCTTTTTGCGTTTAGAATCTAATTCTAATTTATTACTTCCGCCATTTCAAACCTTTTAAGTACTTTTTTTTTCTTTCTGTTTTTTTATTCATTTTTTTTCAGCCTTCATAGGACCATATATGGTCAGGTAAAAGTAAAAAGATGAGGAGAAGCTCTCCAAAGTAGTTTTGACTAACGAGAAGACAGTCCCTTTTGTTTGAATTCAGAGTTTTCCTTCTCCTAGAACGGCTGCCATACCTACTATTTACGCATATCTGAAGGGAGACGAACTGACACTGAACCGATCGGATTTCAATCGCGGCTGTAGGTAGCTTACAAGTGTCTTGCCACACTGAACAGCTTTGATAAGTCGAAACACGTGTCTGTGGATGACTATATATATTATATATATATATATATATATATATTATATATATATATATAATATATATATATATATATATATTATATATATAGAAGCGAGCGTGGTAAGTTAAAGTCATGGGAAATGACTCGTCGCCCCGAGTTCAAATCCTGGACGTGGTAATGGCATTTCACTTAGCGCTAATACCCTTGGGAAATGTATGAATCCTACTCTCCCTCCAACTATGGGTAAATAGCAGCGCAGACTGGGTTCTTTAACCATCGCTAGGTAATCAGTCTAGGAGAAGGAAAACTCTGAATTCAAATCTGTTGAACTCCGCTTAAGAAATTGACCTTGTGTCTTATCCTGCTCGCTGAGGATTTGTTTATATATATATAATATATATATATTATATATATATATAATATATATAAGGAAGAATGATAAAGAAAAGAAAGAAAGAATCGATAATAAAAAAGATAAATTTAATCAATATCACTTACACATGTATTCGGTCAGTTTCTAAAGATTCTCCGTTTTTCCCCCAACGAATTTTTTCATTCAAAATAAAATTTCACTCTGATGAAGGTCGAATCTTCTCTGTGTGCGAAATATTATCACACAGATGAACTGACTGAAACACATGTGTAAGTGATATTGATTAAACTCATCTTTTTATTATCCATTCTGTTCTTTTCTTTATTCATCTTCCTCATATTGTCAGATTCATTTCCAATTCCCTTTTTACACACACACACACCACACACACACACACACAAAATATATATAATATATATATAATATATATGAGAATGAACAAGATGGAATTTAAACACCACACAATGCTGTTAAAGAGAAAACAATTTATAACATAATCATAGCTGATATTGATCAATATTTCGATTTACAAAAATCTTCTATAGAGCACGTTTACTCCGTGGTGTTTGTGATCGGAGATTTCGCTTTAACAGCATTGTGTGTGTTTTCATTCCATCTTTTCATTCTCATACTGTCGGATTCATTTCCTCTCTTTAACTTATATATATATATATATATATATATATATATATATATATATATATATATATATATATATATATATATATAGGTTTGAATTTTCCTTCTCCTAGACTCTTTACCTAGCCAGGGTTAAAGAGTAAAATCCGCCCTACTATTTACCCATAGCTAGAGGGAGAATAGTTGGATTCAAATCTTAGATATATTTAACATTCCTTTCAGATATCTATCGAATAGATATTACTAATTTTATTCAGCTTAATATAATTTTCTGATTTCATTATGGTTTATTTTCTTTCTGTTTTATTTCATTCTGATATACATATATATATATATATATATATATATATATATATATAATATATGTGTGTGTGTGTGTGTGTGTGTGTGTGTGTGTGTGAAGAATATGCATTTAATAGAAAATACTTCAGACTTTAATATGCAGAGCTTCTGTTTTGAAAATAGCGAGCGATCACGTTTAGATATTCCTTCTTTATTCTTTTCGCGCTTCGTTAAGTGTATTTTGCATTATTCTTTTGTGTGAAACAATTACGAATATTCAAACCACCAGACCGAAATATCCAGAACGGAATGCGACAAAAAGAATTAGAAAAAGAAAATTATTTTGCTAAATTAGCCATTTTTGTAAGTTCTTTTTAGACATACTGCGTCCGCTAAACAAGTGCGGGTGTGCAAATAATTAGCCATAATATATATATATATATATATATATATATATATATATATATATATGTTTAAACACTATTTGTTCCGCGTTTCTCTTTATTACCATCTCGTGATATTTCCACAAATATTCAGAAACAGGATGAATATTATATAAAAGCCATATCATAAACATATCGTTGCTGTATTTACTTCTCATATATATATATATATATATATATATATATATATATATATATATATATATAATGCGTCAGTATGTATATGTGGATAAAAATGGAGGCTAATAACAACAGCAAAGACTACAGACAGTATACATTTATGAGCCTGTGCTTGTTCTATTTTACGCATCTCCACACATACAACACAAATAATCACACATACACACATAATGCAAATCTCTAAG
>CM042152.1:6896544-6924044 GCA_023376005.1 Doryteuthis pealeii
GATTTTATATAGAAATCAATAAAAATAACATTAAAATAACCATAATATTTATATACATGTTCTTATGTAGTTTCATTAGTCTTTCTAATTTAATATATTTTATTTACTTAAATACTTTTACTAGTATTAATAATTTTGACTAGTATTATTCTGGTGGTGTTTCAGAGGGTAATTAACCTAATAATTAGGGATAACAAAATAATAAATTTATGCTTACATCGACAATGTAACTATTTGATCTGAGTATAATGAAAATTTGCGTAGATTTAAGTTGTCAAACGTAAAGTCGGCGGGGCGGCCTAATGTCGGTATCAGCCATACAACGAGGGAGTATATCCCTTTATCACTTGCGCTAGATCAAGGAGATTATTTTAGCGTCTGAGATGAAGCGCCACACCTACCATCAGCAGCTCATTTTACCGCACAGATACGCTGAGTTGGCGCGGGCCGGTATCGAACTACGAACCTTGTGATTCCTAGGAGGACGCTCTACCAACTGAGCTAAACCGGCCCTACTAATATACTAAAAATAGAAAAGTCGTCGGGGTGGCCTAAAGTCGGTATCAGCCTATCACCGAGGGAGTCTATCCCCTTTTCACTAGCGCTAGACCAAGGAGATATTTTTAGCGTTTGAGGTGGAGCGCCACACATACCATCAGCTCCTTACTTCACCGCACATATCCCTGTGCTACTCATACGCTGAGTTGGCGAGGGCCGGTATCGGACTAGGAACCTTGTGGTTTCTAGCCGAATGCTCTACCGACTGAGCTAACCCGGCCCTAACAAAGGGTAAATGCACAAATTATTATCTTTCCTAGAAAATGTGGATTTATGAAATTTTCTGAGACAATGCAATACAAACGAATAACCTAATCTCGATCATAAGACTTGACCTCGTGTTAATTCACACACACAAAAAAGAACTTATTGTAATGGATTTTGACGTTCCAGCACACCACATACAGAAAATGAAATAAAAAACGAAAAGATAAACAAGTACTTGGACTTTGCCAGAGAACAAAAAACATTGTAGAACATGAATTTGACGGTTTTACAAACAGTAGTTGATGCGCTTGGAACTCTTCCATAATGTTGGGAAAAGACTGGAAGAATTGGAAATCAGAGGAAGAATTCAGATCATGAAGATCCCAGTTAAATGGGTTATAATACTCAGAAGAGTCATGGAGAACTGATGTTCATAATCTATGCATAGATTATTGTCACCCCCCTGTATTTCTGAAGGGATGGCTCCTTTTCATATCACGGGTGGGACTTTCCATGGAATATTACAGAAAGCCCGCGAAATACGTGAAGACACGTGGGACCTGGTTGGCTCTCAGTTTCAGCTTGGACGTCAGGTAGATAAGGCCTTAGCTGGAGCCAACTGCACACGCGCGCTATCTTAGTTAGATGAAGATGGTAGTTAAGTAAATAAAAGCTCACATAAATAATATGGTTTTGTGGTTGATTAATGTCTTGGCAACAAGACTGATCTAGAAGAAGAAATGAATTAAGTGCGACCGACCACCAAGACGAAGTCCAGACACTAGAAGATGAACGTAAGATACCAAAGATGAGCAGAAGAATAATAGAAGAAAGGAAAGAAAGGGTATACAACACTGAGATTTACTATCACTCAGACTCCAGTGAAGGACCCTCAATTATAAATGATGATGAAAACTCGGGAGTGATATAATAATAATAATAATAATAATAATAATAATAATAATAATATATCAAAGCGAAAATTGATAAGACCCAACAAAATAGTAAATGTAGACTTTGCGGGAATAGAGATGAGACTGTAAACCATTTACTCTGCGAAACCATTTACTCTGCAAACTAGCACAACAAGAATACAAAACTAGACACGACTAAGTTGGGAAGGTGATCCACTGGGAATTATGCAAAAAATGTAATTTTGACCATACAACAAAATGGTATATGCATAAACCAGAATCTGTTCTTAAGAACGAAACGCATACAATTCTCTTGGACTTTGAAATAAAAACGGATCACCTTATCCCAGCAAGAAGACCAGATCTAGTGTTGATAAACAAAAAAGAAAGAACTTGTCAACTGGTGGATTTTGCAGTGCCAGCAGATCACAGGGTGAAGCTAAAGGAAAATGAAAAAAATGGACAAATATGTGGACCTTGCCAGAGAACTGAAAAAATTATGGAATATGAAAGTGAAAGTGATACCAATTGTACTTGGTGCACTTGGAACGGTCCTAAAAGGATTGGAAAAGGGTTTGGAAAGTCTGGAAATCAGAGGAAGAATTGAAACCATTCAGAACACTGCACTGCTGCAATCTGCCAGAATACTCAGAAGAGCCCTGGAGACCCGAGGAGACTTGCTGTCACTCAAAAGGAGTGAAAATAATAATAATAATAATAATAATAATAATAATTCACTGGGAACTGTGCAAGAAATTCAATTTTCACCATTCAACTAAATGGTATATGCACAAGCCTGAATCTGTCCTGGAGAATGAGACACACAAAATTCTCTGGGACTTTAAGATACAGATGGATCACCTAATCCCGGCTAGGAGACCAGATCTAGTTTTGATTGACAAGAAGAGGAAGACATGTAATCTCGTGGATTTTGCCGTCCCGGCCGATCACAGAGTGAAAGTAAAAGAGAGCGAAAAGATCGACAAATACTTGGAACTTGCCGGAGAACTGAGAAAACTGTAGAACATGAGTGTGAAGGTCGTACCACTTGTAATTGGGGCCCTTGGAACAATCCCCAGAGGGTTGGAAAAGAGTATGGATGAATTGGAAACCAGATAAAGGATCGAGACCATCTGGATTACAGCATTATTGAGATCGGCTGGAATACTCAGAAGAGTCCTGGAGACCTGGGGATACTTGCTGTCACTCAGCCTCCAGTGAACCACCGGCTACGACAGGTGGGAAAAACTCGAATGGAGTGAAATGATAATTAAGAAGAGGAAAACCTCAAGAGAATCCCTCGTTATTGCTGCTCAAAACAATGACATAAGAACTAATTATATCAAAGCAGAAATTGATAAGACACAACTAAACAGTAAATGTAGAATGTGTGGTGACAAATATTAGACCATAACCCATCTATTAAGCGAATACAGCAAACTAGCACGATGTGTTAGCAGAAAATGCCGTTACCTCATTTGATAATATATCAGAGCAGACAGACATGAAATTACTCATATTTGACACCGCCCGATAATTATCTAAAACCGCGGGAACCAATTAAGAAATACATTAACAGCCACACTGACAAACTGCTAATGACAAATTGGAAATAAAATCATTACTGCGTTACGATGATTGTGTACATTCTAAATTCAGGGAATCTCGTTAACAAAGTGTCTATTCAAATTACATTGCCTAATGCTTATTGATGAATCTTTTTTATATCCTGTTCATTAAAACGGTTATTATTTATGCTACAATATTATGGGCCATCCTGTAGGCTTTAAGCAAGAGCGCTTGTCCAGTGAAATTGGATCCTTGGTAATCCAGGAATTCCCTGAAGATTCGCTATTGCGTGAAACTGCAGTCGGAGTTAATTTAAACCATTCGTTTTTTAAAACGTATATTTAACTGTTTTTCTCTGAATGTTTGAGATGAGGCTTAAAGATTAGTATTATCTGTGGTATTCGGACTATTGTCCCCATCTTCATTGTTATTTGTACAACGTTTCAGTCGATATGCCTCCGGCCTTCATCAGATATTTCTTGTCGGACTCGGGAACCTTCTCGGACTCGACAGTTATCTCTGGATCCTGAGTTCAATCCTGAGTGAAGGAAGTTAGAAAAATAATTAACACAACTCCTACCCCAGCTATGGTCAGCGGAATGAGAACAGGATACCTCCGTGGGCTAAATAAAGGGTTAGGTTCAAAGTTCCGTGATGGCTCACGATTACGACAAGAAAGTTCCCGAGTCCGAAAAGGTTCCCGAGTCCGAGAAGGTTCCCGAGTCCGAGAAGGTTCCCGAGTCCGACGAGAAATACCTGAAGAAGGCCGGAGGGCATATCGGCCGAAACGTTGTACAAATAACAATGAAGATGGGGACAATAGTCTGAATAACACAGATAATATTAACTCTTTTTATTGAGCACTCTTAAATCGATTTTAATAAATCCGGAAGTAAATATATTTGTTTGCTTCGTGGATTGGCAATTAACTATGATATATATATATATATATATATATATATATATATATATATATATATATATGAGTGTGTGTACACAACATCACATATTTTGTTTGACGTATCATCTCTTTTAATATTCATTTATTTATATATAAAAAAAAGATTATTCCCAGGATTTCACGTCTTATAAGGCAAACTTTTACGATTTGCAATCCTGTGTCAATGGCTACAATCACGGCGGTGTCGTTACTTCGGGAGAGTGACTATGTTTAGCGACCGCACTTAAAACCGAGAGTCCTCTATCCCGACGTGAGAGAATCGCACAGACATCGCCTCAAGCCCATCACAATTGATAGAAAGTAGTTTAAATAGAAGGGGAAAAATCCATTTTCCTTTTCCCACGTTATTCGAAGTCTAGTGTGAAGTTCTTAAGTGTTTTTTATTGCAATACTTTTCTTTTCTTTTCTTTTCTTTTTTTTACTATTCAAGAGTTTATTCAAACTTATCTTACACACTCCGCCACCTCACCATGGTATGCAGCTTCTTTTGTCACAACCTTTCGATCGGTACCTTCTCGAACATCCTCAGGCAACATATTGTGTGTATCAGGCGGCTCGACATAACAGGGAAAAAGACGTAAGTCATTGACGTTGACTCATACAAGATATCTTCATTTATGTTTTTTTCTGTATATATATATATATATATATATATATATATAATATATTATATATATGTATATATATATTATATCTA
This sequence comes from Doryteuthis pealeii, assembly GCA_023376005.1. NCBI lineage: Eukaryota > Metazoa > Mollusca > Cephalopoda > Myopsida > Loliginidae > Doryteuthis > Doryteuthis pealeii. The sequence goes on from CM042152.1 coordinate 6,901,451, forward strand.
CACACACACACGCATACACACACACACACATTATATATATATATATTAATATATCTACACATACACATATATATATACATGTATATATATGTATATACGTATGTATATCTATACACACACAGAGAGACATATATATATATATATATATATACATGTATATATATACACATACATACATATATACATGTTTATATATGTATATACATATGTATATCTATACATACACACACACACACACATATATATATATATATATATATATATATATATATATTATATAATTCGATTCGCAACATCCTGTCTATGTAAGATGGAATAAGTGATCGATTGAATCTTTGGAACAAAGGAAAATGCTGAGACGAAGTGTTAGTCTAGTTCGATATCTGCTTGTCAAGACCATTCAGTTTACTTATTTATTTATTTGTAATATATATATATATATATATATTATATCGAATTCTGCTTGTGAAATATATCAAGCCGCTACTTATAATGTCTATATGAAGTAGTTTTATTCACGAATCTGATAACCTTAGTGTACAAACGTAAGACTGCGTGGCGGCAAATCATAGCGAGTAATCTTCTTTTTTTTTTTGCTTTTTATGATAATTTTCAAATTTATTGATTAATTCAATTTAACGCCAGGTCAACCAATCTAGGGTTATTTCCTAGAGGTTAGAGAATCGCGTTCATTGTACTTTCATATTCAAATTTTTGTGAAGTTCTTTCTTAAGCGTGGGGTGCACATTGTTGATGTGAATTCAAGTATTCCTATCTAATACAAATAATTTTGCACAGTTGTATGGTTTCAAATATATAATAATAATAATAATAATAATAATGAAAAAATTTTTTAAAAAATAAGAACTTGTTAACTGGTGGATTTTGCAGTTCCAGCAGATCCCAGGGTGAAGCTAAAAGAAAATGAAAAAATGGACAAATATCTGGATCTTGCCAGAGAACTGAAAAAGTTATGGAATATGAAAGTGAAAGTGATACCAATTGTAGGTGGTGCACTTGGAACGGTCCCAAAAGGATTGGAAAAGGATTTGGAAAGTCTGGAAATCAGAGGAAGAATTGAAACCATTCAGAACACTGCACTGCTGCAATCTGCCAGAATACTCAGAAGAGTCCTGGAGACCTGAGGAGACATGCTCTCACTCAGATTCCAGTGAAAGACCATCAGCTAACACTGATGTGAAAACTCAAAAGGAGTAAATAATAATAATAATAATAATAATAATAATAATAATAATAATAATAATAATAATAATAATAATTCATGGGGAACTGTGCAAGAAATTCAATTTTCACCATTCGACTAAATTGTATATGCACAAGCCTAAATCTTTTGTGAAGTTGTTTCTTAAGAGTGGGGTGCACATTGTTAATGTGAATTCAAGTATTCCTATCTAATACAAATAATTTGCACAGTTGTATGGTTTCAAATAATAATAATAATAATAATGATAATAATAATACTCAGAAGAGTCCCGAGGACCTGAGAAGATTGTTGTCACTCAGCTTCCAGTGAATCACCGGCTAAGGCGGGTAAGAAAAAGCTCGAATGGAGTGACTTTGAGATAAAGACGGATCACACTTTCCCAGCCAGGAAACAATACCTAGTGTTCATTTACAAAAAAAAGGAGAACGTGTCAACTGCGGGTCCAGCAGATCACAGGGTGAAGCTGAAGGAAAATGAAAAGTTGGACAAATACCTGGACCTTGCCAGAGAATTGAAAAAGCTGTGAAATATGAGAGTGAAAGTGATACCAATTGTAGTTGGTATACTTGGAACGGTCCCAATAAACTTGGAAAAAAGACTGGAGGATCTGGAAATCCGAGGAAGAATTGAGACCACCCAGACTACTGCACTGCTGCAATCGACTAGAATACTCAGAAAAGTCCTGGAGACCTGAGGAGACTTGCTGTCACTCAGACTCCAGTGAAATACCATCAGCTAACGCTAATTTAAAAAGTCAACTGGTGGATTTTACTTGTCAACTAGTGGATTTTGCAGTGCCAGCAGATCACAGGTTGAAGCTAAAGGAAAATGAAAAAATGGACAAATAAATGGACCTTGCAAGAGAACTGAAAAAGTTATGGAATATGAAAGTGAAAGTGATACCAATTTCAAAGTTATACCAATTGGTGCACTTGGAACAGTCCCAAAAGGATTGGAAAAGGGTCTGGAATGTTTGGAAATCAGAAGAAGGGTTGAAACCATTCAGAACACTGCACTGCTGCAATCTGCCAAAATACTCAGAAGAGTCCTGGAGACCTGAGGAGACTTGCTGTCACTCAGACTCCAGTGAAATACCATAAGCTAACGCTGATTTGAAAAATTCAAAAAGAGTGAAAATAATAATAATCATTAGACTAGACCTAGTAGTGAAAATCAAGAAAAAGAGAATTGCCAACTTGTAGATTTTGCAGTTCCAGCAGATCACAGGGTGAAGATGAAAGAAAACGAAAAGATAGGCAAATATCTAGTATGCTATAAACGATGGGATTTGAGGGTAAAATTGATACCAATTGTAATTGGAGCACTTGGAATGGTCCCCAAAAGTTTAGAAGACAGACTAAAGGAATCAGAAATCAGTAGAAGAATTGAGACGATCCGGACAGCAGCACGGTTAAAATCTGCTAGAATACTTAGAAGAGTCCTGGTGACCTGAGATGACTTGTTGTCACTCACATTTCTGTGAAGGGCCATCAGCTTACGCTGGTGTGAAAAAACTCATCCTTAGTAAACAATTATAAATTTAAGTAACTTTTTTTAATGTATGTAATTACACAGATACTTTACCGCGAACGGAATGTGACACAAGGTCAATTTTCTGCTAAGCTCGTTTGAAATCAGTGTTTTTTCTTCTCCCAGGCTGGTTGCCTTACAAATGCTAAATAACCATTTCATGACGTTAATCAGCAGAATGGAGAACCCCTTCGTAACCATTATTCCCTGGTCCACCTTGACCCGGAATGGTAGTATATGTTAGGGTCCCATCTATGGATGGAGTTTAAAAATAAGTTTTGTAAAGAATTGGATATTCATTAAGAGTGAATAAAAAACATTTTCGGCATAATATAACTGTTATAGGTGATACACCCTATAAGACTAATGGAATGCGCCGACAGGTTACTATAAGTAACAGGGATAATTGTGGCTTAGCAGTAAGCCAATGCGAGTATGCCACTAACTCTGTTCGTCGGACGTAATTTCCACATCTCTCTATTGTATATGTCTACTTTCTGTTAATACATTTTTCTACATTTGTTACCCGTCGTTTTGTTCTTATTTGACCCCTTAAAACCTCACAACAATAACCCAACAAGAGTTGATATGCCTTACAATCTAATTAACCAAGGAGCTATTTTCACTATAGCTGGGAAGGACAACATATGCTTTTCAAAGGGGAATTAGTCCGAAATGAAACGCAAATTGTCTCGCTCATGATTCGAACTCGGGTCGCCGATTCCATATCAATAGCCGTTACACCCACTCACTCATCAAGTATTCTATCATATAGAAATAATTTTCTATTTGACCCATAGATGAGACCCTAAGGGTGTCGTCCTCTCATCCCACTTATAGGTACAAAAAATGTGTTGATCCCGTCGGCATTCCTTTCTCAAGGGGGACCTCTCAGGCACTGGGCAATGAACTTAGACATGTCCCTTTAAATAAAGGGGGCAGGTACTGCCTGGCGGGATAGCCCCCTGGGATCAACGCTACTAATTTTATTTAGCCGTTCCAGAAGCCGAAGCACTCTGGAAAAGGCCTGGAGGGGTCTTTGCCGTCTAAGCAATCAGATGAGAGCCTAAGACGTGTTACGATTTTATGGACCATCCTTTAGTCTTCAAGAAAGTTCGCTTGTCTAGCGGAAATCTTGGTAAAGAATCCTTTGGTTGTTCCTTGGTGCTCCTCAGTATTGCAAGTCCCTCGTCAATGATTGAAAATGGACGTCTCTTAGTATTAGGTAGTCAACCAGCCACATATTCGGGCTGGTGATTGCCTGAGATTTAAACCACGTGACTCGCTTTAGTCTATAAATTAAAGTGGTGTATTGTACCACGGATTATATGCCACAAAATAATCCAACAATAGGTACTATCACTCCAGGTCAGATTGTATGTGAAGGTAATAGCAATGAAAGTGTACTCCACACGTTACAGAGCTACAGAACTGTAGCCTCATCAGATGCAGTTTACTTTCATACCCATTACTCATTTTTTTTTTGGGGGGGGGGGCACTTCTCTAGATATCACATAGCCATTGTATCCAAGCCCCAACTATAGAACAATAATAAATATCAAAAAATTACTCTTAAAATTTCCCAGTTTGTGTTCTCTAACAAGGTTTCTGTAGGTGAACCTGCGGAAGGATCATTACCGTTTCCGTTGCCGGTGTCGAACAGCCACCGCGCAGCTAAAACACGAAACCCGCGAGAGGCAGCGCTTCACTTGCAGGTCTGTTGCGGGGTTGCGCAGAGAGAAAGGAGAAAGATAACGGGTGCGCGAGACCGCCGCCATACGACTCGCCGTTCCCTTTTCTCCCTCCCTCTGCTGCTGTCACTGTCGCGACCCCCGCCCGACTACCACGACCTGTCCCGTCTCTCGTCACTCCTCGCACACTCACAAAACCGTAAAAAGAAAAACTAAAAACAAAACAAAACAAAAACAAACCCTGGACGGGGAATCACTCGGCTCGTCCGTCGATGAAGAGCGCGGCCAGCCGCAAGAACTGATGCAAATTGCAGGACTCAGTGAACATCGACACCTCGAATCCACATTGCGTCGTCCCCGATGGCTAAGCTATGTCCACCGGATGGATGATGGACGAATCCCAAAGGACATCCTCTATGCAGAGCTTTCGTCTGGTAAGAGACAGATTGGTTGCCCCTAGCTGCGTTTCAGGGATGTCTGCAAGAAAGATCTCAGATGCTTTGGCATGGCCCCTTCCAGCTGGGAAAATGTGGCTAAGGAACGCCCTCGGTCGCGGCAGGCTCTCTGTAGCGGACTGTTCATGTCTGAAGCCAAACTGGTGCAACACCATGAAGCCAAGAGGTCCAGAAGAAAGCAGCGGCAACAAAGCACCGGCACATCAACATCTTCAGGGACAGAGTTCACATGTGACATCTGCGGTTGAGAATGTTTCTCGAACATTGGACGTCACCTCACAGGAGGCGCAGTAACTCCAGGAGCACAAGAACTATATTATAGTCTTCCGAGACTGAAATGCTAATGAAAGACTAATTGAAGAGTGTCTCCTATGCTAATCTTGACTGCTCAAGTGTGTTAGAATAGTCTAATCTATGGTTTAACGGATGGGTGTATGGTAATGGTAATCATAGTAAATGGACACAGCAAGTTCAAATCCTGGACCTGGTTTTCATTGCATATGTTGCTAATTCTTTAGGGAAAAGTTATGAATCCAACTCCTCCTCCGGCTATGGGGAAATAGTAGGGCAAACTAAGCTATTTAACCTTGGTGAGGCAACCAGTCTAGGAGAATAAAAATCCCGAACTCAAACCCGGTAAATGCTGCTTAATAAATTGACCTTGTATCACATCCTACTGGTGCGGATGGGTTGGGATATATATATATATATATATATATATATATATATATATATATATATACACACACACACACACACTTTAGTGCGGTACCAAGATTTTTGGTACAAGGTGATTCTAGGCTGGTCCTAATTCTCTACCAGTAGTTTGTTGTAGAGTTCAGGTTCCGTATGAGAGCTCAATGTTTAATTATTGTAAACAGAGCAAAGTTATTTGGGAATAAAAGGCCTTAAATACCATGGGTATCGTGGTTGTGGACCATTTCCACTCGCGAGTGGAAATGGTTCATAACCACGATACCCATGGTATTTAAGGCCTTTTATTCCCCAAATATATATATATATATAGTCTTCCGAGACTGAAATGCCAATGAAGGACTCTTTAAATTCACTTGGAGTATAAGATAATTTCCAGATGAATTTTCAACTGAATAATTCGTGATGTGGGGTTTTTCTTTGCATTTAACCTTATTTTTTAACCCATACAGATTGTTTATATCTGTGAAATTGAATTCTTAATAGGATAATAAATATAATAGACATTTTTTCCAACGGGAATCCAATAAATCTATAGGTCGTCTAAGTAACATTATAGACTCCCAAATATATTTTTATTAAACATTGGCCTTCGGGGACTCTGTAGACTTAATAAAATTGGCCACACAAGACCTAGACACTCTATTATATTTAAACAAGAGGATCAACCACAGTGTGGAACTTGTCAAACACCCTGCACTGCCAAACATTTCCTCAGAGAATGTGGGGATTTCGCTGCTGTAATAATCTGTGAGATGTTAACACAGTAGCTAACACCCGTTTCTTATAATGCGGTAGATTATTCAAGAGAGGGTAACCTAACGCAGGAGATATAAATTGAACATTTCTCGAAAAAGAGTTATAACAAACAGACTTTATTGTTGTTGGAATATTTTGTTATATGAGGTGTGCTGAAGCCCAGAACTTAAACTTCTAGACTCTGCCAGAGGTGGTTATGTAAAAAAAAAAAAGACCTTGCATTGATCCAGCTACTCTGAAAAGAAAAGTTAATGTCTACTATCTAAAATATCAAATGAAAAGAAATCCATGCTGTTATCATTTAAATTTCATTTTTTAATTATCTTCATGAACATAAATCAAATCTCTATTATGCTTGCTCCAAAACCAAGCCCTGGTGATATTTAATGTGTAGATATATATTTATTTTATCATTAATTGTTTTATTTTCGAAATTTCCTCCAGACATACACATACACACAACTGCCCTTTATATATGTACTAGAAGTGGCTACTCGGCGTCACCTGGGTAGTCGGGGGATTTTTTAAAAGTTAGTCTCGCAGATCCATTATTACTTACCGCGAGTGGGATCCTCTCTGGTTGCCCTATAAAAATTCCCTTGGAAATATATAACAATATCGTAAGAAATTACCATTCAATGATTTACAATTTAAAAAAAAAGATATAAATGATGCAATTAATTCGATCAATCAATATTATATTTCAAAGCGAAGAAAAAAAGATAAACAAAAAAACATGCAAATGACTTTCCCTTCTATTACATTACAAATTTAAATTTTTAAATATCTTCCCATAAATAAATCAAATTTTCATTATCTTTGCTCAAAAATTAAGCCTGGTGATATTTAATGTGTATATATATTTACTTTGTCGTTAATTGTTTTATTTTCGAAGTTTTCTCCGGACACACAGATTCACACAACTGCGCTTTATATGTGGATTGATATATAGATAGATAGATAGATAGATAGATAGATAAGCCCTGGTGATATTTAATGTGTATATATTTACTTTGTCGTTAATTGTTTTATTTTCGAAGTTTTCTCCGGACAGACAGATTCACACAACTGCCCTTTATATATGTATGTATGTATAGATAGATAGATAGATAGATAGATAAGCCCTGGTGATATCTAATGTGTATATATATTTACTTTGTCGTTAATTGTTTTATCTTCGAAGTTTTCTCCAGACAGACAGATACACACAACTGCCCTTTATATGTGTATGTATGTATAGATAGATAGATAGATAGATAGATAGATAGATAGATAGATAGATAGATAAGCCCTGGTGATATTTAATGTGTATATATATTTACTTTGTCGTTAATTGTTTTATTTTCGAAGTTTCCTCCGGACAGACAGATTCACACAACTGCCCTTTATATATGTATGTATGTATAGATAGATAGATAGATAGATAGATAGATAAGCCCTGGTGATATTTAATGTGTATATATTTACTTTGTCGTTAATTGTTTTATCTTCGAAGTTTTCTCCGGACAGACAGATTCACACAACTGCCCTTATATATGTATGTATGTATAGATAGATAGATAGATAGATAGATAGATAGATAAGCCCTGGTGATATTTAATGTGTATATATTTACTTTGTCGTTAATTGTTTTATCTTCGAAGTTTTCTCCGGACAGACAGATTCACACAACTGCCCTTTATATATGTATGTATGTATAGATAGATAGATAGATAGATAGATAAGCCCTGGTGATATTTAATGTGTATATATATTTACTTTGTCGTTAATTGTTTTATTTTCGAAGTTTCCTCCGGACAGACAGATTCACACAACTGCCCTTTATATATGTATGTATGTATAGATAGATAGATAGATAGATAGATAGATAGATAGATAATCCCTGGTGAGATTTAATGTGTATATATATTTACTTTGTCGTTAATTGTTTTATTTTCGAAGTTTTCTCTGGACAGGCAGATTCACATAACTGCCCTTTATATATGTATAGATAGATAGATAGATAGATAGATAAGCCCTGGTGATATTTAATGTGTATATATATTTCCTTTGTCGTTAATTGTTTTATTTTCGAAGTTTTCTCCAGACAGACAGATACACACAACAGCCCTTTATATATGTATAGATAGATAGATAGATAGATAGATAGATAGATAAGCCCTGGTGATATTTAATGTGTATATATATTTACTTTGTCGTTAATTGTTTTATTTTCGAAGTTTTCTCCGGACAGACAGATTCACACAACTGCCCTTTATATATTTATGTATGTATAGATAGATAGATAGATAGATAGATAGATAGATAGATAAGCCCTGGTGATATTTAATGTGTATATATTTACTTTGTCGTTAATTGTTTTATTTCGAAGTTTTCTCCGGACAGACAGATTCACACAACTGCCCTTTATATATATGTATGTATAGATAGATAGATAGATAGATAGATAGATAGATAGATAGATAAGCCCTGGTGATATTTAATGTGTATATATTTACTTTGTCGTTAATTGTTTTATTTTCGAAGTTTTCTCCGGACAGACAGATTCACACAACAGCCCTTTATATATGTATAGATAGATAGATAGATAGATAGATAGATAAGCCCTGGTGATATTTAATGTGTATATATATTTACTTTGTCGTTAATTGTTTTATCTTCAAAGTTTTCTCCGGACAGACAGATACACAAAATTGCCCTTTATATATACTAGCAAATATATGCACCCTCCGGGTGCAAGTATTTAAGTTTTAATGTAATAAGATATTGTATTAAATTAGAAAGGCTAATGAAACTAAATAAGAATGCAGATAAAAAGATTTGGAACAGAGGGGGGTATAATCGGAAAATAGAACAACTGAAACTTACTCTTCCATCACTCTCGTCTTTCATTGTTATTTTTTCTAATTTAAGTATTTAGTTATAAGAGGAAGTAAAGAATAAAATGACAGTTATTTCTTCTTGTTAATGGATTTCATTTAAGATTCATTGAAGAGATTTTTGCTCATATTCATTAAAATAAAACCAAATACTTAGAAATCAATAATACTAAGCATATATTTATTAAATTCAAATTTTTAATATCAATATGCAAATTAGCCTTCCCGTTCACACAGTAAACCGCTATTTTGTTGTATATATAAATATAATTGCATGATATCAGTATGTAGATATGGTCAACAGTATTAATAATGTAAACCAAGTTTTATTAATAATTGAAGTTTAAATTTAAATAAAATAAAAATCTTTGAGAATGTGACATAAATAACAAAGGGAATTGTGACTTGAATCGGAATATAGTTTCGGTTACAGCCAGAAAAACACACAATCTCCATTATAATAAGATATAGATAAACACTATTATACATTGTATATTGTAGAGTATATATATATATATATATATATATATATATAATATACACAATAGTGTATATTGTAGACTCTATCAGGTTTCTGTTGCATTCGATAATTTTCTAGGAAGGCGACAGACACTTGAGGCTCAATGTTACAACTCCAACGACAGAATCCACAACAAAGACGTTTTGTCCCTAATCAAGTGTATTTTTTAAGTAACAAAAAAATTGCACCAGACGGAATGAATGTCTTTCGATTCAGTAACGGAAACGTTGGGATAATGGCAATAAAAAAACATGAAAACTAGCCTGAAAGATATTAAAATATAATAGCAACAATAATACATCTGAGGAATCCAGTGATACGATATACTTCCGCCCAGGAAGAAAATATCGCTGCTGTCTAATTTCAGAGTATCGCTCTCTTGCTGGTACTTGTAATATTGGCGCTGCAGAATCTTCCCGGAACCGATGCATCGCAATCGTACTAGTTTCACTGTATGTATATATAAGTAAATATCAAGAAAACATATTTAAAAATATTTTGATTGTTATTATTTGGGTGGGAAAAGTTTTCTAATCCCGTCCCGTTCTCTTGCTGGTACTTGTAATATTGGCGCTGCATAATCTTCCCGGAACCGATGCATTGCAATCGTACTTGTTTCATAGTATATATATATATAAGTACGGGCCGGGTTAGCTCAGTCAGTAGAGCGTTCGGCAAGAAACCACAAGGTTCCTAGTTCGATACCGGTCCTTTGCCAACTCAGCGTATGAGTAGCACAGGGATCTGTGCGGTAAAGTAAGGAGCTGCTGTTAGGTGTTTCGCTCCACCTCAGATGCAAAACAATCTCCTTGGTCTAGCGCTATTGAAAAGGGGATAGACTCCTTCGCTGTCTGGATGATGCCGATTTTAGACCACCTTGATGACGATATTTATTATATATATTTACCAACCTCTTTGCCAACTCAGCGTGTGAGTAGAACACCGATCTGTGCGGTAAACCGAGAAGCTGATGGTAGGTGTGGCACTCCACTTCAGAAGCTAAAATAACTGACTGGCTGATACCGACTTTAGGCCGCCCCGACGACTTTACTTTTTTACTTATATATAAGTAAATATCAAGAAAACATATCCGCATATTTTATGTGACGCAATCTGATATTTCAGTGAAATTGTTGAGAGCAGTTTTTAAAAAATATTTTGATTGTTATTATTTGGATGGGAAAAGTTTTCTAATCCCGTCCCGTTCTCTTGCTGGTACTTATAATATTGGCGCTGCATAATCTTCCCGGAACCGATGCATCGCAATCGTACTTGTTTCATAGTATGTATATCTTATTATAATGGAGATTGTGTGTTTATCTGTCTGTAGCCAAAACTATATTACTACTCAAGTCACAATTCCTTCAGTTATTTACGTCACATTCTCCAAGATTTTATTCTATTCAAATCTCAATCATTAATAAAATTGTTTTACATTATAAATACTGTTGACCATATCTACATACAAACAACATGCAATTGTATTTATATATACAACAAAATAGCAGTTTACAGTATCAATGGAAGGCTAATTTGCATAATGATATTAAAAATTGATTTTAATAAATATGTGCTTGGTATTATTGATTTCTAATTGTTTGGTTTTATATTAATGAATATGAGCAAAAATCTTGCGGGTAAATCTTAAAAGAAATCCATTAGCAAGAAGAAATAACTGTAATATTATTCTTTACTTCCTATCTTAGCTAAATAGTTAAATTAGGAAAATTTACTAATGAAAGGAGTGAAGGGAGAGTAATTTCAGTTGTTCTATTTTCCGATTATACCCCCTTTCTTTCAAATCTTTTTATCTGCATTCTTATTTAGTTTTATTAGCCTAATTTAATATAATATTTTATTACATTAAAATTTAAATACTTGCACCCGTGGGTGCATATATTTGCTAGTATCAAGAAAACATATCCGCATATTTTATGTGACCAGACGCGTAAATTGCAGTCTGATATTTCAGTGAAATTGTTGAGAGCAGTTTTAAAAAAATATTTTGATTGTTATTATTTGGGTGGGAATAATTTTCTAATCCCACCTTGTGATGTGAAATTAATATCTGGCACAAAATGGAGTAAAAAGTATTTTATAAGCAGTATTTATAAAAAATTAATTTTCTAAAACTTCACTAGGATTTTAATATTTCCAATACATTATCATACACTCAAAACAAAATTAATTAATAAAAAATATAGTACCATATATAAAATGATAATCATTTTTTTATAATGGAGATTGTGGGTTTGTCTGTCTGTAACCGAAACTATATTACTATACAAATCACAATTCCCTTTGTTATTCACATCACATTCTCCATGATTTTATTTTTTATTTAAACCTCAATTATCAATAAAATTGTTTTACATTATTAATTGTTGACCATATCTACATGATATTTTCCACGTACCCTACTTATACGGGTCAGGCACAAAGGCCCTATTTATGTGGGACACCCACAAGCCGAGACTCATGGGGTGGCAGGTGAAAAATTGCGTCGATCCGTCGGCATTCCCCTCAAGGGGGCGCCTCAGGCAATAAACCAGCCCTGCCCCTTTAAATTGTTGCCTGGGGGATGGCCCCTGGGATCGGACATGGGGTGGCAGGTGAAAAATTGCGTCGATCCGTCGGCATTCCCCCTCAGAGGGGCGCCTCAGGCACTGGCAATAAACCCAGCCCTGCCCCTTTAAATCGAGGGGGCAGGTGTTGCCTGGGGGGATGGCCCCCTGGGATCGACGCCGTTAATTATATCAATGGTCCAGAGGCCGAAGCCACTGTTGACCAAATCTACATGCTAATAACATGCAATTGTATTTATATATACAACAAAATAGCGGTTTACAGTGTGAATGGGAAGGCTAATTTGCATATTGATATTAGAAATTTGATTTTAATAAATATATGCTTAGTATTATTGATTTCTAATTGTTTGGTTTTATCTTATTGAATATGAGCAAAAATCTCGGGGATAAATCTTAAAAGAAATCCATTAACAAGAAGAAATAACTGTAATTTTATTCTTTACTTCTATTTTAACTAAATAGTTAAATTAGGAAAATTTACCAATGAAAGATGGGAGTAACGGAAAATGATGTAAGAGTTAGTTTCAAAGTTGTTCTATTTTTCAATCATACCCCTCTGTTCCAAATCTTTTTATCTGAATTCTTATTCAGTTTCATTAGCCTTTCTAATTTAATATGATATTTTATCATATTAAAACTTAAATACTTGCACCCGGAGAGTGCATATATTTGCTAGTACTACTACTAATAATAACAACAGCAACAATAATTAGAATAAGATAAAACAACCCATATAAATAGAATAAAGCGTAATAGAAAGACATACTATGGATAATTTTCTAATTCCGCTCTTGTGTTGTGAAATTAATATCTGGTACAAAATGGAGTAAAAAGTAGAAAGACATGTTGAGATGATAATAAACAGAAATCCTAAAAAATGACAGACACAACAGACTGATAGAAAGATTTCCATTTTGGGTGTGTGTGCAAGTGCTTGTGTGTCTCTCTCTTTCTCTCTCTCTCTCTCTCTCTCTCTGTCTCTCTCTCTCTCTGTGTGTCTGTCTGTGTCTGTGTGTCTGTTTTGTTTCATTTTCTTATTAGATTTTTTTAGAAATCAAGGGGCCCCTGTCCTGGGGTTAACACTTGATTTCTTTATAAACAGTATTTGTATCCTAATGATCTTTTTTTAGGATGGAGGATGTTCCTTTGATAGCTGCTATTTGTATTTCATAGAAGCTAGACCAAGGAGATTATTTTAGCATCTGAAGTGGAGTGCCACACCTACCATCAGATCCTCGGTTTACCGCACAGATCGGTGTGCTACTCACACGCTGAGTTGGCAAAGAGGTTAGTAAATATATATGAAATATCGTCATCAAGGTGGCCTAAGTCGGTATCATCCAGACAGCGAAGGAGTCACGAGCGCTGTAATGTGTGTGTGTGTGTGTGTGTGTGTCTGTGTGTCTGTGTGTGTCTGTCTGTCTGTCTGTGTCTGTGTCTGTGTGTCTGTTTTGTTTCATTTTCATATTAGATTTTTTTTAGAAGTCAAGGAGGGCCCCTGTCCTGGGGCTAACACTTGATTTCTTTATGAATAGTATTTGTATCCTAATGATCTTTTTAGGATGGAGCATGGTCCTTTGATAGCTGCTATTTGTACTTCATAGCAGATTGGCTTCCCTGGTATTGTTTCAAGGTATTTTTTAAGATTTTGTTTCACCAGTCCAGTTGCCCCAATCATAACGGGTATGATGTCTATTTCTTTTAATGACCAAGTTGTTTTGTCTGTGTGTGTGTGTGTGTGTGTGTGTGTGTGTGTGTGTGTGTGCTGTTAAATACTGAAAAGAAGGATTGTAATTATTCTATACATATATAAATTTACCAGCCTCTTCGCACGACCAGGATAGGACACACAGTCAATTTCTTAATTGTTGATTGGCTGAGGTCTAAACCACGTGACATCATAGATTAGTCTATAAATTTAAGTGGTGTATTGCAACACACCTTGTATACAAAAATTATTCCAACAAAAGTAATGACGGCAGAGTCTCCGTAGTGGACTGTTCATGGACTGTTCATGTCTGAAGTCACCCTGGCGCAACACCGTGAAGCCTAGTTTTTTTTTCTTTTCCCGGATCATTTGTCCTATCATGTGAGGAAAGTTCAGCCTGCCCTACAGTAGACTCAGGCAGAGAAGAGACGGATTCCTGACTCTCCCAAGAGCCATAGCCAAAGTGGTACTACAAGGTTCTCGCCATTTTATAGGATGTTAACAACTATACCACCCGTATTTCCCTAAAAGAAATAACTTATGCATGGTCTAATGGTTAGAGTCGTAGGAAATGGATTCGGTGACTCGATGCTGTTTGCATTTCACATAACGTTAATACCCTTGGGAAAGGTATGAATCCAATTCTCCCCCCAGCTATAGGCAAATAGCAGGACAGACTTGGCCTTTTAACCATGGCTAGGTAACCAGTCTAAGAGAATGAAAACTCTGAATTTAAACCTGTTAAACTCCGCTAAAGAAATTGACCTTGTGTCACATCCTGCTGGTGCAGAGAGGTTGGTAAATATATATATGAGAAATATGGCCTAAAGTCGATATCATCCAGACATCGAAGGAGTCTATCCCCATTTCACGAGCGCTAGACCAAGGAGATTATTTTAGCATCTGAAGTGGAGTGCCACACCTACCATCAGCTTCTCGATTTACCGCACAGATCGGTGTGCTACTCACACGCTGGGTTGGCAAAGAGGTTGGTAAATATATATAAGAAATATCGTCATCGAGGTGGCCTAAAGTCGGTATCATCCAGACAGCGAAGGAGTCTATCCCCTTTTCACGAGCTCGAGACCAAGGAGATTATTACACCTACCACCAGCTACTCGGTTTATCGCACAGATCGGTGTGCTACTCACACGCTGAGTTGGCAGAGAGGTTGGTAAATATATATATGAGAAATATGGCCTAAAGTCGGTATCATCCAGACAGCGAAGGAGCCTATCCCCTTTTCACGAGCGCTAGACCAAGGAGATTATTTTAGCATCTGAAGTGGAGTGCCACACCTACCATCAGCTCCTCGGTTTACCGCACAGATCAGAGTGCTACTGAGTTGGCAAAGAGGTTGGTAAATATATATAAGAAATATCGTCATCAAGGTGGCCTAAAGTCGGTATCATCCACACAGCGAAGGAGTCTATCCCTTTTCACGAGCGCTAGACCAAGGAGATTATTTTAGCATCTGAAGTGGAGTGCCACACCTACCACCAGCTCCTCGGTTTACCGCACAGATAGGTGTGCTACTCACACGCTGAGTTGGCAAAGGCCCGGTATCGAACCAGGAACCTTGTGGTTCTCAGGCAGACGCTCTACTGACTGCGCTAAACCGGTCCTAGCTTATAAGAAATAATCAAAGCGAAAAAAAAAGAATGTGATGAAAAAGAAGCCTAACAACACAGCCTGATTAAGCGCCTTAACAGAGAATGAAAACTGAATATATTTAAACAATCCTGTCTCAGAGAGATTTACGACGAGACGAGTTTACGTTTGACGTCATATCAATTGGACTATTGTCTTGTTTAAGCACAAAGAAAATGAAGGAACATCTTGAAAAATATTTGGTTCTTGATATTGTTATTTACTTTCCTAGAGGTTTTGTTTTGTTTTGTTTTCGTTCTTAAAAAGATTCATACGATGATAAGAATGTTCCAGATAAAATTAATCTGAACACCCCAGGGAATTTCACAAAGCTATCTGTTTAAGTATTGCCTTTTCTCTGAGCCTGAATAACAGCGCCTCTGCGAATTAGGATGGGCTCTAAAAGATACAGGGTCGTGTCGATGGTGTGGCATAACCCATTCTTATATCTATCGTGGGTCGAATTCCTGTTCGTCTTAAATTCTTCTAATAGCAGTTTCTGGTAACGAATTGAGATCCTCCTTCATTTGAATCACAGTACTTTTGTTGTATATTGTACAAACGGAAATAGGAATTTCCGGTTAAATTAAACAAAGAATGCCAAATGACTTTTTTCCCCGGTAAAAGCGAACAAAGAAGTTAAAAAACGGAAGAGAGAGTTCCCGGTCAAGGAAGCAAGGAGAGGATAAAGAAATATATAACAAATTTCCGTTATCAGATAAAAAGATAAAGATGCGGAGGCGTATCTATCAATATAAAGGCGAGAAGATTCGAGCCGACACACAGAGACGCCAGCCGGCAGCCGAAAAAGGGGTGTTTTCCGATGGGAGACGTGAAGTGTCTCCCATCGGAAAACACCCCATCGGGCACTCATTGTAAGCTCTGCGCCTTCACCACCGACACACCGAAGAAAATAAAGAAGGGTCCTCTCTTTGTACATACGTATCTGTTGTTTATTGAAGTCCTGTAGTCGGTATTAGCTGACTACTAACATACATCGCTTTGGGTACAGTGAAAACCCCAGTACTAACGTACACAAATTTAGCGTCGTGAATTTGAAGCCGCTATACAACACTTTCTTCTGTTGAGGACTCTCTCTCTCTCTCTCTCTCTCTCTCTCTCTCTCTCTCTCTCTCTCTCTCTCTCTCCGGTTATGGGTTATATACTATGTTCCTTAATCAGGAACACGGCGACTTATTTTCGTGTACACATGATTTTATTTCACCGATTCCTGAACATTCTTTATCGCGCGCGCGGGGAAGCAACACCGTCGAAATATACGTCTGTCGCTGTCAAAAGCTATTAGAATAAATATCCATCAGTTGCTCGGATTACTCTGAGCAGCCATATTGCATTCTTGGATAGAAATAGCTAAGTAAATAAAAGCAAGAATACGACATTCTTTTAAAATATGGTTAGGTTTATTTGTTTAATGACATATCAACCTTCATGGCTTATTTTATGTCAAACCATTCTCGTAGAAGAATGGTAGTGGTACTATTTATCTCATAGCTGGACTAAAGTCTAATTTTCGCTGACATCTGATTACGTGACTCTCTTAGCCAATGTGAGTCCAGCTACAGATTGAACTCGGGGTTAAGACCTGTCCATTTCATTTTTAATTATAATTTTCCAAATGTAATTTTCCAGTTTCCATTATTTTTTAAATCTAATTATAATTCCTTACAAAACTGATAGCAAATTAATTGGGAAAATGCCGTTAGCCCCACTAGAGTGACAGTGTGTAATTGATTTTTATTTTATTTCATCAGATTAGGTAATGTGCACACCACGTGCATTAATATGAAATTATTTTTGGTATGTCTAATGAAATTTGTTTGCTCTTGAAAGATATTGCGTCAACCGTGATTGCATCAGATTTTTATCACGCATAGACACTGTTTTATGAACTGTACATTAGTTGTCCTACAGCCATTGTCTGCGATGGAAGTTACTTCAAGGAAAGATTGTAACACTGCATGAACACACTGGCAAGCCTTACAGAGATATCGCTGATATTATATAATAACGGAATTATTCATTTTATTTCAATAATATTTCACAAGGGTTCATGCTTCTCCAGATTACTATCCAAGAAGCTTTCTGAACTGTCCACAATTGAATTGAGTTTGTTTAATGTATCTGCAAAGAATTTTCTGATGTCGAAAAAAAATTCAAAAAACATAAATGGAATTTGATAATTTGCTTTTGAAGCATTGTTATGTAAAGTATATTATTATTTATATTTTTTAAGGCAATTACAATGCGTATATCGTATAAAATTCGATAATTATTGAAAATAATCATGACAAGCAAACCCGACGAATAACGTGCGCCACATGGAACACCGTACAGTTGTTTCAACTGTACGGTGTTCCACGTGGCGCACGTTATACGTATGGTAATTGATTAAAAAATATGAATAATAATATATTTTAAAGACAATTTAACGATAAGTTAAATCAATCAGTATTATTTGAATTATTCGGACTATTGTCCTCATCTTCATTGCTATCTGGACAACGTTTCGGCCGATGTGCCCTACGGACTTCTTCAAGTATTACTTCTCAGACTCGGGAATCTTCTCTTCGAACTCGGGAACCTTCTTGTCGTAATCGGGAGCCATCACGGATCTTTGAACCTCAGCCTTAATTCAGTCCAAGGGGTATCCTGTTTTCATTCGGCTAACCATAGCTGGGACACAGGTGTTAAGCTGTGTTAATTATTATTTTATGTTACTGCTGCCCCCGATTTGGATTGAACCTGTAGTCTAGAGATAACTATCTCCTAGAACTGTCTTAACCTAACTTCTTTATCCACTAGGATATGTGTACAATTAAAGTGCATACATGAATGAACTTTTATTATTTGAATACTGACAATCTCATTCATTTAAACAAAACTAAATGATTATTATAGCATAAGTATTATAGCATATTATAGCATAAGTAAATAAGGATACAATTTACTCATTATTTACTTAAATATTCTTTTTTGAAATTAGAAAATATCAAAAGTCCAATTGATATATATATATATATATTATATATATATATATATATATATATATATATATATATATATATATATATATGAATAAGATATAATGAAAAAACAAACGATGTTTACAACTGAAATAGGCTCATCAGAAGAGAAAGTGTGCAAACCGTTTCGGGGCCCAATTCTCTTGACGGTTTAAAAAGCAACACTCGGCCCATCCTCAACTAATATGAGGACCCTATTGCATTATAATGTATCAACCGCACGTGGGTCGGTCATCAACAAAAATATAAGACGGGAAAAAGACCGTTAGTAAAAACAGAACGCTGCTAGTCAAACGTTGGAATTAATCAAAAAAAAAAATTGTGCTGTCTGTATTAAAAATAATATCAATTTTATTTAAAAATAAAATGAATTCTATTTAAAAATAAAATGAATCTCATTTTCAATTTTGAAAATAATCAGAAGCATTATAGTAATGAAATAAGACTCAAAAAAGTCTGATGTAAAGTCATAGAAAAGTGTGAAATATGTATAAAAAGTGTATATGGAATATATATATATATATATATGTGTGTGTGTGTGTGTGTGTGTGTGTGTGTGTGTAAGTTGAATAATTGAAGTGAATCCGACAATTTTGTTGAAAGATAAAAGGAAAGAAAATGTTGTATGGAAAGAATTATTTATTGGAATGCCGACACGGGTTTCGACCTTGTTTACATTGTATTCCATTTACTATCATTTTAATTACAAAATAAAATAAAATAACAATAATAGAGAAAACAAAACTTAAGTATACAAAAAAAAGTGATCATCATACCAAGATGTTTGAAAATAAATCCGTAAGACTAGAATTTTTATACACACACACACACACACACACACACACACACACACAAATGTGTAGCCACACTGAAGAGACTTGATAAGTCGAAATACGTGTCTGTGGATGATTATATATGCTCCCCATCCCCCAGGGCTTGAGCACTTTGGAGGGGATTACGCTGACAACCGCCACCTAAAGCGTAAATGCAACGCTCTCCTATAAAAGGGATGGAACACTCTACGGCGGCCTTTACATACATACAGATGTGTGTAATAAAATAGTTAAAATCCCCTTCGTATTCTGTGGGTGTCGATAGCCGAGTGGTTAAGCTGTCCGCCTGATGCTTAATTGATCGGTTTTCTGTAGATAGCTCACAAACGTCTAGCCACACTGAAGAGACTTGATCAGTCGAAACACACACACACACACACACACACACACACACACACCATATATATATATATATATATATATATATATATATATATATATATATGTATATATGTATATAAATTAATATACCAAGCGTGTTGGTAAATCCTTGCGGTGAGAAAAAACCCAGCAAATAGTTTGATTGTAAAAATATACTACAAAACATCAACCGGGGAGAAAAAAAATTTTGAAAAAAAACAAAAAAACAAGATAGTCGTACCAACAAAAAATAATCTCTTGGTACAGTATTTGACCAAAATAAAAAACAATTTATATGTATATATATGTATATAAGATATATATATATATATATATATATATATATATATATATATATATATATAACCGCTAGGAGAATAGCTAATAAGTAAAAAGTGCTCAATACCTAAGTAAAGCAAACTATATATATATATATATATATATATATATATATTATATATATATATATTTATTTATTTTTGAATTAAAAATGCTTCTGATTTTTAAAAATAAAATTTATTTTATTTTTGAAACAATATGCGCATTTTAAAAAATTCAAGCATTCCAGCGTGTGTTTGTACCCCCTATTCTCTTCCAACGGTTTTTTTATCCCTTCTTTCTTTCGTAAAATTTTTTTGCTCGTTGATGATGACCCTTCTACTAAGGCGTCGAAACAGATTTCTGTCAGCAGATAATATTACCAATTGTTTTTTCAAAATGTTAAATTCATTCTGTCGGATTAATTTCCATTTATTTACACATTTGTCTCATGAAAAAACAAAATATACGGATTTCTACACCTCCGAAGATTATTCTACGAACACTACAAAAAATTTACCTACACCACAAACTTTTTGAAACTTAACATCTTCTTTCAATTGTGCTGTGGACATGTAAACAACTTATTAAGCTGGATTATATTTTGAACATTTTTGATAATCTCTTACACTTTTTTATATATTTACACCAAACTCTTTTTGAGTTTATTTTTGGATTAAAAATGCTTCTGATTTTTAAAAATAAAATTTATTTTATTTTTGAAACAGTATGCGCATTTTAAAAAATTCAAGCATTCCAGCGTGTGTTTGTACCCCCTATTCTCTTCCAACGGTTTTTTTATCCCTTCTTTCTTTCGTAAAAGTTTTTTGCTCGTTGATGATGACCCTTCTACTAAGGCGTCGAAACAGATTCTGTCAGCAGATAATATTACCAATTGTTTTTTCAAAATGTTAAATTCATTCTGTCGGATTAATTTCCATTTATTTACACACATATATATATATATATATGAGAAGAAAATATTTTAAAAATATAACAAACACATTATTTTATGATTAGGGGAAACAATTTTTTTGTGTCAATACTTAAGTATTTCGGTATATTGTACCATCTTCAGGACACTGTTAAGTAATGTTTATGTGAGGGACAAAATAAAAGATATTAAGTGTATAGTGAATGTGTGAATATTATGTTATTAACCGTTAATTTTTATATGCGCGTTTGTTTACGAAAGCCAATGACGTGATCAATGCATGTGCAAAAATGGAAGGTGAAGATCATATGATGATGTATGCATGAACGTGAATAGGCGGAGAACGAAAAGTTAACAAAGATATGACGTATTTCATATGGAATATTAAAGTTAGAAAAATAAGAAGATTAAGACAATATATAAATACATATAATCCATATATACGCATATCCACATGTAATCATAAATAGACACACACACACACACACACACATATATATATATATATATATATATATATATATATATATATATATATATATATATACACCACACACACATATATATATACATACACACATACACATACATACACATACATACGCGTATACATATACATACGCATACACATATGTACATATATATATATATACAAAATGTATACATGTATGCATAGACGTATCATGCTATATTGTTGTGACCGGGGTTTGCAATTTTATAACTACCGATTATTGAGTTGCCTATGTGTTTGGATATGTTGAAGAAGCCAGGCCTATAGTTAACATTGTCAATGTTGCTTATAGCACTAGCTTCAAAAATCTGTCTCAGTCTCTTGTCATGAATGTAGGCCAACATATACGCATTTTCGAAATCGAAACTATGTTTGTCATTTAATGCATGTTGGAAGAGACAATTATTTACGTCGTCTATTCTAATACTACGTTTATGTTCGTAAATGCGATTACCTGCATGAGTACTTAATCCAAACGAGCTCAATATATTTCATAAAATATAGAGCTTTTATAGTAGTAGAAAAAACTTTTCCTCACAACAACTGTTTTGGTCTTCAAGGTACACATTCCTAAGGAGAAATGAAAATTATAGCTAGCTAATTTTATATATACTAGCAAATATATGCACCCTCCGGGTGCAAGTATTTAAGTTTTAATGTAATAGAATATATTATATTAGAAAGGCTAATGAAACTAAATAAGAATGCAGATAAAATGATTTGAAACAGAGGGGTGTATAATCGAAAAATAGAACAACTGAAACTTACTCTTCTATCACTCTCGTCTTTCATTGTTAAATTTTCCTAATTTGATAACTTAGTTAAAATAGGAAGTAAAGAATAAAATCAGAATTATTTCTTCTCGTTAATCGATT
>CM042152.1:6929044-6931544 GCA_023376005.1 Doryteuthis pealeii
TATCTATGACGATGTTAGGCAGTGCGACGTAAGCAGTGACGTAGTTTTTGTTACAGACAAAAACCGGAAGCGAATCTCCATTATTAATAGATATTAAGTATTCCTATCTAATATAAATGATATTTAGACTAATCGATCGGACCGTTAAATGCTCTATTTACAGGTACTACCACTCCGGTCACTTCGGTTCAAAGTTTACCTGGAAGGAATGACAATGAATGAGTACTCCAAACTCCCATTTTGTTTGTTGGCATATGTCCGTCTATTAAAGACGATGGCGTAGTGTCCTCTTTTTTTTCTTCTTTCTGCAACTGCATGAGTGGCTGAACGGACCAATTTTTGAATGACAATCTCTGGCACAGTGACCGCAAACAAACGGTGACACTTGCTGGAGTTGCTGTTGTCTCTCCTTCCTTTTGGCTTTCCTTTCTGCGGCAGCTACTTTCCTCTCTTTTCCCCGTCCCCCTTTCACTCCTTTTCATTCCTTGTTTGACGAGGAGGCGCCAGGTCACACGTTCTTCTGCACAAGCCTCCTATGTGTTGGTGCTGATGTGGCATGTCCTTATGTCCCTCTTGCAGACATCATTTTGTAGAGGAAACTATGTAGCCTGGGCAGGTTGTTAAGGAGGATGAGCTGTCGCCCAAGCAGCAGATCCTCCCTCTCCACACAGCCGTTGTGGTCCAAGAAGGTAGGAACCAATTCAGCACCATCTCAAGAATTTAGACCTCACCATCAGATTCAGTTCAGAAAGATCAAATATTTGCCTGGATAGTCCACGTCTCTCGACTTAAGAAATATTTGCCTACCGCTGAAGGTATTACAAGCTATATCATTCCCTCTCTACAAGTTACTTCACTGCTGATATATAGAACTTCACTCTTTCATCCTCTTATTATATGAACATAAAAAAGCATATTCTGCAGGACTGTATTATTGATAATTGTAATCTTTTGTTTTAATACAGATATTATTTATTGAATTTATGAGTTCTTTGTTTTTCTGTCACATATGTGCCCTTATGGTGTGTTTTTTGTAATTGCCAATATATATATATATATATATATATATATATATATATATATATATATATATATATATATGGGAGAATATGTGCTTAATTGAAGTCGTACCTAACTTCTCATACTGTCGTGTAGAAGTCACTATAAGTGGAATAGGAACCTACTTCTGAACAAAACGAAAAAATCTAAGAGGGTCCGTTTGGTCTCGGGGTAAGATGCTCGTCTGTCAGCTTGACAGTCGGGTTTCGAATCACACACAGGGCGGTCTTTCTATCTATAGCTCTGCTGATGAGGCCTAATAGGCCGAAATGTACATACATAGATTGATTTTCTCGATTTGTTTAGCCTTACATTTAATAGGTATGCCCGCCTAATTGATTGATTAATTAATTAATAATTAATTAACTTTCAAAATTAGGTACGACTTCAATTAAGCACATATTCTCCCCAAAATTGTTGGCTAAAAAAAGCCATATCATAAATACATCGCTTGTGTATCTACTTCTCATATATATATATATATATATATATATATATATATATATATATCAACCCATAAAAACCACCATAAGTACTCCACACTCCACACATCTCAAGTATTTAGACTTCATCATCAGATGCTGTTTAGTGTCATTACCAAGACACCACTTTTTCATAGTCATCGTATTCTCATCCTCACAGACAGAACGATTTAAGTACTGACTTTAACGACTAATAAAGAATTGGTCTTTATTATTAGAAAACCAATTAAAGATATTAGAATAAACTTGAGTGAGCGAAATATCTGAAAACAATTGATCTCAAGAAATAATTAACTCCATAAACATTTTGAGGCCTTCTGGCGTTTATCGGCTTCCGAATTCGTCGAATTAGTATTATTTGGATTATTCGGACTATTGTCCTCATCTTCATTGTTATCTGTACAACATTTCGGCTGATGTGCCCTCCGGCTTTCTTTAGATATATCTTGTCGTACTCGGGAACTTCCTCGGACTCGGTAAACTTCTATTCAAACTCGGGAACCTGCTTGTCGTAATCGGGAACGTGCTTGTCGTAATCGGGAACGTGCTTGTCGTAATCGGGAGCCATCACGGAATTTTGAACCTAACCCTTTATTTAGTCCATGAGGGTATCCTGTTCTCATTCCGCTAACCATAGCTGGGGTACAGGTGTTAAGTTGTGTTTATTATTATTCTATGTTACTGCTGCCCCTGACAAGGATTGAACCTGCAGCCTAGAGATAACTGTCACTTAGAACTGTGTTAACCTAACTCCTTTATCCACTAGGCTATGCGTCCAATTCTACAATAGTCCGAATAATCCAAATAATACTAATTATCAAGCATTATCTCAAAGATTCCGAGAAATGGTCGAATTAAGGTGTTTCAAGAAATAACTTTTCTACGGAAATTCCCTTATGGTATTATGATTTTAAAGTTTCCACCCGTTCATCAAAAATATCAATAGATTATTGGAATCT
>CM042152.1:6936544-6979044 GCA_023376005.1 Doryteuthis pealeii
CAATCCACCAAAGGTTTCTTTACGAGAGCTTTCGGCATGTATATCTGCCACCTTCAGGTATGAAACTGATGGTATGTTTCAGGTGTCTCGTTTATATATATATATATATATATATATATTATATTATATATATATATATATATATGGAGAAAGGTAGACAGACACGGGATGTTATGGAAACTGGATGTTTATTGTCGACGTTGCAACGTTTCGGTCTCTTATTAGACCATCTTCAGGACTTGGATATAGTTCTTGCTCCAATGATGGACATTCTCAAAATGCTGAAAACAGAAGGTCGCCAGTAGGAGGGGGTAGTTGGGGGGTGATTAGTGGATTTCACCATTCTGACACTCCCCATCAAGTGTTTTCAGCATTTTGAGAATGTCCATCATTGGAGCAAGAACTATATCCAAGTCCTGAAGAGGGTCTAATAAGAGACCGAAACGTTGCATCGTCGACAATAAACATCCAGTTTCCATAACATCCCGTGTTTGTCTACCTTTCTCCACATAACTGTCGGATTAACCTCCTCACATTTCTACCAAATATATATATATATATATATATATATATATATATATATATATATTCGTCTTTTTCGAGAATTTCTACACTGGCTAATTGGTGCAGCCGTCGGCGCTTTTATGGATATCTATATACCTATCTCTCTATAAAATCGCCAACGACCGCACCAGTCAGCCAGTCAAGACGTTTTTTGAAAAAGAGGAATCATCTCTTCGAAATATTAAATGAAATAATATGAAACATAAAGCAGAACGTCTAACGGAGTTTCTCATTTATTTCACACTTTACCCATGCTTCACAAAAAATCCAAAAAAATATATATTATAGACATATAACACAGACACAGACATATATATATATATATATATATATATATATATATATATATATATATATATATTCATCAAACAGTTTCAACCACATTTTCATTGCAGTAGCATATGTAGTTAATCCAAAAGGGCTCAATATATCTCTTAAAATATACAGCATTAATAGTTGTAGAAAAGTTTTTCTCAAAAGTTTTCAAGGTACATCTTCCTCAGGAGAACTAAAGAAATTACTTTAGTTCTCCCGAGGAAGGTGTATCTTAAACCTCGAAATCGTGGTAGAAAAAAAAATATTTCTACAACTATATATATATATATATATATGTATATATTTATATATTAATCAATAAGTCATCCACAGAGTGGCTAGACACAACAACTATCTTTGGCTAGGATCGAACTCATATTGGTGGTTTGCCCGCCTGATATTTTATCCCCTCACACACTGACCACTGTAGCGGGACTGTTTTTTTAACTATTAAATACATAGGTTTGTTTATATATTTTACGGTCACTGGGGGATCAAGTTTCCGGGGAAACGATCATTGCTTATATGCTAGTAGTGAGAGTTAATTTAAATTTCCAATTAGAGAGCTCATACCAAATTCATGGGAGCATATATATATATATATATATATATAAAGTAAAGTCGACGGGGCAGCCTAAAGTCGGTATCAGCCAGTCAGCGAGGGAGTCTATCCCCTTTTCAATAGCGCTAGACCAAGGAGATTATTTTTTAGCATCTGAGGTGGAGCGCCACACATACCATCAGCTCTTTACTTTACCGCACAGATCCCTGTGCTACTCATACGCTGAGTTGGCGAGGGCCGGTATCGAACTAGGAATCTTGTGGTTTATAGCCGAACGCTCTACCGACTGAGCTAACCCGGCCTATATATATATATATATATATATATAGGCCGGGTTAGCTCAGTCGGTAGAGCGTTTATATATATATATATATATATATATATATATATATATATATAATATATATATATATATATATTCCTTTTTAAACTATGAACCAAATCTACTCCAAAAAGGATATTATATTTGATTTTGTCAAATGCTCTTAACCCAGAAATAGTTCTTCAGACTTAGCGACGATTAGTTGGCAGCCTTTATTCAATGGCGGTGCCTGACATTGGACGAACTGGACATGACGTTAAGCAAAGGCGAGATTAACAAAGAAGGACGAGATGTGAATTTTTATCGACGAAGGATCTCGTCTCTCCGTGATTTGGCTAAAGATGCTAACCAAATTTCATTTGGAAATTGCCCATTCCTTCCGATAAAGCAATTTTTGCAATTACTCTAATACGAAGGGTTTTACAATGGCCAGACAATTTCGGAACCCCCCCCCCCTTGCATAAATGATTTGTACATACAGTACGTAACTATATTTAGGCACGAACGCACGCTAAAACATAGTGATCGCAAACGTTTTGTCAGACGACTGCCACTCCTTCATCCATTGTCTGTTTGTGGGCTCGTTCATGACTTTTTAATCTCGCCAAAGTCCTGCATATCCTTGAACATATCTGGCATACATAACGATTGGTGTTGACTGCGTCGACAGGTGTTGTATACTCATCATTGTCCTCATGTTGGGGATCATGTTGGGCCTTAGATTGTTGCATGGTAGAGACAACAATTGCAGTCGGGTAGCTCTCATGGGATTTCCTGTGATTGACCAAGCCCGCCTTTGACAATAGGGCCCGGTCACACTCCTCACAGATCCACACATCAGCAGAATTGGCTGGCAGAGTTTCACGTTTTCGACACGCTCTCATGAGTTTTGCTCAGTCCACCCTTGCAGCTTCAAACAGTTCTGCACCCCTATATATCACAGGCTTTCATTGCCCACGATCAGATGTCAGGGACTCCCAATTATCGACATAATTATACATACATACATACATACATACATATAGCAATATCATAATATTTACAGATCACTGCCGTCCTTCAAAATCCTATAAACCCAACACCAGAACCTTCCCTCTCATGAGCCTTCAAATGACTCATCAAATCCGCTGCAGATCCCCAAAGTTTGATGCAATATGATATAGAAAGGACGTCCTTTTGTTGTATCAGATGATAAACTTTTATGCTTATGCACCACCATATGTCTCTTACATATATACATGCATACATTCACTAGCACAGACATACTCACTCACTAATACAGACACGCACTCTACAAAAGACAAACACATAATGATAGATAGATAGATAGAAACAGCCCCTTTGTTGGTTTTTTTTTTTTAATAGCTGCTTAGTAGCGCGAAGTGGCAGTCCTGCCTTAGCTACCGAAACTGTTTTATCACTCCTAGTTGGCAGCTGATGAGGGCAGGGTATCGCACGTGCTATCCCACGTTGTATGATAAATTTAAAAAAAAAAAGACTAATATGCATCGCCCACAAAAAAAATCTGCCTGGTTATGACACAATATTTTATCTGGTTTTGAGGCTACGGAGGGTGTACAGGGCCCGTTTAGCGACATTACTTCCAGATCCACTCTGGATAGATGATAGTTTCATAGTGGCCAGATAATTTTGGAACACTCTCTTGCATAAATTAGTTGTACATACAGTACGTGACTTTATTTAGATTCTCGCACGCACGCTAACACACACATAAATACTTTCACTAGCACAGACACACTTAATCAGTAACACAAACATGCACACTACAACAAACACAGACACACATACATACATACATACATACATACATATATATAAATATAACACAGACACACATTTTACTTTAAATATACACTCCTACATTTGGGGCGCTGGTGATTGTCGTCAGTGATGTAATCTTCAGGGTTCATTGGGAAGTTTCGGGTCTTCCAACATCAGACTTCCCTCGCCGTGCTGACCCTATCAGAGATGATCAAACTCTGGTACAACCACCAACAATAACCGCTAAAAGACATTTGACTTTTGAGAAATTTTCTTGGACGGTTGTAATTAACCCATCTAAATACAATGCACTGCGCATCTGATTGGTTGTTAGTAATAGCCAATCAGATGCGCGGAACTCCATATTTAAATGGGATACGTAGCCAGAAACACTTTTCTCCATACGGATTACGAGGCTTAGATGATTAGGTAAGTCAACCCTTCTTACTGATAGATAGAGAGATAGAAAGAAGCAGCCATGTTGTCGGAGTTTATAATGTATCATCTGCATCGGGACAAAATCCCCACAAAAGCTGCTGCCTGGATTTGACACAAAACTGTATCTGGTGTTGAGGCTATGGAGGGTGTGCAGGGCCCCTTTAGCGACATTACTCCCAGGTCCACTATATATAGATTATTGAGGCATTCAGTACGTGATTATATTTACACGCACGCTCACACACTAACACATACATACATACATACATACATACATACTAGCAAAATAAAAAATGTAAAATTACATTTTTGAAAGATATTGCATTAGAAGGTGGAAGTTAAAAATTAAATGTCGGAGAGTTTGAACCATAAATCATGAAATCATCAAATTTACTAAAGGAGTAAAAACACAAATAAAACAATTTGAAATCGAAACTAAGTTCTACTAACTTTGAATATTTATTAAAATAAAACAAACTATATATAAATATATGATACAGGGGATGTATCTATTAAAACTTGTTTTAAAAAACAGTGAGGACTGTCTAATGATGCATGCTCAAATTTTGAGTGTATTTATTCTATGTTATGACGATTTCGGGTAATGTGACGTAAGCAGTGACATCATTTTTGTTACAGACAAAAACCGGAAGCGAATCTCCATTATTAATAGATATTCAATAAATTAGACGTACACACACAGATTCACTCACACAGTCATACAGACAGATACACTAAAACTGACACACACACAAAAACAAGTAGATAGATAGATAGATAGATAGATAGATAGATTGATTGATTGATGCAGTCCCATTGTCGTAACTTAGAATATGCCGACTGTATGATCTGCATAGAGGTAAGTTCCCCACGAAAGAGACGCCCTGGATATAACACTAAACCGTATCTGGTATTGAGGCCATGGAGTGTATGCAGGACTCCTTTAGCGACATTACTTCCAGGTCCACTCTGTTTTAATGCATTCAGTACGTGACTATACACACCTACTAATATACTATATATATATATATATATATATATATATATATATTATATATATTGGTTTGGTGGTTGGCTTTGAGAGCTATCACAATGCAAGTGTAAATAAAAATAAGTTAACTATGGTGTTGGTTGTTAACCTGTGATTTATTCCTAAAATTTCGAGATAAAATCTCTTCAACAGACACACACACACACACACACACACATAGCACACACAAAAAAAGAGAATCAGATGGGCCTGGAAATAAACAAAGCTAATGCTTAATAATAAAATAAAAGGGGTAAGCCAAACCTGGAATGATAATCAGACACTGTTGAATAGACACGCACAAACACACACGCACCTGAACACACACATAAACACCCTCCACACACACACACAGAGGCAAATAATTTGGAAATACGCACACACGCACAAGTATACACACCCTCTCTTTCTCTCTCTCTCTCTCTCTCTCTCTCCTCTCTCTCTATTATATATATATATATATATATATATATATATATATATATTTGTGTGTGTGTGTGTGTGTGTGTGTGTGTGTGGTGTGTGTGAAAATCAAACAAGTTCGTCCAGGATTCGAACTTGGGCCGCTGTTGTCCATTTTAACACAATAACCGTTAGCAAGGAGCGCCTCTAATATTTCATTATTATATAAACAGTATTGCTAGGTATGTCACTTGTATAACTTATAATAAACGAGGTCTGAATTTCCCAAAGTATAGAACTTGTGGCCACAATAATCATCATTACTCGTAATATGCCGATACCATTTATTTGATGTAAACACTCAGTTGGAAATTAAAACTGTGATTTATTGTCCGTTGGTTGGAATTTAATTTGACTGAAGCGTTTATATTAATTAGAAGAATGTCAATGTAATCAGGATTCAGTAGACGATTGCATACATTTATTTCCAAGAAGAAAATTACAGAAGCAGAAAGTAATTTTATTAATTAATTTAATTAAGCCAGCAAAGAGTCAAGTAGATTAGTCGGATTTTCAAATCTATATTTTGATCTTATAACTAAAAACTATTTCATAACAAATCTGAATTTTGATCTTATATCAAAATTATACATCTATATTTTGATCTTATAATAAGTCTATACATCTATATTTTGATCTTATATCAAAATCATACATCTATATTTTGATCTCATATCAAATTTAACATCTATATTTTGATCTTATAATAAGTCTATACATCTATATTTTGATCTCATATCAAATCTATGCATTTATATTTTGATCTCGTATTAAATCTATGCATTTATATTTTGATCTCATATTAAATCTATGCATTTATATTTTGATCTTATATCAGATCTATGCATTTATATTTTGATCTCATATTAAATCTATGCATTTATATTTTGATCTTATATCAGATCTATGCATCTATATTTTGATCTTATAATACATCTATGCATTTATATTTTGATCTTATATCAGATCTATGCATTTATATTTTGATCTTATAATAAACCTATGCATTTATATTTTGATCTTATGATAATCTATGCATTTATATTTTGATCTTATATCATTTTTATACATCTATATTTTGATCTCATATCAAATCTATGCATTTATATTTTGATCTTATAACAAATCTATGCATTTATATTTTAATCTTATAACAAATCTATTCATTTATATTGATTATCTACGTTATTCGGACTATTGTCCTCATCTTCATTGTTATCTGTACAATGTTTCGGCCGGTATGCCCTCCGGCCTTCTTCAGGTATTTCTTGTCGGACTCGGGAACCTTCTCGGACTCGGGAACCTTCTTTTTGGACTCGGGAACCTTCTTTTCGGACTCGGGAACTTTCTTGTGTAAATCGGGAACCTTCTTGTCGTAATCGGGAGCCAGCTCGGAACTTTGAACTTAACCCTTTATTCAATCCACGGGGGTATCCTGTTCTCATTCACTAACCATAGCTGGAGTACAGGTGTTAATTATTATTCTATGTTACTGCTGCTGCTGACCAGGATTGAACCTGCAGTCTAGAGATAGCCCTCACTTAGAACTGTCTTAATCTAACTCCTTTATCCAATAGGCTATGTGTCCAATTGGACAAAAGAATCTCATTATTTTTTTTAATTGCCTTCAAGTCAAGCATGGTAACCACTCCATTTGGTTTCAAGAAAGGATTGTGTTCGTAAGGCTATAGGAAAGTGTCGCGTCTTATCTGGGTAGAGAGACAGCGTTTCGCTTATCCAGTGGAATTGGATCCTTGATAAGGAGTCCTCGATACTGTGAAATCCTTTGGTACTAAAGTTCTCAGTGACTGTTATCTAGTCCTTCGATAATGAATCCTTTTGTACTCTGGTAATCGTATAAGTCCTTCCTGAGTTGTAAAGATCGGCAATCCTATGTATGTCCGTCCTCACAGAGTGCAGTTTTAATTATGACCAATGTGAGAGGTTTAAATATTCTATCAGGCTAGTAGTATTGCTAGTGATTGGTTACAAGAACAACACATGTGACCTTGGCTAGTCTATAAATCTAGGTGGGTAATTAGAGCATATCTTATATCAAAATAACTTGCGTACGTCACGTGGTCTAATGGTTAGCAAGCTCGCTTCGCAAACCATTGTTAGTGAGTTCGATTCTCATTGGGTGCCCCATACTTCTGGCCTTGTGCCATATCTAAGCTAAGCTTAGTAAATAACTATATCAAAATAACTTGCGTACCTCACGTGGTGTAATGGTTAGCAAGCTCGCTTCGCAAACCATTGTTAGTGAGTTCGATTCTCATTGGGCGCCCCACACTTCTGGCCTTGTGCCATATCTAAGCTAAGCTTAGTAAATAACTATATCAACATAACTCAGGGCACCTGACGTGGTGTAATGGTTAGCAAGGTAGATTTTCAGATCATTGTTAGTGAGTTCGAATTCTCACTGGGTGCCCCTACTTCTGGCTTCTAGCTAAGCTTAGTAAATAACTATATCAAAATAACTCAGGGTACCTCACGTTGGTGTAATGGTTAACAAGGTAGATTTTTCAGATCATTGTTAGTGAGTTCGATTCTCACTGGGTGCCCCATACTTCTGGCTTCTAGCTAAGCTTAGTAATAACTATATCAAAATAACTCAGGGTACCTCACGTGGTGTAATGGTTAGCAAGGTAGATTTTCAGATCATTGTTAGTGAGTTCGATTCTCACTGGGCGCCCCATACTTCTGGCTTCTAGCTAAGCTTAGTAAATAACTATATCAAAATAACTTCAACATTTGTTGTTGCTATAGATGCACCTGTAAGCATATGTGTATCTATAAAGGTACGTTTATCCAGGAACTATGACTTTTTAGCCTTATTAACCATTCGAAAGTCAATATTAGTTTATCAAGAGGCTTTATAAAAATTGTCGTGGCCAAACACCGTTACGCATACTAAATAATTGTCAAAATAATTTGTTTTTACACGTACAAACACCTGTTGATTCAGTATCTATCAATCCATATTGAATGATTAAATAATATAATCAATATACCAAGCTTTACCAGAAAGGGTGGGTCGCGCTTCCTGTGCACAAACGAACATTTCTCAGATGGCTTTTAGCCTTCGAAGCGTTAATTTCCGGTTGACCCCACAATCGCGAGAAGAACATTTAGATCCATGTTTCCCCAAGACCAACAATAAACATTTCCAATACAAGGAGAGAAATTAAGATTAATTAGCTCAGGCGGTGGAGCATCCGCCCCAGTAATCGAAAGGTTCCGGGTTCGATACAAAGTCTTCGAGAACTAGCGTAAGTGTAGCACAACGTGGGTATCTGATCTGTTCGGTAAAGCATCTTTAAGCTTACGGTAGGTATGGCGCCCTACCTCAAACCCTTAAAAAAATGATCTCCCTGATCCATTTTAACATCCTTCTGTCCAATAAAGACGATAGCGTAGTGTCCACTTTTTCCCCCGGTTTTTATCTGCAACTGCGTGAGTGGCTGAACAGACCCAATTTTTGAATGGCAATCTCTGGTGCAGTGACTGCAAACAAACAGTGATGCTTGCTGGAGTTGCTGTTGTCTCTCCTTCCTTATGGCTCTCTTTCTAGGGCGGCTTCTTTGCTCTCTTTTTTCACTTTCTCTTTTTGTTCCTTTTTAACTAGAAGGAACCAGGTCTCACGGTCTTCTGCACAAGACTCTCATGTGTTGATGTTGATGTTGATGTGGAATGTCTTCATGTTCCTCTTGTAGACATCTTTAAAGCGCAGGCGTGGTCTCCCTACCGGTCGGGTGCCTTCTACTAATTCACCATACAGTATGTCTTTGGGGAAGCTGGCTTTGCCGACCCCCCTAACGAGGCCAAGCCAACGCAGGCGTCTCTCGCAGGTGATAGCGGGCATGCTGTTATGTTTGCTCGTTCCAGCACGTCTGTGTTGAGTACTTTGTCCTTCCAGTGTATGCATAGAATGCGGCGTAGGCATCTGAGGTGGCTTGCGAAAAGGGGATAGATTCACACGCTGTTCAGCTGATATCGACAATAGGTCACTCTGCCGAGTTTAGTACTTTACTTTACAAAAAATACGAATGATAGATTATTGAAATTTTCAAAATTTTAAATTGAATTTATAATTATGGTAGACATTTTTATAAGTAATTTCCTCGACCTGGAAACTTACTGTCAATGCAGATTTCACAAAGTAAGTTTATAAAGCAATTGGATTTTTTGCTAATAGCCCAGTGATTCCCAACGTGGGGTCTACGCCCTACAGGGAGGGGGACAATTCAATAACAATAGGGGGCAATATGTAAAATATCAACATTTTTTTTATTTTACCCTATATGGGTAAAAGTGATAAATTCATAAGGTATAATTGTAATTACAAACTAGCTGAGCACAACAGCTTGTGCAATCTAGTCAAGTGTTCACCCACTAATGTTATTGTGCATCTTGCACCAGCTATATGCGTGGCTTCTGACTTGTTTAGCTTTGCAGTTCTTCATCTGCTGCCCTCCCCCGCAATTATACACATTATAAAATGGATGTTATTTGATTAAATTTGAACTTAAACTCTTTATTTATTTGAAAGATACACTTTTTTATTGTTAACTTTTCAAAACTGATATTGTTATAATCATACTAGACAATAATGGGTATGTATTATATTTATGTATTGCAATTTTTTTATTACCGTATTTGACGGCATATAAGACGCCGGCCATATAAGACGCACCCCCATTTCAGCCGGCCAGATTCAGGAAAACACATTTTAGTGTATTTAAGCATATATTGTTCAAAACAGTCTAGCTGTGCATTACACAAGCAGAAACATAGCTGTATAAAAGCAATTTGTAGTACAGGCAAGCAATAGCATTACACAAAGAGATCTCAATATCAGGAAATAATAATAATAATAATAATAATAATTAATAATAATAATAATAAAATGCAATTAACCAGAATCGTTCTTGAGAACGAAACACATAATTTCTCTGAGACTTTGAAATAAAAACGATCACTTTACCCAGCAAGAAGACCAGACCTAGTATTGATAAACAAAAAAGGAAAAACTTGTCAACTGGTGGATTTTGCAGTGCCAGCAGATCACAGGGTGAAGCTAAAGGAAATGAAAAATGGACTAATATCTGGACCTTGCCAGAGAACTGAAAAAGTTATGGAATATGAAAGTTAAAGTGATACCAATTGTATGGTGCACTTGGAACGGTCCAAAAGATTAGAAAAGGGTTTGGAAAGTTTGGAAATCAGAGGAAGGATCGAAACCATTCAGAACACTGCACTGCTGTAATCTGCCAGAATACTCAGAAGAGTCCTGGAGACCTGAGGAGACTTGCTGTCACTCAGACTCCAGTAAAAGACCATCAGCTAACATTGATGTGAAAACTCAAAAGGAGATAATAATAATAATAATAATAATAATAATAATAATAATAATAATAATACAATTTGTTGAAATTAAAACCTGTGTTTTGTTTTTTCTTCGCCACCATACGCTCCTGTTAACCTTGATTATAACAATACCAGCAATAAAATAAGGATGCATGGAGTTTAGGGTAGGTAAAAGTACTGAGTGTAAGCTGGGTTAGTGAGCATCAGAGAGAAGATTAGCCTAGGCCTACGGGAGGTCTCAAACTTCAGATAAGATGTATAAGACGCAGGGCAATTTTTTGAGCCAACATTTTGGAAAGAAAATGCGTTTTATAAGCCGTCAAATACGGTAAGTTAATAAACCAATTGTTTTTTTCGTTTTTTGGGGGTTTTTTTTTGCTAATAGAGTAATATATTGGATCCATGTAACGTATTGATATATTCACACAGTACCAAAACGGATATGTAACGTTCTAATATCGAAATATGTTGTATAGCGGGTCTTGTCAATGTGCCTCCAAATTCACGACACTAAAAAGGTGTTCGGCACGTGGCGGTCATCTTGTTGATAAAAAAGTACAACGTGAGAAATATATCGTCACAAGCTGCTTAGCTTTTATTTCCAGGGCTCGTCTCGTGCGTCTCGTGGGCTGTATCGGAGAGGAGGAAAGGCAGAGAGAAAGAGAGAGAGAACACTGTTAAATTACTGTGATTCCGCAACGGTTGACATTCAATTCTCCATTCGGTGGGGTCACGCCCCGGTCAAACTCACGACAACCGTTTTGTGCTCATCACTATTTTTTTTTAACCCTTTACTATCTCTTATTTCTTCTTCCTCTCTTTTCTAATAGTAGTCCTCGCAAAACTCAGGACCTTCCGTCTCGCTACATCCACTCGTCGTGTAATAATTTTTATCTTAGAAAATATACACAGAAGATTATTAAAGTATTAGTTAACGAGATACGAAATGAGATATGTCAGTGCATGAAACCCTGTACATTATATTCGTCCACCGAAGGTTGAAAAAAGGGGAAGGGTGAGCTCTAAAAGTAGTTCTTGAATAACGAGATGAGAGTCTCTTCGGTTGGAATTCAGAATTGTCCTTCTCCTATACGCACGTTGTGTGAGGCTTGGAGTCCTAGGAAATGGGCTCGTTGACCCGAGGTCAAATCCTGGACGAGGCTCTTTGCAATTCACATAGCACTAATACCCTTGGCCAATTTATGCATCCAACTACTCTCCCTCCAGATATGAGTAAATAGTAGGCCTGATTGGGTTATTTAACCTTAGCTAGGTAACCAGTGTGGGAGAAGGAAAATTCTGAATTCAAACCTGTTAAACTCCGCTAAAGAAATTGACCATGTGTCACATCTTACACATGCGGAGATGTTGGTAAATATATATACTGGTTGCCATACCAATGCTAAAGAGTCCAGTTTGCCTTAAGATATACCCATAACTGGAGGGAGAATAGTTGGATTCGTACCTTTCCTTTGGGTATTAAAGCTATATGAAATTCAAATAGCTGTATCCAGGATTTAAAATCGTCTCACCGTGTCTATTTCATACGATGGTAACCATTTCACCACACATTTCCAGTAATCAATAGATAGATAGATAGATAGATAGATAGTTAGTTAGTTAGATAGATAGATAGATAGATAGAAGCAGTGCTGTATAATCTGCAATGGGGTAAGATCCACACAAAAGAGGCACCTTGGATATGATACTAAACTGTATTCAGTGTTGAGGATATGGAGAGTATGCAGGATCCCTTTAGTGGAATTACTCCCAGTTCCACTCTGCATGGATTATTGGTGCAATGATACCTTTGGCATTAAATAACCCACAAAGACTGATATACCATTAAACAAAGAAACCAAACGAAACCTCGCCCAGCTATGTGTAAGCAATAGAGTAGATCGGGCTGTTTGGCTTTAGATAGGCAATCAGTATAAGAAAGGGAAAATGACTTCAAACCCGCTTTATTTCGTTTTGATGTTGACATTGTGTCACATCCTGCCCGTGTCGGAGAAAGAGAAATATATACATTGGTAATGAATAAAGACTTCTGGTAGGTAGATGGAAAAAAATAAAAGAATGTTAAAAAAAAAATGAATAAATGCATAAAAAAATAAAGATTTTTAAAATCTATTATCTCGAATATGGAAGACCACAGCACAATAATAAAAGAATTGTTTTGAAAATGAAATAAAATCGATGAATTCCGAGTTGAAAAACATTTTTTAAAAAAAAGATTTTTCAAATTTTCTTCTTTTTTTTCTTTTTTTTTTTTTTTTTTCATCACTTCTCTGTGCCGTTATCTTTTTGAAACATCGAAGGTGTCGCCCGGTCGAACATGTCAGCTATCGCCTTCATCTTGTATTTATCATCTCGTCCTTTTCTTTCATTAGATTTTAAAAAATAAAAAAAAACAGATTGTCGTATCGAACCCAACGCCCGCCTTTGTTCACGCTCTAATGTGATATCTGGGTTTCTGGCAATATTGAATTAACCTTATAAAAGAAATTCATATGACTATCGAATTAAGAGAAGATCGGATTAAGAGGGCAATATCATTCTGTGAAATCAATTCGATTCATGAATCAAATAATGTTTAAGTACTTCGATTATTTAGAGTCGACTAAGTTGGTTTTCTATTTTAATTGCTAGGTCACATGTCTGTGAAAGACGTTTGTGAAGATGGTTCTGCTGGATGTGATAGCGTCTCTAAAAACCAATCGCTATAATACGTAATAATGTGCAATGTTATAACGTTATATGAGACGTGTATAATGTAATATATACGGGCTGTGGTATGAGAAAATAGGAAAAAACTAAATGGGAATAATTTCGATAAATTGGCAAATTTAATGAATTTCCATATCAAACATTCTGTTCATGACAATTACTAGAAAAGAAACGCCCTCAGGGTGGTGTAAAATAATTTTTGAAAGATATTGCTTGAGGAGGGTAGGAGTTAAAAATTCGATGTCAGATGATTGTATTACAAGTAAGAAAATCATCAAAATAAAACAATCTGAACCTTAGTTCTATTCACACACCCCCAACTCAAATAAAATCACCTATTGATTAATTATTAAATAATCTTTTTGAATAGTAATATTGTGTAATGCTATAATGTGTAAGTAAAGTAAAGTCGTCGGAGCGCCCTAATGTCGGTATCTGCCAGACAGTGAGGGAGTCTATCCCCTTTTCCCTTGAGTAGCACAGGGATATGTGAGGTAAAGTAAGGAGCTGATGGTAGGTGTGGTACTCTACCTCAGACGCTAAAATAATCTCCTTGGTGTAGCGCTAGTGGTGTAGCGCTAGTGTAAAGGGGATAGACTCCCCATAAATTTCACAAAAAAACGTTGGTATTTATTTATTTGTAAACTTTTTAATTAACTGAAACAAAAAAAAATTATTTTGAGTGTTGTTCTTTATGTTTGCTGTTTTACGGCATATCAACCTCACTGGGCCATTTAATGCCGATAAAGTTTGAAATAAATTCATTCTTAATGGATACACAATTTTTTTATATAAATACATTTTTCTATTTAACCCATAGATGTGACCCTAACAGGTACTACCACTCCGGGTCAGAGTGGACCAGGGAGCAATGGTGATGAAAGGGTGCTCCACATTCCCCAAACCTCCAAAACTGGAACCTCACCATCAGATAGAGTTTAACGTCATTCCCAGGACATGTAGACCCTCAGCCACCGCCTTCTAGCACTCATATGATAAAAAGGGTTTGGGGCTTGCCATAAGGGCAATAGGGTTGGGAAAATCATATAGGTACTAGGGCTCGACGTGACCAGCCGATTGATCGGAGGGGGCCTCTCCGACCGCCCGTCTAGCCCAAGAAAAGACTAAAGTGGAATATTGCAAATCACTAACCACCTGGGTTCTATCCTTAAGCATCACGGGTCGCCACCCACGGCCAACAGGTGGCCCCATTTGGGGGATTGTTCTTTATCCTAGAATATAGATCAAATACTCATTAATAAAAAGTAAGTAAAGTCGTCGGGGCGGCCTAAAGTCGGTATCAGCCAATCAGCGAGGGAGTCTATCCCCTTTTCAATAGCGCTAGACTAAGGAGATTGTATTTAGCATATGAGGTAGAGCGCCACAC
This sequence comes from Doryteuthis pealeii, assembly GCA_023376005.1. Taxonomy (NCBI): domain Eukaryota; kingdom Metazoa; phylum Mollusca; class Cephalopoda; order Myopsida; family Loliginidae; genus Doryteuthis; species Doryteuthis pealeii. The sequence goes on from CM042152.1 coordinate 6,951,507, forward strand.
CTACCATCAGCTCCTTACTTTACCGCACAGATCCCTGTGCTACTCATGCGCTGAGTTGGAACTAGGAACCTTGTGGTTTCTAGCCAAACGCTCTACCGACTGAGCTACGTGGCATAAGCTATGACGTAGTTTCAGTTACAGATAAGAAGATACTCTATCATGCTCAGAACGCAGTGTGACAATAATACATGTATGACAGGCTGAAAGTGCGAATAATTCTTTAGTCTACCTCATAAAAAATTTGTATTCTGTTTTTGTATTCTATATTTAACATGTCCATTAGAGACCCTATTGTAGTGTAATTGTAAGTGGGGTTAAACTTGCAGTGAGTTCGATTCCCACCGCATGTTACATACCATTGGACTTTTGCCAAAATAAATCTAGCTTAGAAAATTATTTTAACAACATCGCTAAAAGAATTGTGCATATGTTATTCCTCATGGAAAATCAAAATATATATATATATATATTATATATATATATATATATATATATATAATATATTCATGTTTTAAATTGAGATTTTCTTGGCCGGCGTCTAAAAATCATTGCCAATCTGGCCCACCTCCAAAAGAGTTGCCGACCCCTGGTCTACACGACAAGCTAGCTGAGAATCTACGGTAGGCGGCTTCACAACACCAACAGGAAACAACAAAAAATAATGAAATGCAATGCACTAAGAAAACACTAGATGCAAACTGAGGCACGAGAATAAGTTTCAGAGATTCAAAATAAGCTGTTTCCTCTATTCAGGCTCATATAACTAGCATTATTTAAATATATAACATAACATGCTATTACGTGTCATTTATTGCAGAACGCTATCACGGGCTACAGCGTCGGCAAAGAGCTATCATTAAATCGTCTTTCACATCTACTGTTTAAATCAGAAGGAAAATAATGAACATAAAAAAAACAACGTTTGAATGTCTAATTCTATTCATCGTATTTTTTTTCCAAAGAAAACAATTGTTTATTTTTAACTTATGTCCACATGCAGCGCGTACGTGATCAGACGTACACACACACACACACACACACACACACACACACACACACACACAATATATATGTGTGTGTGTATGTGTGTGTGTATAGGGTGAACAAGTATAAAAATAATATAACATGAATATATATATGTAATCTATGTTCCTCTATTATATGTATAAATATAGATATACTATAATATATAATAGATATATAAATAAAGAAATAACAAAAAGACTTAGAGATTGACCCTTTTACAGTCTATCATGAAGACTATTAAAGACTATAATGCTCAATCTCTAGTCTTTGTTATTTCTTTACTTATACTAGCCAAATTTATGCACCCTCCGGTTGCCAAGTTTTTAAGTTTTAATATATATATATAATAAATAAAATATGTTAATTAGAAAGGCCTAATAAAAAACTAAAGAAGAATGCAGATTAAAAAGATTGGAACCAGAACCACGGGGGTTTATCGAAAAAATTAGACACAGCTTTGTTGAAACTTAACCTCTTCCATCATTTTCCATTACTCCCGTCTTTTCATTTGGTAAAAATTCCTAATTTAACTCTTTACTTAAATAGGGCAAAGGTAAAGGATAATATACAGTTATTCTTCGTCTTCCTTAAAAATTTTTGGGGGAACAAAAAGTGTGCGTGTGTAAGATTATCCCAGAAAAATTTTTGCTCATATCAATTAAGATAAAAACCAAACAATTAGAATATCAATATACTTAGACATATATTCATTAATAATCAATTAAATTTTTAAGTCAATATGCAAATAGCCTTCCCATTCACAATGTAAACCGACTTTTTTGTTGTATATATAATACAATTGCGTATTATAGTATATGCCCTAGATATGGTCGAACAGTTCTTTAATATAATGTAAAACAATTTTTATATATTCCATGAGGTTTTAAATTAAAAATATAAAAATCATGCCGAATGTGATGTAAATAACTAAGGAACTGTGAAACAAAATGAAGTCCCATAGTTTCGGTTACAGACAGACAAACACACAATCTCCATTAAATAAGATATTGCTCTGTGACTCTTCAACTTAAGAGCACACATTGAGCTCTCAAACGCGACAGTTTTTAATAAAATCTATTGTTGTGTCGTAAGGAAAGATTCTTCTCATGGGGACTTATTTTCATATATAAGTATATTATATATTAATAGTATATAATATATATACCAGTATTGGTACTCCAGTGCAGAATTCTGAGTGGATCCCACCGGTGGAATCAGCGCCTACAACCAGTCATTTGGATACCTTACATTTATCTAAAAGATCAAAACTCTCAATGACTAGGCATCTGTTCGACATCTTTCAAGTAGTTAATAATATTATATATATATATTGATATTTATAATATAGTGTGTTGTGTGTGTGCGTTGGTGTGATGTGTAATCCTTTATATTGTTTAGATATTTGTTTATCGTAAAAGAAATTATTTCATTTCAATACGGAAAAGTTTATGAATGGGATAAAATTGACTTCACGTGTCAACCTAAGTCGAATTTTAAAAGCTTAACGATTAATATTTCGACTTTTTACGCGTTTAATAATGCTTTCCCTTTTGTTCGGTTGTGTTGTTGTTGTTGTTGTTAAATATTTTTTGTTTTTGCTTTTTTGTTGTTTTATTTTCTGGAAGCATGAAGTATGTATAAAAGTTGGCATAATTATTAGCTCATATATTTAATCCCATACGGTAGGTATAATTTAAAAAAGTAACCCGGTCATTCATTCTCAGAAGAATCGTGGGGAAAAATACCCAATTATCATACAGGTAGTAACTTTAGCTTGACCTGCTGTACTGTTCTCTTGATTGATCAATAGTGGAAGATTGCGGTCACTTAGACTTTAATATGATTTGTTGGTTTGGTTTCCTGTTTGAAAATGGCATATCCATCTTCGTGCGTTAGTTATGTCAAAATCATTCTATGTAGAATAATAAGTGGTTCTATTTAACCCATAGGTTGGGGAAATGAGGAAGTCTCCCTATGGTATTATTAGTCGAAAGTGAATCTTAATATGGTGCGACTGGAGTTCGAACTGCTTACTATGATTTGCAGTCCAGCACTTAGCTACTGACGCTATAGGTGTTCCACCTTAAACTATGTGCACTTACGGAGGTGAAACAATGTCTACAACATGTCAGCACATCATCATCATCATCATCATCATGTCGCTCCAGCGCACGGATATCCATGACAACTTCTCGCTAACCGTCCCTATCACTCAGTGTTCCTGTAAGTCCTCCGCGCAGCATCCAGTATCGCACAAGAGCTCTCTGCTAGACCGTTTTCTGGACGACCCCCGCCCTTGCATATCCATGTTCTTGTTTTCCATGGACGGAACATCATATATAATAGTTCATCTTTTTTTTCTCCAACAGTGTCCAGCAAGCAGTCCTGTCCGTCTCTCACTCGGATGGTTTGTGAGATGGGAGCAGGTCGGTGGTCGTATATAGCTGCTTCCTTGTGTGTTGTTTTTCCACAATTTGTTTGAAGATCACACGCAGAATTCTTTGTGCAAGCTTCCATTTCTAACCTGTTCCTCCAGGCGCTCGTCAAGGTCCAAGTGGTGCAGCCATGCAGTATCACTGATACTACGACGACTGGAAAGAGTGTCACGTTAAACTTGCGGTTTGGATCCTGATTTCCATATAAATGAACAATCTGTTTGTAGCCGGCCAGGCCTTCCCTATGCCGTGCATTAATATCTCTTTTCTGTGGAGAAATAATTTCTACCTTAGGTACATGAATTTTTCTCTGGCGTCTAGAGGGCTACCGTCAGTTGTGAGTGTATCCTTCCTTTTTAAAGCACATGTTACCCTGTTTAATTTACTATAATAATTACCAAATTTCCAGCGGGTACCTTCCATAGCTTGAACTGCTTTAAACTAGCCTGAACCAACATTATTGCAACATTTTGACTCACCCGTTGTTGTTGTTGTTGTGTTGTTGTTTGTTGTTGTGTTGTTGTTGTTGACCGACGACATCCTTTCGTTTACTAGAGACGATGGCTCGTTAGTGTCAATTTTTTTAAAAATTTATAAGTTCTACAACTACTCCGCGTGAGTGGGCTGAACAGACCAATTTTTTGAAATGGCAATCTCTGTGCAGTGACTGCAAACAAACAGTGATGCTTGCCGTGCTTGCTGGAGTTGCTGTTTTCTCTGAAGTTTTTAGATGAGGACTTTGAAATTCGTATTTAGTTGTATTTATTCGGGACTATTGTCTTCATCTTCATTGTTATTTGTACAACGTTTCAGCCGATGTGCCCTCCGGCCTTCTTCAGGTATTTCTTGTTGGACTCGGGAACCTTCTCGAACTCAGGATCCTTCTTGCCGTAATCGGAAACATTCTTGTCGTAATCAGGAGCCATCACGGAACTTTGAACCTTTATTCACTCCACGGGGGTATCCTGTTCTCATTCAACTAACCATAGCTGGGGTACATGTGTTAATTATTATTCTATGTTACTGCGGCCCCTGACCAGGATTGAACCTGCAGTCTAGAGATAACCCTCACTTAGAACTGTCTTAATCTAACTCCTTTATCCAATAGGATATAATATATGTTTTAAAAAATCATCTAAAAGTTTCATTCACAAAAAATATATCAAAAAGGAAAACCTTTAGAAAATTAAACATTATCACCAATTCATTTCAAAAACGTACTCGGCATTAAATTACCCATTGAGGTTGATATGCCGTTAAACAAGAACAAATCAATCAAACCAATAGGTTATGTGTCCAATTGGACAAAAGAATCTCTTTCTTTTTTTTAATTGGCTTCAAGTTAAGCATCTAACAGGTAACCGCTCCATTTGGTTTCAAGTAAGAATTGTGTTCGTAAGGATATAGAGAAAGTGTCGCGTCTTATCTGGGGAGAGAGACAGCGTTTTCGTGCTAAGTAAATCATTTTCCTGTTGTCCTGCACTGTCACAGTTTCACCAATGTCAAAAGTTCATAGCAATTGCTAACTGCGAACTTGAGAGAAAGCACGTTCGATTCGCTAACAAGGGAATTAGTGACTGGTGCGTACGGAGCCCTTTGGCTAGCTTGTAAGTTTCTTCAGCGACATGACGCCACTGAAAACCACGAGAAAGCATTGTCTTCGTTCATAGTTGATTTCCTTTAATTGTTTGGTTGGCTTATTTCTTTTTCTTTTTTTTTCTTTTTTTTTTCTTTCTTTTATTTGCGAACGTTTTGGTCATTTCTTTGTTCGCGGAATTAGAATGCATTATGTAAGCGTTAAAGAACAGGTGAACTAAAAATATTTGTCTACCAATTTTGTATAACAAATACGCCCTTTTTTTCCAAAAATGATCTTGCTATTGAGATGTCTTGTGTATGCTTATTGAAGTGCCTGTACTGCCAAATTGCTTTTATACGGCTATGTTTCTGCTTGTGTAATGCAAAGCTAGACTGTTTTCAACAATATTTGCTTAAATACACTAAAATATCTTTTTCTCAATCTGACCTGCTGAAATGGGTGTGGCGTCTTATATGCTCGTGCGTCTTATATGCCGTCAAATACGATATATATATATATAGAGAGAGAGAGAGAGAGAGAGTCAGATTTTAGCCCTGAAGAGCTTTATGCGAAACTAATAGTAGGTTCGTCTGACTCAGTTAGATTATTCCTATATATATATATATATATATAATATATATATATATGTACTTATTTATTTATGAATTTTTTCCTAACCTTTATCGGTGCAAAAAAAAAACGATAAATCAGTTTTAAAACTAAAACAAAAAATTTCCAATTGACATCTGGGGGAAAAAATGTAAATACACTAAAATGTCTTTTCCTGAATCTGACCTGCTGAAATGGGTGTGGCGTTTTATATGCCCGTGCGTCTTATATGCCATCAAATACGATATATATATAATTCAATTCCTATAGTTCAATTCCTAGACGAAGCTGTTGGCATTTCACATAGCGCTAATACCTTTGGGAAAGGTATGAATCCACATATTCTCCCTCCAGCTATGGGTTAAATAGTAGGGCAGACTGGCCCTTCAGCCTTGGTAGGTAACCAGTCTAGAGTGGGATAACTCTAAATTCAAAATTCCTGAGGTCGGTCGTCGATTGGGTTTGTGGCAACCCTTGATGCACCAATTCTTTCCTATCGACTGTGCCAAAAGTGTGGATGGTCCAAACCAAGCCTTTACAACTATAAACAATCACTGTGGGGGTTCATTGTATGTATGAACCCTCATGCGTCGAAAATCGACGAGAGAGTCCATAATATATATATATATATATATATATATATATATATATATTATATATATTATATATATATACTTATTTATTTTTTCCTAACCTTTATCGGTGAAAAAAAACCATAAAATCAGTTTTAAAAATAAAACAAAAAAATTCTAACTGACATCTGCGGAAAAAATGTTGTTTAAAAAAAGACCAACACACCCGTACTCTCTGAAAATAATAATCAGTATCGTATGTAGTGGTCTTATATATATATATATATATATATATATATATATTATATTATATATATATTATATATTATAAATATTATATATATATATATATATATTATATATACCCCCACTTCTACATCAGTGAAAACGTAAAAAAACAGTCATTTGGCCATTATGAATAAATTTATTTCAGTTGGTCTCTTTACAAATAACATCAGTATCTTCAGATAGCCATACACATAATGGAGAATGATAAAACATATATTTAGCTGAATATATATATGATAAAAAGGTTTTGGGTTTATCATGAGGGCAATAGGGTCAGGACAATCATATAGGTGCTAGGACTTGACGTAAACAGCTGATTAATCGGAGGGGTCCTCTCTGATTGTCCGTCTAGCCCAAGTAATTGTCAAAAGTGGAGTGTACCATGTCGTGAACTGTTCAGTCCCCTAATATTATTGTATCTGTTTTGATGGTTCTGTTATGAAATGGCATTTTTTCTTTTCCTGTTTAATATTTAACCTTGCAGTCAAAAACTGGGAGAAAAAACCCAAAGAAAAAAAAGAGAAAGAAAAAAAAGAAAGGAAAAAGAAAAAAGAAAGAAAGGAAAGGAAAAAGAAGAAAGAGAAAGAAGAGAAAAAAGAAAGAAAGAAAAAAGAAAGAAAAAGAAAGAAAAAAAAGAAGAAAAGAAAAAAGGAGGAGAAAAAAGGAAAAAGGAAAGAAAAAAGGGAAGAAAAAAGAAGAAAGAAAAGGAAAAGAAAGGAAGAAGAAAAAGAAGAAAGAAAAAAGAAGAAGAAAAAGAAAGAAAAAGAAAGAAAGAAGAAAAAAGAAAAAGAAGGAAAGAAAAAAGAAAAAAAAAGAAGAAAGAAGGAACAGTGGTGGTACTAATTAACTCATAGCTTGGAAGATGAATAGTATATATATTTGCCAATCCCTCACACAAGAAAGATGTGGCACAAGGTCAATTTATTTACCGGAGTTTAACAGATTTGAATTCAGAGTCATCCTTGTCCTAGACCGGTTGCCCAACCAAGTTTAAAGAGCCCATTCTGTCCTACTATTTACCAATAACTGGCGGGAGAATAGTTGGATTCATACCTTTCCCAAGGGTATTAGCGCTATATGAAATGTGAGCCGCCTCGTCCAGGGTTTGAACTCGGATCGACAGTCTATTTCCTACGGCTCTAACCATTATAACCACGCGCCTCCAGACAAAGATGAAGAGGAGATGTAATATATAATTCCGAAAGTGAACGTTATAGATCGATTCGAATTTTAACTGTTACGTTCACCTATCGTTTCGACGTTATACAACGTTTTTCCATCAGAGGTTACCAAAGAAAATGAAAGGTGTACATATAACAATTGGCAATGAATAACAAAACAACGTATATATAATTATAACATAACATTTAATTCAAATTTGTAAGCTGGGAGGATCATGATACGGCCGCCGACCGGCTAAGATTTATAATGTCATTTGGCGGAATTTCTTCAAATCAATTTACAAATTTTCATAACGAAAGAAGTCTGTACTTATCTTTTTACGGTTGATTCATTTTCTGTGTGAATGGCTACTCCGGGTATCATTGCTTTTATATTGCGTTCTTGATAATGGTAACTTTCATCTTGGGAACGATTTTTCTCCCGCCCCCCCACAAGATGTTCACTGACCGGGTACCGAGTACTGACTGAAACTGCTACTAGGGATCGCTTTCCTTCCCCCAAATCGTGACGTCACTTGTCTCTCGGTAGGCTTGGCGTACGTGGGGGAAGCCACAAGTGTAGTATCAGTTGTTCGTTTCTATGCCCTCCCCTTCTTCGCAAGGTCGGCTACGTGCCATGACGAAGCAGAATTATTATTTTTCCGGTAAACTTTGGGGTCACTTTCTAGGTCCCACCCACCTTCTTGGCGTCAGCCAGTCTCTCAAAATATTCTAGGAGTTTCCAAATTGTTGATCATTTGATTAAACGTAATATAACTTACTGCAATGCTGCATTCCTGTATCTTAACCACTACATCACGATGACTCCCTTTTTTCCTGATAGGACTTGTCCTCTAGCTGTTAGTTCAAACTTCCAGTTTACCATATATTTTACTAGAAGTGTCTACCTTGCGTACCCTGGGTAGAGAGGGGCTTTTTAAAATTTAGTCTCGCAGATCCGTTATTACTTATCGCGAGTGGGATCCTCTCTGGTTGCCCCATAAAAATCCCCACGGAAATATAACAATATAGTAGGACATTTCCATTCATGATTTACAATTTTAAAAAAAAGATATAATGATGCAATTTATTCGATCAATAAATATTATATTTCAAAGCAAAAAAAAAAAAAAAAAAAAAAAAATACAAAAAATATAAACAAAATAGCATGCAAATGACTTTTCCTTCTGTTACTTTTCAAATTTGAATTTTTAAATATCTTCCCAAATATATATCAAATCTTCATTAGTTTTGCTCAAAAACCAAGCCCTGGTGATATTTAATGTGTGTATATATATATTTTCTTTGTCATTAATTGTTTTATTTTCGAAGTTTCCTCTGGACATACATATACACACAAAAATGTCCCTTTATATATATATATATATAATAGATGAGGAAGTTCTCTACTTGTTGTGATATTTTGTTTATTTTCAAAGATTCAGATACCTCGCAATCCTAACTCACAAAAACAGGTAAACATAAAGAAGAAAAACCTAGCAGGGAATTGTCGTGGCTAGGTTTTCCTTCTGGCATTGTGCTTACCAGTTTGTTTGTTGTTGTTGTTGTTGTTTTTAGTATTATCTGTGTTATTCGGACTATTGTCCATCTTTATTGTTATCTGTACAGCGTTTCGGCCGATATGCCCTCCGGCCTTCTTCAAGTATTTCTTGTCGGACTCTGGAACCTTCTCGGACTCGGGAACCTTCTTTTCGAACTCGGGAACTTTCTTGTCGCAATCGGGAGCCATCACGGAACTTTGAACCTAACCCATTATTCAGTCCACGGGGGTATCCTGTTCTCATTCCGCTAACCATAGCTGGGGTAGTAGTTGTGTTAATTATTATTTTATGTTACTGCTGCAGCTCAAGATTGAACCCGTAATCCCTGAGATAACTGTCACTTAGAACTGTCTTAACCTAACTACCTTATCCACTAGGCCATGTGTCCGAAACGTTGTACAGATAACAATAAAGATGAGGATAATAGTCCGAATAACACAGATAATACTAATCATCAAGCCTCATCTCAAACATACAGAGAAATATATATATATATTTTACCTTTTTTTTTGTCTATACACAATATTCCTGCCTCTAGCTTCTTGCTCCATCACTATTGTTCCTCGCGAAGTAGTCCGTGGATTTCTAGGGAGTAATACATTTCTTATCTGTGTTATTAGGATTCCCACATAAAACATGTTATCGGTCTCCAGTTGATTGGAGCGGTTTATGATTTTATTATTTTCTTTGTTCAACGTTTTCTTTGTTTTGTTTTTTTTTCGTAATGTTTGCCTCTGGTGGGCATTCGCGCAGTTGTTGAGCTAATCTGTCGTGAATAAACATGAGTTGCTTCAACCAGAATCCATGGATCCCATTGTGGCCTTGTACCTTCCAATTTACAATATTCTTGTGGGTTTCTCCGAGGAATTCAAGATTAATTCAGCTTCCAGCCGTTCTTCGATTCCTAATAAATCATTATTCATATTGGTTAACCATTCAATCTTTCTGACGCAATTCCTCTCTCTGTTCGCATACATTCAACCAAACGTGTTTTAGTTCTGTTGCCCGGATTTCTAAATGCTTCCAAAATGTCTAATTGTTAGAATAATATTTTTTCATTGTTTTGAAACGTTAAATTTGATTACTACTGCTGTACCCTGTATCAGTATCTTTTGACTCCATTTTCCTAAACCAAAATGTTTAGTTTTTAATCCTTTTAGCAGGATCGTCTTTGGTGATTAGAATAAAAATAAAATAAAATTAGAATTAAAAAAAAGCAACTCCCATGGGCTTTCACCGGAAGAACCCTCCGCGCATATGCGAGAAAAGGGACGGACTTCCGACCCCCAAGAGAATATCTCGGTCATTTTAGTTTAGGCTGTAACTGGGTCTAATCGCTCCTACTGGTCAGGGAGATATTCCCTTACTACAAGCGACTATGACCGGGAATAAAGCCTAAGTCATAAAACCACCTTCTGCATTTGTCTCTTTCTTTTACGTTCCCTGAATTATTTCCTTTTCAGCGCCACCACCAAATGAGATGGGGTTAAAATGAAAACTCCAAGAACACGCACCAAGAATATCCAGCTATCTTTAAACCTTTTAAACACCCAAAACCTCTTGCTACCCCATACGTCCATCCTCTTTTTGGTTATTGCTCTTTCTCTGCTGTCTCGTTCCATTACGTTCTCGTGTGTTTTAGGTCCGTTGTTATTCTTGAATGTTCTCGTTTTTTTGTTGTTTTTTTTGGGGGGTCTTCTTTTGATTTTTTTGTTTTGTTATTTCCCTCAGTCTCATTTCCCATCTAGCTTTTGCTTCTTTGTTTCTTTTTTATTCCATTACGTTCTCGTGTGTTTTCGTTCCGTTGTTAGTTCTTGAATGTTTTTTTTTTTGGGGGGTCTTCTTTTGATTTTTTTTGTTTTGTTGTTTTCCTCAGTCTCATTCCCCATCTTAGTTGTAATAGATCTGCGAGACCAGCTTACTAACCATTACACCACGATATACACCCACCACTAAGAAATGAATAACTTAAGTTATGATTCAATGTACGATCTTATATAAAGGGTAATTAAAAAGATTTTGTAAATTAGAGAGAAAATTATTTTTAGACACTTACAAAGCTGATGAAAGGTGTGAACTTTGGTAGTTTTCTGTATCTAAAGATAACGAGATTCATTTTCTTTACAGGCAAAAATTTGTTCGTGGCTTAAAACGGTGTCATCTGTTTTATGTTCGCTTTGGACATTTGGAATGAAATACAAGAATGAAAAATGAACTTTGCAAATGTCATGTCGATTTTTAGCTTTAAAAATAAATATACATTGCACTCATATTTATTCTATTTCAACTAATGATTAAGAAGAAACATTTTTTACAAGGTAAGCGTTAACTTAAGCAAATTGCACGAAACGAGTGTGAAACAAAATGTAACTTGATATTGTAGCAGAGGAATTGGACAAACATTATCATCTTGCAACACTCTCTGGTTAAAAATGAGACCGTCCAAATTGTCTAAGATGAAATGCAAAAATATGAATCTTGATTAGCTGGTGTTGCTTATCCGCCGATTGCTTATTTGTTTCTTTTTTTTTTAATTCCTTACCCTCATTACAAGTTTGTCACTGACTGCCTTAACTACTGCCTTACTAATAAGGTGTATAGAATATTTTTTTCTAAAAATATTTATTTCATACTGTCGGATTCACTTCCATTCACTTTTCATACTGTCTTTTTGAAAAATAAAAACAAAATACCTTGGATTTCTACATCTTTCCGGAGACTAATGTGGTCTGCAGTGGCTGGAATCATGAACTTTTTGATACTTTTTTCATACATTTTTTATACATATTTACATCAAACTCTTTTGAGTTTTCTTTGTGGATTATAATGCTTCTGATTTTTTAAAAAAAAATCTATTTTTAAAACAGAATATGCATTTTCAAAATTTAAAAAATTCCGGCTCCGAACACGAACGTTCGTTTGTATCACTTTTGTTTGTAACGGTTTACTCACACCGTCTTTCTATCACAAACATTTCGCTCTTGATGAAGACCGCTTTAATAAAAGGTCGAAACAGATTTCTGTCAGCGAATTATAACATCATTTGTTTTTTTTTTTTTTTCTAAAAATATTTATTTCATAGAATATATACATAGCTCCACAATAAATGATCTAATAATATCAATTAAAACTACTAATTACAAATTCGCTATTCAGTAGGAATAGATCAGCAAGATTAGCTTGTTAACCATTAAGCATATAGTCTGACGAATTAGGTTTTCACCTTGAAGTAAATAAAACACTATGTTACTTAGTACTGTCAGAAACGTAATTCTATCTATGATAACATAATAAGCGAATGCAGCAAACTAGCACAAAGAGAGTACAAAACTAGGCATGACTCTGTGGGAAGGGTGATCTACTAGGAACTGTGCAAGAAATTCAATTTTCACCATACGGAGGAAGAATCAAGACCATCCAAACTACGACACTGTTGGGATCGGCTAGAATACTCAGAAGAGTCCTGGAGACCTGAGGAGACTTGCTGTTACTGAGCCTCCAATGAACCACGAGCTACAACCAAATGGTATATGTACAAGCCTAAACCTGTCCTAGAGAATGAGACACAGAAAAATTGTCTGGGATTTCGAGGTACAGACGGATCACCTTATCCCGGCCAGGAGACCGGACCTAGTATAAATTGACAAGAAAGAGAGAACCTGCCATCTCGTGGATTTTGCTGTCCCAGCTGATCACCGAGTGAAAATGAAGGAAAGCGAAAAGATAGACAAATACTTGGACCTTGCCAGAGAACTGAAGAAGCGGTGGAACATGAAGGTGAAGGTCGTGCCAATTGTAATCGATGCCCTTGGAACGATCCCCAAAGCACTGGAAAAGAATTTGGAGGAACTAGAAATCAGAGGAAGAATCGAGACCATCCAAACTACGACACTGTTGGGATCGGCTAGAATACTCAGAAGAGACTTGGAGACCTGAGTAGACTTGCTGTTACTGAGCCTCAAATGAACCACCAGCTACGGCAGGCGTGAAAAAAATGATAAAATTAATAAGAGACTCACACTTAGATCAACGGGACAACCCATTGTGTACAGACATATTTCTTCGGGTGCAAGTATTTAGGTTTTGATGTAATAAAATATTGTATCAAATAAAACTGAGGGGGTATAATCGAAAAATAGAACAGCTTTAAATCTAACTCTTCCATCATTTTCCATCACTCCCGTCTTTCATTTTTCCTAATTTATCTATTTAGTTAGATTATGAAGTATTTAATAAAATTACAGTTCTTTTCGTCTTGTTTATGGATTTTCTTTAAGATTTATCCCCGAGATTTTTGCTCAGATTCGTTAAAGAAAAAACCAAACAATTAGAAATCAATAATACTAAGCATATATTTATTAAATCAAATTCTTAATATCAATATGCAAATTAGCCTTCTCGTTCACACTGTAAACCGCTATTTTGTTGAGATATAAATATACTTGATGTCAATCATATGTAGATTAATCCAACAGTATTAATAATGTAAAACAATTTTATCAATAATTGAGGTTTAGATGAAAAGAAATTCATGGTGAATGTGACGTCAATAACTAAGGGAATTGTGACTTGAGTAGTGATATAGTTTCGGTTACAGACAGACAAACACACAATCTCCATTATAATAAGATATAATGAAATAAAAATAACCCTGCAACTTTATCAGCACATTTTGAATTCTAAATCAAATATTTACAAACTCTCATTTTAAACACGACTGTGTTTTGTTAGTGATGCACTCTAACTACACGAACTACCATCTGAGCAACGTCCAATCACGAATAAATGCTCGCAGTTAAATTCTAAATTTAATAGCTTCTCATATAAATACGAAAACACTGTTATTAGCGACACGAGAGTGCTATTCTTAAAAGACAGAGGTTCGATGGAAATAATTATGGCCAGTTCATTGGGCCCCTGTTTACCCCAGGGACAGAAAATCGTAAACCCCAAGTCCCTGCCAAATCATGTTTGAAAGATCTAATTGTTAGGAACGGCAGGCGCCGTATTCGCGACTGGGTCAGACGAAAGGTCTTTAATTGTTTGCTATCAAAGGCTTTTTATATTGTTTGGATAGAAAGAAAAGTATCCGTATATTTTCTTTGTTAGCGACTTCATTTAAATGCGCTAAGCATCAATTATTGTAAATTCGCATTCTAAACTTTTAAGTCAGTGTCTGTTTTTATGTAGGAACTGACAATTATGCCAAACCAAGGGAACATTTATAAGTTCAGGGCTGTTTAATGAACGTGAACAAAAATATTTCGACTGTTCGATTTTTAAGGTTCTCTTCGTATATCCCTTAAGTAAGTTTGAAAAATGGAACACGTCACTTGAAAAATACACCAACCCAATAATTATTAAGTGAAACTTCGTACGAACGTTATCTACAAAGGTAATAAAATGTGTCTGTCTATATTAGTAATTTCAAAACGTCTAACTCTATTTTCCGCATTTTACTGTGTATTGTCTTGAGAGATAGACAGACACCCAGAGGAACAGACAGAGAGAAGAGAAGAGAGAGCGAGAGAGTGGAGGTAGACAGAGACAGTGGATATAGATAGACTCGGATAGTTAGAATAAGATTGCTTATATATCTATATATATATATAATATAATATAATGTATATGTGTGTGTGTGTGTGTGTGTGTGTGTGTGTGTGTGTGTGTGTGTGTGTGTGTGTGTGTGTGTGTGTGAACATAATGAGACAAATAGTCGAGAGAGGTGAACAGACTGATATAAATAGATAGATAGATATTAACAAATTGATATGAAATAGATAGATAACATAGACACATAGATACATAGATAGATTAGAACAGAATGATATATATATATTATATCGAAATACAAGTGAGAGAGAGAGAGAAGAGAGAGAGAGAGAGAGAGGGGGGAGATATGAACAGAATGGGATAGATAGATAGATGGATAGATAGATAGATATGAATAGAATGGATAGGTAGGTAGATAGATATGAACAGAATGGAATAGATAGATAGATAGATAGATATGAACAGAAAATGATGTATAGATATATAGAGAGATAGATTGATATATGGAGAGCAAAACGATTTAATTTGCAGCAACCAAATTAATATTAATATAATATCGCTCGAAAATATATACGTATTAACATTTTTTTAATAAATAATTAACTTTCTTCAAAACCAAAATGCAACAGGAAGCACTTGTTACTAAGTGACAATTATGCAATAAAAACGGATATTATTAGGTATTATTTATTACCAAACTCTACTGCAGTGAAATTTACTAATCAAAATAAAAATTGCGACAGCTCTGCAATCACACATTATATAAAGGAAAAGGAAAACAGCAAATCGCGATATTAATACAACAATATATTAGAACGCACTCCCCTAAATCCCACACAAAGAAAACCAGTCATCCCACCATGCCCCAAGAACTAAACAAAAAAATGTGTTTGACCCTACCCAAAATGCACCACACAACAGCATATAAGGAAAAAAGGTAAAAAATGTTTTGAAAATGATGAATTAATCGAGAATGGTTTGAACTAAAAGAGAAAAAATAGATATGTCTAAACATCAAAATAAAAGTTCTCGAATTATCTGTTCCGATAAAGGAATCACTAACGTTTAAATGAAAAAAAAAATAGTCTCGCTGAGTGGCCTATTGTTGATACCAGCCAGACTGCGAGAGAGCCTATCACTCTTTTTCCCAAGCTAGAACGGTTTATGAAGTACAACAGACAAAAGCATACCCCCACACACACACACACATATATATATATATATATATATATATATATATATATAATATATATATATATATATAATAGTAGTAATTACTATTAGAGGAAAAATAAAGGGTCTGCCATGGTTTCAATCAAATTGAAATGATTTCGTCAGGACCCTACCCTACGTTAACTAAGTCGATGTAAATATTAACGTAGGGTAGGGTCCTGACGAAATCATTTCAATTTGATTGAAACCATGGTAGACCCTTAATTTTTACTCTAATAATGATATTATTAGTATTATAACTGCTCTGTGTTATTAATATATTGAGCACTTTTGGATTATTTACTGATGCCACTGCGACGGAAAAGTTAAAGCGCCAATTGGATACTATATATACTAGCAAATATATGCACCCTCCGGGTGCAAGTATTTAAGATTTAATGTAATAAAATATTATATTAGAAAGGACAATGAAACTAAATAAGAATGCAGATAAAAATATTTGAAACAGAGGGGGTATAATCGAAATATAGAACAACTGAAACTTACTCTTCCATCACTCTCGTCTTTCATTGTTATTTTTTCTAATTTAAGTATTTAGTTAAAAGAGGAAGTAAGAATAAAATGACAGTTATTTTATCTTGTTAATGGATTCATTAAGATTCATTGAAGAGATTTTTGCTTATATTCATTAAAATAAAACCAAACAGTTAGAAATCAATAATACTAAGCACATTTTATTAAATTCAATTTTTTTATATCAATATGCAAATTAGCCTTCCCTTCACACTGTAAACCACCATTTTGTTCTATATATAAACATAATTGTATGTTGTTAGTATGTAGATATGGTTAACAGTATTAATAATGTAAAACAATTTTATTAATAATAAGGTTAAAATAAAAATAAAATCATTGAGTATATGATGTCAATAACCAAGGGAATTGTAACTTGGGTAGTGATATAGTTTCGGTTACAGACAAAAAGCACACAATCTCCATTTAATAAGATATATATTATATATATATATATATATATATAGAAGAGAGAGAGAGAGAGAGAGAGAGAGAGGGTATGGACCACTCTATGGCGGCTTTTACATACTTACAGATGTGTGTATTAAACAGTTAGAATCCCCTTCCCATTCTGTAGGTGACGATAGCCGAGCGGTTAATCTGTCCGACTGATGCTGAATCGATCGGGTTTCTATTCCGGTTGTAGGTAGCTGACAAATGTTTCACCACACCGAAGAGACGTGATACGTCGCAACACTGTGTCTGTGGATGACTATATATATATATATATATATATATATATGTAGTCATATATATATGTGTGTGTGTGTGTGTGTCTGTGTGTGGTTGAGGAAAGTGTGTATATAACAACACAGACAATTGAATTCAGTTAGTATTTCGCCTCATTGTATGAAGCTTTTCAAAACTTTATTGACATAGGTGCTTGTACATTCTGCTTATAGGGAAAAGGTAAATGGGTGAGGGGTAAGTGAAAGTCAGGAGGTGGTAGATATATAGAGGACATGGTTCTTTTATTTTCATGGGGTCAGTCGGTTGACTTTAGAAGAGAAGTTGATATTTGGAGTGTGGGTTATATGTGTACCAAATGACCGAGGATATGTTTGCTTGAAAAATATTTTAAAGAAAAGTCCTTAAAGATTTTGTTGAGATAAATGTATTTGTGTGTTTTAGAAGTTAATTGGAAGGGAAAGAAAGGGGAGAGTGAAAGGGAACGGGTGGGGGGGATTGTTGTTTAAGGGAAGTGCATTGCATTTGAAGAAATTTGATAGTTGGGGTAGATAAGTATAAGGAGAAGTTGGTCGTTGAATAGTGATAAGTTTGCTCAATTACAAAATTCTCAAAACAACTTGAAAAATTTCACCGAAGAATATAATATAATCTATTAATAATGGAGATTCGGTATATATTTGTCTGTAGCCGAAACTACGTCATTGCTTACGTCACATTACCCAAAATCGTCAATGTAGAGAATCTTATATTGCTCACACTCAAAATTTGACCATGCGACCTAAGAAGGTCCTCATTGTATTTTAAAACAAGTTTTATCAAATTCGTGCCCGGTATTATACATCTATATATAATCTATTTTATTTCAATATACATCTAAAGTTATCAGAACTAAGTTTCTATTTCAGAATGTTGTTTTTTTTTACTCCTTTAATAAATTTGATTTTACTTATTTATGGTACAAACTCTCTGACACTGAATTTTTAACTTCCGTCCCTTCAGGCACCGGAGGGTGTTTTTTTTTTCTGCTTGTGAATATAATTACTAAATTTATTTGATGTTATGTAGATTTTTATTTTACTTAATATTCGAGATTTTTTCAACATATTTTCATTAATTTTTTATATGTTCTATGAAGCAAGAAAGTTTGGTTATGAATTTTGTTTTTCTCGGGTTTGATATTAGTTTATTTTTATCGATTAAAAATAATGAAAGAAATGTTTTCTAAGAGTGGTAAGTAACTTTTTTTTCTTTTTTTCTTTTTTCTTTTTTGGCTCTGGGTACTAGAAGGTAACTTGCTTTTTCTTAGCTGAATATACCTACAATCCTGAGGATATAGGTATGTAGGTAGATAGGTAGGTAATAAATAAAGTATTGATATATTCATTATTTGTTTTATAAATATTTCTTGTGCTTGCTTGTTTGTTTTTTCTTTATTTTATGTGTTTTTTGCTAGTTTTTTTTTTTTTGTTGCTTTTTTTCTGTAGCTGACCACTAACTGTAGGATTTTTTCATTCTTTATATTTTGAACCTTAAAAAAGAAATAGCCTCCGGTTTTAACTGCAGACGCATTGACATATGAAAGATACTAAATTATCAATGCTTATTGTATCTTTGTCTACATGATTACGACCTACGGTGTTTTAGTAAAGAATATAAAAGTCTTGTGCAAATTTCTTTTCAGTGGCATAGATTCTGTTTACAGTTTTTTATACTGTAGGTGCATTGTCAAAATTGTCATGAATAGAGAGTTTACAATGAAAATATACAAGCCAACCCTGCAAATATGGCTAAAAAAATCGATAGATAGATGAAAATATAGATATGAACAGACTGAGTTTGATAGTCAGTTGGTTGCTTAGAGTTTAATGGCACATCAACCCTTGTGGATAATTTAATGCGAGGTATTGTTGGAGTAGCGTAGAAATGATGTCAACGTCGCATGGTTATTGACAGTTTCTCTCCTATACATTTTTCGAACCAAGTTTCAGACTTGGTTTGACTTCAAGTCCATACAAACTTAACTTAGATATACATGCTCTATCAACGAAATGGAACACTATTTACTGATATTGTACGCTGTATTATCAATATACATCTATTAATAATGGAGATTTGCTTCCGGTTTTTGTCTGTAACAAAAATTACGTCACTGCTTACGTCACATTACCCAAAATTGTCTTAACATAGAATAAATACACGCAAAATTTGAACATGCAACATTAGGCAGTCCTAATTGTTTTTTAAAACAAGTTTTAATAAATACATGACTGGTATTATATATCTATATATAGTTTGTTTTATTTTAATACATATTTTATGTTTACATTTCAAATTGTTTTATTTTTTATTCCTTTAATGAATTTGATAATTTTACTTACTTTGGGTACAAACTTGCTGACATTGAATTTTTTACTCCCTCCCCTCAGGCAATATGTTTCAAAAATCTATTTTTACATCTCCCGGAGGGCGTTTTTTTGTACTAGTATATATAATGATGGCTGTCAACTCGTGTTCGAGTAAGACCATTTCCCGTTTGTTTGTTGTTGTTTTTTTGGAGGGGGGGGTCATCATAGTTGGGTGCCAGTAGCTTTTGACACTCTATCCTTGTGTTTTCTCAGATGACTCACCAGGCCAGCCCTGGAGAGACTTACTCTTCCACATAAATTACATGTTGGAACTTCTCCACTTTGAATGTTGCTGGGCTGAACATTACCCTTTCTAATAGCCCGCTTCAAATTTTGGAGTTTAATTCGGTTGGACTCAAATTCTTCCACAGCCAGGTAGATTGGTGGCTCTCCAGCCAGGTCTATTTAAAGCTAGCTTCTCCCAGTCCTTCACAGCAATAGCAGTGTTCTTCAGAGTTTCCTTAAGGCAGTCCTTAAACCTCAATTTGGGTTTGCACTGACGACGTTTGCCAGTTGGGATTTCCCCGTAAAATAGTTGTTTTGGGATTCGGCAATCATTCATGCGAGCTAGATGATCAGACCAGCGAAGACGAGATCTAAGGATGAAACTCTCAATACTAGGCAGGTGACACCATTCAAGTATTGTGGTGTCTGGTGTAAATGACAACCATTATATCCCTAAAATCTTGCGAGGGCAATTCTGATGGAATCTCGCGAGTGTCCTGAGATGTCGTTTGTAAACAACCCAAGTCTCACAAGCGTAGAAAAAGGCCAGTGAGCACACAGACTCGGTATACACCCAGCTTGGTAGAGATCTTAATGGCACGTTGGCTCCAAATATATATATATATATATATATTATATATATATATATATATATGGGAGTAAATATGGAAATAAATCCGACAATATTAAGAAATTTGAAAAAACAAGTGTTCCGAAAATAGGATGAATTTATGTATCGACGTTTAAACGTTTCGGTTTCTTTAAACCTTCATCACGATGTGTCTTGGGGTGAAGAAATTGATGGTTGTTTTATAGATGACGCGAAGATGTCACCCTCGTCCAACATATGTTTGAAACTGATCATAACTTTAGTTTCAGACTACGCAATTTCGCTTTTACCCTCTCTTAATAATCGTCATGGATTCTTTAACATATCACCGTTTCTAGCTAAAATAGTTTTGAATAACTACAAAATTCCAGGCTTCACTTAATTATTTAGTTATCATTCCTACTTTGTTCCCTTTGTTCTCATAAAATCGTTCCATTAATAGTTTTTCTTGTCTTTTGTTGAATGCATTTCTTCGAGTTACGTCACGCGTCATGACATCTTCGCGTGTGCGGACCGCGGCTCGTCTTTCGAAAACACAACGCTGAACAAATACAGTTACGCAACTAAAAAGATTTTATAAAGATTTTCATCTCCTGTCATCTATAATACTTCGATCAATTTCTTCACCCTCAAGACACATCCTGATGAAGGTTTAAAGAAAACGAAACGTTTAAACGTCGATAAATAAATTCATCCTATTTTCGGAACACTTGTTTTTTCAAATTTCTCAATATATATATATATATATATATATATATATATATATATATGCCGAATTTTCACTATGGATTTTCCAAATGTTCCTGGTATTTTTTACCTGTATGATTGGATATTTCAAAGTTCACTGTCTATTCACCTGGTATTTTTTACCTGTATGATTGGATATTTCAAAGTTCACTGTCTATTCACCTCAGAACTGGTAGGGGTATTCACGTAGTGATTTTTCAATGTAAACAAGTGACACGTACGGGAACAACTGTCAGCAGTTTACGGTAGATTCGCAGTGGTGGCAGAGCCGCTTTGAGTCGCTTAAAGGGGACAAAAATATATATTATTATTTTAATTTACGCGTATCAATAAATTTGTAGAAATGTTTTTATGATAGATTTTTCATTAACTTCATGCGCATTAAATATTAGAAAATTATATTGGTTTGGTAATTTCGTTTGTAGGCTATTTAAGGGCTTTTAAAAAATTTTTAATCGTGTTTTATATGATTTGAAAGTGAATAGTTTGCAGGTAAATATTTTTGTCCGTCTAGCCTAAATGCGGAGTGATGCATCTCTTGGACTGCTCAGCCACAAGAATTCCGTACTTAAGCATCACGGGTCACGTCCCTACTGCAGATATTTTACCACTCTGCAGAGGCACAGTCGGTGTATTCTTCAGTCCCAGAGAACAGGTTGGCTATTTGTGCGTTTGTGTGTGTGTGTTTTACATAATTTATTGGTAGCTTATGAATTATGTAAGCCATGTAGCTAGATATTTTTGAATCAGAGTTCGTTAGATTCAAAATAACGAAGGTTAAGAGAAATATTGCTTTAAACGTTATGGTTGCGATTAGTTTATGTTGACATCCGCTTGCCCCCCCCTTCCACGAAAAACGGGGGGGTTGCTCATCGAAAAAGACGTTCTTTCGAGATGTCACTTCTCAATCCACGTGGTTTGGGCTGGGGTTGTTTGAATAAAGATATATATATATATATATATATATATATATATCTTATTATAATGGAGATTGTGTGTTTTTCTGTCTGTAACCGAAACTATATTCCTACTCAAGTCACAATTCTCTTAGTTATTGACATCACATTCTCCATGATTTTATTTTTATCTAAACCTCAATTATTAATAAAATTGCCTTACATTATTAATACTGTTAACTATGTCTACATACTGACAACATGCAATTATATTTATATATACAACAAAATAGCGGTTTACAGTGTGAACGGGAAGGCTAATTTGCATATTGATATTTAAAATGTTATTTTAATAAATATTGGCTTAGTATTATTGATTTCTAACTGTTTGGTTTTATTTTAATGTATATAAGCAAACACCTCTTCAATGAATCTTAAATGAAATCCATTAACAAGATAAAATAACTGTCATTTTATTCTTTACTTCCTCTTTTAACTAAATACTTAAATTAGAAAAAATAACAATGAAAGACAAGAGTGATGGAAGAGTAAGTTTCAGTTGTTCCATTTTTTATTATACTCCCTCTGTTTCAAATATTTTATTATACTCCCTCTGTTTCAAATCTTTTTATCTGTATTCTTATTTAGTTTCATTAGCCTTTCTAATTTAATACAATATTTTATTACATTAAAATTTAAATACTTGCACCCGGAGGGTGCATATATTTGCTAGTATATATATATATATATATATAACAAGTCTTTGTACTTAATTAACAGACCAGAATGTGCAGACATTTAGCCTGAACAAGAAAGAAGTAAAGCAACTGACAAGATCAGCCCTGCAGAAGATGGCGGCAAATATGGTAGACAAGAAGCAGAGTACAAGTAAGAACCAAATTTATAATCCCCCCTCATCATCATAATTATCTCTCTCTCTCTCTCTTTTCTCTCTTTCTCTCTCTCTCTCTCTCTCTCTCTCTCTCTCTCGCTCGCTCTCTCTCTCTCTATCCCAATTATATACCCGAGATGTGGGGGTAATCTTGAACTTTAAGTGACTAAATTCCTACCATAAAATTGTACTTGCGCATTATTTGAAATGAACTTAATTGTTATTAAAAAGACATTTTATGATATTTTCGAGTTAAAACATGCATAAAAATAGATTTGAAAAGCATCGTATTTTCTTCCTGAAAATTACGTTGAATCAAAGATGGCTGCCATTGTTTACAAGTTTCTTTTCGGAAAAAGAACAAAGGAACATAACTCTCATTTTAGTCTTAAAAGGACTTAAATCTGCATGTTTTTAACTCCAAAATATCATAAAATGTTTTTTTAATAACAATTAAGTTAATTTCAAATAATGCACAAAATCGTAAGTCTTCATTAATTTGTAAACTTTACACAAAATCGTAAGTATTTATTAATTTGTTAACTTCTTGTTACTGAAAAAACGGCGAGAGTAAAAATAATTTTAAAAATTGATTACAAATTTCACAAATATATTTTACATTTAAGTAATACAATTTTTTAATTAATTTCATTGTTTACAAAGTTTATTCATTTGAATGATACATAGTTTATTCATTACAACGAAAAGGATTCAAGCGTTGAATTATAAGGAACAGCTTTTATTTTTGTTTTATTAATATTGATTGTTTTTTATTCTATATATTGACGATTTTGGTAATTGTGTCGTAAGCAGTGACGTTGTTTTGGTTACAGACAAATAGAGACCGTATCTCCATTATCAATAGATTATTTTATTTTATTTTATTTTATTTTATTTCTTTTATTTCAATTATTTTATCTTATTTCTTTTATTTATTCATTTGTTTATTTATTTATTTTGTGAACCTAATTTACTCCACGAGAATCCCCAGAAGCATTTCTCGGTCCGGAATAAAACCATTTTCTTATATATTTATTCTGAAATCGAATGTATTCATCGATTAAGATGTTGTTAACGTTCTGTATAAATGAAATATACCGGTCGCAAAACGAACGGGAACAAAGGGAAAATTATTAAGAATGCAAGAGACAGGAGCAATGGCGACAGATGAAAATTTGCAATTGTTATTAATGAATTGTGTCGCTAAACTTATTCAATAAAGTAAATCGAGTATTTCAAACACGTCTTTCTGATCAAATAAAGAGAGAAAAATCGTCAATGTATCCTTTTTAGAATTGGGTTACAATTGCATCTAATGATTTGCACTTTAAAAAAACTTTCAAACTCATACAATATCATATTTTTTCTGATGATTTAGAAATTATTTTGTCTTTCATAAAAATAATGAAAAGCGTAACCATTTTGTTTTACTTGTTTTTTTTAAGTATTTGTTTTGTTTTCTTCTTTCTTTCTTTCGTTCTTCCTTTCTTTCTTTCTTTCTTTTTCGCTAAGTTTCGTTCATGTGTAGCGAATGTTCGGCTAAACAAATTCTCGATTAAGCACATATCCTCCAATATATATATATATATATATATATATAATATAATATCGTATAATTCTTCAATTAAGCACATATCCTCCAATATATATATATATATATTTTTTTTTTTTTTTGCTTGAAGGCAACTACAATGCGAATATCGCATAAATTCGATAATTATAGAAGATAATAATAATGACAAGTGAATCCCGCAAAGAATCACTCGGTGTGTAGAATATCGTACAGACTGTTTCAACTTTATTAAGTCTCATCAGCGATATATACTAACGACTCCCCTCCGACAGGAATCGAAACCGTGACCTCTAGCAGGATAGTTAAACACTATACTGTTTCAGCCATGTTACATCACCGAGAAACTCATGCGAAATTAACCTTGTCATTGATACTGAGGGGACTACTGCCATATGAGGCAAGTGAGTCGCTGAGTGGATAATAACAGACACATCCGGGGCCTTATGCTCCTCGGCGAAGGAAATAATATTTTTTTGGATGTTTGTTTATTTTTTATATATATATATAATATACGAAACTTGTTCGTAAACCCTTGCGGTAAGAAAAAAAACCCGGCAAATAGTTTGATTGTAAAAATATACTAATAAACTTCACCTGGGAAAAATAGAAAATAAGAAAAGACCAAGATAGTTGTACCAACCGAAAATAATCGGTTGATACTATAATACTTGGCCAAAGAATATATATATATATATATATATATATATATAATAATATATATATATATATATATATATATATGAATTGTTACCCATCTGATGAGGCAAAAAACTTGGGGAGCCGGTTTAAATCAACTTATATTTATATGGGCCCCAATTTTTGTCGAAATAAATTTATTATGGGATTACTGTATTGAGTTCTTCCTTTATTGATAAATATTGCTCTGTATATAATCTAAAAGGTTATTTTACATTGAGCTCTCTTTAGTGATTTATGATTCACTGTATTTATACATACTGGATCATCAATATTAGTACAGTGGATCTAGAAATCACATATAGAATCATCCCTTACTACCAAGTTTTGGATAAATCTCTTATATATATATATATATATATATATATATATATATATATAAACTACCAGGTAATATTAAAGACCACGGAATATTTATTTTTAACGATCTTTATTAGTTTTCTTAGCCTGCTAGTTGTTTAATACGTATCCTTTTTAGAATTGGGTTACAATTGCATCTAATGATTTGCACTTTAAAAAAACTTTCAAACTCATACAATATCATATTTTTTCTGATGATTTAGAAATTATTATTCACAGAGTATTAAACTTACTTTAAAGAATATTTCATGTTGGGTAAAAAAAATAGTTATATATTTAAATATTATGGAATTCAAATGAGCAAACATTGACTACCGTGGGGATAGTTTTCTTCGGGCTTAAAAGTTTGTTTTAGTTAAAACTAAAACAAACTAGACTGACTTTTGATTTAGGTCGGTAAAATTTAAAACGGAAAGTTTTTTGCTGGTACCAAATGACAGTTTAACTGTAGTTTATGAATTAACATTTTGCGAATTTGGCAGAGGAAGGATTGAGACCATCCAGACTACAGCATTATTGAGATCGGCTGGAATACTCAGAAGAGTCTTGGAGACCTGAGTAGACTTGCTGTCACTCAGCCTCGAGTGAACCACCGGCTACGATAGGTGTGAAAAACTCGAATTGAGTGAAATAATAATAATAATAATAATAATAATAATAATAATAATAATAACGTCCAACAAGAAGAATATTTGAAAGGAATCAAAAGAAAAGAAATATATAAAGTAAAAAGAAAGGAAGAGAAATCAAAAGAAAGATGTAAGTAAAGTAAGTAAAGCCTAATGTCGACATATGCCAGACAGCGAGGGAGTCTATACCCTTTTCACTGGCGATAGACCAAGGGTATTATTTCAGCGTCTGAGGTGGAGTTCCACACCTACCACCAGCTTTTTACTTTTCGCACAGATCCCTGTGCTACTCATACGCTGAGTTGGCGACGGCCAGTATCGAACCAGGAACCTTCTGGTTTCTAGTCGAACGCTCTACCGACTGAGCTTGACCAAAAGAACAAGAAGAAGAATATTTGAAAGGAATCAAAAGAAAAGAAATATGTAAAGTAATAAGAAATGAAAAGAGATTAAAAGACCCTCCGATCAAACGGCTGGTCACGTCAAGCCCTAGCACCTATATGATTGTCCCAACCCTATTGCCTTTATGGCAAGCCTCAACCCCTTTTTATTATATGGGTGCTAGACGGCGGTGGCTGAGGGTCTACATGTCCTGGGGATGACGTTAAACTCTAATGGTGAGGTTCCAGTTTTGGAGGTTTGGGGAATGTGGAACACCCCTTCATCACCATTGCTCCTTGGTCCACTCTGACCCGGAGTGATAGTACCTGTTAGGGTCCCATCTATGGGTTAAATAGAAAAACATGAGTTTATAAACAAAATTGTATTATGCATTAAGAATGAATTTATTTCACAACTTTGTCGGCATTAAATAACCCACTAAGGTTGATATGCCGTAAAACAAACCAAACCAAACCAAACAAACCAAAAGATTAAAAGAAAGATGTTAAGTGAATAATTAGAGGAGTAATGGATGACGCTAGGAAAAAACAAACATAAGAGATGAATAAATAAGCATATAAAGAGACATAAGCGTATATATATATATATATATATATATATATATATATATATATATATATATATATATATCGCTTTTTTTATGTTAATACACGAATAGCAAAGGCATGGCAGCCACAAATAGATTATCAGTCATATGGAGGTCCGATCTCCCTGGCAAGCTGAAGCGACAGTTCTTCCAGGCTGTGGTTGTGTCGGTACTGCTGTATGGCTGCACCACCTGGACCCTGACAAAGCGTCTTGAGAATAAGCTAGATGGGAGCTGCACAAGAATGCTGCGAGCAGTCTTGAATAAGTCGTGGAAACAGCACCCCACAAGGAAACA
>CM042152.1:6984044-6989044 GCA_023376005.1 Doryteuthis pealeii
CATATATGTTTTTTGGTGTTTTTTTTTTTTTGAAGGGGGGGGGGGCTCAGAGGATCAATATTCCTATTCCTCACGTGTCCTCTCATTTTTTTTTCTGGTGAAGACCTACTCGTTCCTGGCAATAATGTGGAACAGAGAGCAAAACGCGAGCACCTTTTCCGCCTAAAAGTAGTAAGCTTGTTTCCTTTCTAAATAGTTGAAAAACGAATACCTACAATGAAATATACCCTTTTAACTGTACTATTTACCTCTAAAGTATTTCTTTTCTATCCATTTTGATTTGCTTAAATGTTACTGAATAATGGGAAAAAGTAAAAATGTAATTCATTAACTCGAATGCACTCGATGCCAAAAACAATACATTGGAAGATCAGAATGGCTATGTAACTTTAGGCCAGTGGTTCCCAACCATTTTAGTACCATGCTCCACTTTTTTATCACAAATTTCTTCATGTACACCACCAGTTAATTGTTTAGTATGATATAATAGTATCAGTTTTGAAGAAGTATAACATAAAAAATTATATCTTTCAAATAAAACTAAAGGGTTTAACTTCAAATAAAATCAATTTTATAATGTGTATAATTGCGGGGGAATGTAACAGATGAAGAACTGCAAAGTTAAATAAGTCAGAAGCCACGCATACAGCTGGTGCCAGATGCACATTAACATCAATGGGTGAACACTTGGCTAGATTGCACAAGCTGCTGTGCTCAGCTAGCTTGTAATTACAATTTTACCCTATAAATTTATATTTTTACCCATATAAGGTAAAATAAGTAAAAATGCTGATATTACTCTATTTTTCATATTGCTCCCCTATTATTATTGAATCCCCGCCCCAGTGGGGCGTAGGCCCCACGTTAGGAATCACTGCTTTAGACTATATAACTATAGACACAGATTCAAGTCTATGGATTATAACAAACTCATACCTGTAGAAGAACATTTCCACTCAAACAATTTTTACAGAGGCAAAGTAACTGCAATTTCCCAAATAAAAAATCCTATTGTCCAGACAAGAATAAATATTAGGAACAGGTGGAAACCTGTAAAAATGAGAGCCCGATATATATATATATATATATATATATATATATATATATATATATATATATGAAAATATTATGTAGTTCATACAGTATTGCATATAAATGAAAAAACTAACAGTTTTTTCTAACAAGAAGTTATTTTTCTAAGCCAAATATGCCAGGTTTTAAATGTTTCTAGTAAACATTTCACAATACAAACGGATATTATTAGGTATTATTTACAACCAAACTCTACAGAAGTGAATCCAAAACTAATGAATATGTAACAGATTAGAAATAAGTATATAATTGTCAATATCATCAGAACAGCAAGAGGCCAATCGGTTTTTTACAAGCCTTATACCCGGTAGATTGTTTTTGCGTCTGAAGTGGAGCACCACACCTTCCATCCGCTTCTCACGTTATAACATAGATTTTAGTTGTTTTAGTCAAACTAGACTGATACTCTACCGACTAAACTAAACCATCCAAATATCTTATATGTATTTATGTAATTTTGAATTATATTACAGTGGGTGCCCAATTTTATTTTCTCGTTGTAGAGTGCCATTAATTGAGAGTTTAGTAATAAATAATATCTAATATCATACAATTTGAATGCATAATTTTCCACAAGTAGTTAGAAAATTCAGGTATATTTGTTTTAGAAAAAAATAAAATATTTTAATCTTAAAAAAATGGTACTTGAATGTGGGTGATAGTGTATTTCTTAGAAAATATATCTTTGAAATAAATGTTCGATTTCTTTGATGGTGCAAGAGGAAAATGATTTTAAAAATTCATTTTTTTGAAGAATCACTGAGTTCCTCCTTGAAAACCAAATTTAAATTTAATACGACTTTTTTCGATATCTTCTCCGGTAACTTTTCTTTAACTATCTCTTGTGCGTTACAGTTGAATATATATATATATATATATATATATATATATATATATATATATATATATATATATATATATATATATATATATCATCTCGCGCTGTTAGCACGGATATCCATGACAGTTTCTCTCCATACGTCCCTATCATTCATCATTCTCGGGAGGTCCTCTATGCAGCATCCTGTATCCGCACAGAGCTGATCAATGTACGTCTTTGCTGGTCAGCCGACAGTGGCGTGCCCATGTGCTGGCTTCCTTAGGAGGGCGTCGCTTATGAGTTTGTCCTTGCTTCTCCGGCATGTCTTGTCCGTCTTACTCGGATGGTTTGGGTGATATGTGGCAGGTGGCCGTACAGCTGCTTTCTCGTGGGGTGCTGTTTCCACGTCTTGTTCATGATCACCCGTAGCATTCTTGTGCAGCTCCAGTCTAATTTATTCTCTAGTCGCTTCGTTAGGGTCCAGGTGGTGCAGCCATACAGCAGCACTGATACGACAACGGCCTGGAAGAACTGTCTCTTTAACTTGTCTGTAAGATTAGATTTCCATACATATATATATATATATATATATATATATATATATAATATATATATATATATATATTGTGTGTGTGTGTGTGTGTGTGTGTGTGTGTGTGAACATTTCTTTAAAGATACTTTCAAATAAACTTACAAAATTCCTCAGATGAAGGGATCTCAATATTATGCTTTCTCTGAACACAAAGATTCCTTTTGTTATTTCTTCCGATATACATTCTGTCTGAATTACTGCGATGTAGGGAGTTTACACGTTAATTCGTTTTAGATGACCTTTTTTAAATTCTCTCAAAAATAATCAATTTCTTATACATTTGAATATAACATTCTGTGTTAATTTCTGAAGAAACTTTACCATTCAAAAATAAGTGTCACAGAAATACACCTACTGCATCCCTCAAATAAAGAGTGAACTGAGTATGGTATTAAATTGCACCCGTTGGTGAGGCTCCTGATCTGGAGATCTGGTTAGGCATCTCTTCGTTGCCATTACGCTTAGGTCCCATCTATAATATATCTCTCTTAAAATTATCAGTATTTAATAGGAATACTTTTAATCATATATCTCTGAGTAAACAAATGATTATTACTATTTCTCGGAGTTTTTTTTATGAGGTTTGATAATTAGTATTATTTGGATTAATCGGACTATTGCCCTTGTAAGATTCAAAGTTAATATTGAACATACAACTCTGACACAGGTTGAGAGACAAACATTTTATATAATACAGCACGTGAATAAACAAGATACATAAACAATAGAAGAGAATAGGATAGTGTACATAAACATACATACATAAAATGACTGGAGCGTCCGTACATAGAAATCACTTACTAGGAGAGGGGGGAACCCAATCGAAAAAGGGGTAGACAGTAGTCTAACCCATGTGCTCATTCCGGCGATTTAGCTAAAAGAGTAAGAGAAGTTTAAACTAGGCGCTTAAATACCAGAGGTCCCCTAGTGGGAACAAACGGCAAAACCGCAGGAACATAACTCCTCCTGGCAAAGGGAAGATAATCCCCACACCCTCATCTTCATTGTTATTTGTACAACGTTTCGGCCAATGTGCCCTGCGGCTTTCTTCATGTATTTCTTGTCGGAATCAGGAACTTTCTCGGACTCGAGAACATTCTTTTCGAACTCGAGAACCTTCTTGTCGTAATCGGGAGCCATCACGGAACTTTGAACCTAACCCGTTATTCAGTTCACGAGGGTATCCTGTTCTCGTTTCGCTAACAATAATTGAGCTACAGGTGTTAAGCTATGTTAATTATGTTATTGCTGCCCCTTACCAGGATTGAACCTGCAGCCTAGAGATACCTGTCACTTAGAACTGCCTTAACCTAGCTCCTTTATCCACTATGCTATGTGTCCAATTGGTCAATTCAGTGTGAATTTTGGGAACTTATAATCCTAATGTCTTATCTAATTATTCACTTATGTATGATTTTAAAAAAATCTAATCTAGCCTTTTTAAAATGATTATTAGTATTACTAAATAGAAATAGTTAATTATAATTAACTATTAGCTAGAAATACTTGAAGGCATATAACTGTATGCAAATTACTTCAGTTAAAAATAGTTGAATTATAATGGTTTGCAAACGATTTGTGGCAGGTTTAATACACTTGGTAGAGCATCCATCAACGAATCTCAAGTTTCCGGGTTCGATACCGGCCCCGTCCAACTCAGCGCATGAGTAGCACAGCTTGGACAATCTGTTGTGTACGTTAAAGCAGTATCTCGGTTTGGTGTGGTGGTTCACCTTATCAAAAAAGTATCCCTGGTCATGCGCTATCAAAAATGGGATAGGTTCCCCCGCTGTTCCGGTGATACTGACAATTGGCTACTCTGTAGATTCTACTTCTCTTGGGAAAAGGTCATTGGCATCCATCCGTCTAGAGACGATAACGTAGTGGCCAAAAAGATGTAGAATTACGTAACACGGTAGGGTTGATATGAAGGAAGAGTTGTATCTCAAGCAGTAGGCCCTCCCTTTCCACACTGTCGTTCTGGTCCAAAGGAACGTAAAAAAATGCAGTTTCGTAAATACAGTGTTGCAGGAGTTGCTGGATAGCCCTGAAGATCAGCATCACGCCACCTTAGGGACTCCAGCTCGGGATTTGATTCAGGATTTTACTCCCCTAGCTTTTCCATGGAATGAGGTATAGCCGCGATCCAGCGGATGTTTTATCATAGGATTTTACCTTGTCTCCAAGACTAAGGAACTCCCAGTATGGCATTTGGGTATTTATGTTCGTAGTGAATACCACTATCCTATTATTATATACACCCGTCCCTCGGGGCGGGGGTCCAGTGGCTTCGGCTTGGATCTTTACAAGTTAATAACGTTGATCCGAGGGGGCCATTCCTCCAGGCAACACCTGTCCTCTTGATTTAAAGGGACAGAGCTGGGTTTATTGCCCAGTGCCTGAGATACCCCCTTGAGGTGGAATGCCGTTAGGATTAACGCAATTTTTCACACGCCATCCACGAGCTTCGGTATGTGGGTGGTCCCACGTCAATAG
>CM042152.1:6999044-7009641 GCA_023376005.1 Doryteuthis pealeii
CTCTGTGTGTGTGTGTGTGTGTGTGTGTGTAATCATCATAATCATCATCCTCATTCTGACAACAATATAAAAAATTAAAAGTTCTAGGCGGTTTATGCATCAAATGTAGACAATCGATTATTATGTCATATAGTTTTTAAAAAATGTAATGTCACCCCACCCCCTATCCCCAAAGTACTAGCTTCATTATTTCATTTATTAATCGTTCTTTTATATTATTTTCCTTGTATACACTGCTATTAGCTTAATGCGGTACAGGATGAAATTTAGTTAGAAATAGGAGCAGTTTCAGAGTATCCTGCCAAAATTACATTCGGAGGAAGGAACACTTCTTGAAAATATCAACATTCTAAATTCAGACGATTTTACGTCGGTCCAAATAGCAGACAGTTGTATTTATGGTCATTTACGAAGACTAGGTTAGTTTAGTTAAGAACCAAAAGAATGCTGTACTCGGTGAGAATCGAATTCGCTTACATTGGTCTGGTTACTTAGCTTATGCACATCTTCCTTTCTACTTCAAGACAAGGATTAAAACTGATACTACATCTTTTTACTTGAAGGCAGGACTAACTCTGATACAATTCCTTTCTACTTCATGGCAAGGATTAAAATTAATACTACATCTTTTTTACTGAAAGACAAGATAAACTCTGAGATCAACAGCTTTGAGGACAGATAAACACACAAGGATTAAAATAGATACTATATTTTTCTACTTCAAGACAGGATCAACTCTGATACAACACCTTTCTACTTCGAGACAAGGATTAAAATTGACACTACATAGTTCTACTTCAAGACAGGATAAATTCTGAGATCAACAGCTTTAAGGGCAGATCAACAGACAATGATTAAAACTGATACTACATATTTCTACTTCAAGACAGGATAAATTCTGAGATCCACAGCTTTAGGGACAGATCAACAGACAAGGATTAAAACTGATACTACATATTTCTACTTCAAGGACAGATCAACAGACAATGATTAAAACTGATACTACATATTTCTACTTCAAGACAGGATAAATTCTGAGATCAACAGCTTTAAGGGCAGATCAACAGACAAGGATTAAAACTGATACTACATATTCTACTTCAAGACAGGATAAATTCTGAGATCCACAGCTTTAGGGACAGATCAACAGACAAGGATTAAAACTTATACTACATATTTCTACTTCAAGACAGAATAAATTCTGAGATCACAGCTTTAGGGACAGATCAACAGACAATGATTAAAACTGATACTACATATTTCTACTTCAAGACAGGATAAATTCTGAGATCAACAGCTTTAGGGCAGATCAACAGACAAGGATTAAAACTGATACTACATATTTCTACTTCAAGGACAGTCAACAGACAATGATTAAAACTGATACTACATATTTCTACTTCAAGACAGGATAAATTCTGAGATCAACAGCTTTAGGGACAGATCAACAGACTAGATTAAACTGATACTACATATTTCTACTTCAAGACAGGATAAATTCTGAGATCAACAGCTTTAAGGGCAGATCAACAGACAAGGATTAAAACTGATACTACATATTTCTACTTCAAGACAGAATAAATTCTGAGATCCACAGCTTTAGGGACAGATCAACAGACAATGATTAAAACTGATACTACATATTTCTACTTCAAGACAGAATAAATTCTTTAGAGCATCCTTAATAACGCTTGAAAGTAGAACCGAAAGTACTTGGAACAATTTTCTTGGTACTTTATTTATAAATTCTTGTCGTAATGATAATATAAAAAAATCATTAAAAATACTGAAAAGAAAAAGGAACAATTGCAGAATAATCTTATGTTTTGTTTTTGGACCGCAAATTACGTCGGTGATAGAAATATAGCTTGAAACCTGGGTAGTTGCCTATGGAAAACAATTATATTTAAAAAATTCAACAAATAAAAATATATATATATATATAGATAGATAGATGTATTTATGCGAGTATACGTTTGTGTGTGTGTAACGTTTTCAATTTACACTATTTGTACTTGTAAAATCATTTCAGTCATATCATATTTCGACCGTTCATTATAAATTGATTTCGTTCACGGCATAAAAAGCCCGAGATTTAAATCTAATCTTTATTCTAGTTCATTCTTTTACAGTTTTTGCTAACTTTTAAAAAGGCAGAATACGCGGGAACCGAAGAGGTCGATTCTGAAATGGACATGCTTTCAACCTGTATGAAGAAATGCGCCTCGTTTTCTTTGAGCTCTCACTGACTTCCCCCGCGGGTGATAAAGACCTACATTAAACTTAACTTAATTTATGCCCCATTCACTGTAACATTTGCAAGGTCAGCTGACGTCTGACATATGAGACGATTTATATAAGATATTGCCGTTGGTCAAATGCCATCCAATATACGCAGATGTTATTAATAACAGGTTGGCTATAACTTGTGGCTATGATCTCTGATCCATTCCTGACCTGTACGTTCGTAAGTGGCTGCTTGAACGTCGATTGCGTGTCCTGAGCCTCTTTTGCAAACGATGGGAATGTTGTACATGCCTTAAAGTGTTCATATAAAATCAGGAACTTTCAAAGAGAGAGAGAGAGAGAGAGAGAGGGAGAAAGAGAGAGAGTGAGTGAGAGAGAGAGAGAGAGAGCTATCACATTGATAACGTTTTATCGAATTGTAATAATGGCCGAGAAGATGAAGAGATATATCGTTGAGTACAAGAGCTTAAATGAATCTCTAACGGATTTTTATTTCTTAGAATTCCGATGAGCGTTTGGCAAGATTTAATTCATGCTAAACTTATTAATTATTCTATTTTTGAATTCAATTAAAATCACAGCAACTTAATTAAAAATGGATCTTATAGTAATGAAAAATTCAAAGATATGAGAACAGCTGGTGTTAAGTATCTGGCCGCCATCCTTGGCCAGTTGTAAAGAACTTAAAGTAAATAAGTCAGTCCTGAATTATAGAATCCTTTGGTAAGTGAATAAGTCCTTTACCATAGAATCCTTTGGTAAGTGAATAAATCCTAAGTTTTTGAATCCTACGTAGTGTCAAAAAGGTCCAGCGATATGATCCGTCGTCCATGAAGATCCAAGTGGTTGTGAGTACCTAAGATTAGAATCAGCTAGTATAAATAATAATATCAGCAGCAGAGCACTGCCAGGGATTGGACAATAGGTTGGTCACGTGTTATCGGCGAGTCTATAAGTAGAAGTGGGCTTTTGTCACACGCCTTATATCTTAAAAACGCCAACAACTGGTTCCTATAAAAATGAAGAATCTACCTCCCTCGTTGTGTTGTATACGCACATCTCGGATATATAATCACACAGAGAGAGAGAGAGAGAGAGAGAGAGAGAGAGAGAGAGAGAGACGTGGTAGAGAGTTGATGAAGGGTTCTGACCTGTTAACTCGTCTACTGGTTCCTGCTGCTAATTCGTTGGCGGTCATATTTTTCAAGGCTGATTCTTCGGGCTGTTTCTTCGGGTTGATTCTATTTCTTGTTGGGCTGGTCACCTCTTATTTTTAATGAATTAACAAAACTTTGTTGTTTTTCTTTTAATTATTTATTAACAACAAACCCAGCCCAAAATTCAACCGCGTGGTGAGTTGAGACTCTTGAGAGACATCCTTTCTCGTCAAGTGACTGCTCGCAGCTAACCTAAACTAAAACTTCTTTCTCGTGTTTCTACTCGAGCGTTTTTCAAGGGGTCAATTAAAAGGTTATTACAAATAATTCATAACCCTAAAAGTTAGAGTAGCTTTTCTCTTGACCCCCGTTATTTTGAATCTAACGAACTCTGTTTCAAAATATCTAACTACAGTATGTACATAATTTATTGGATATCCATGAATTATGTAACAGTTGAGTCGATTATCTATACCTACACAATAACACAGCTTACCAAAATGGATGAATGCTGAATGTTTAGTCGGTTTTTATATAACCCTTTTATTGGGTATATAATAGGGAAAGAGAGAGTGTGTGTAATATATTGCCTGATCAGTTGCACCTGAGGAGCGGACTGCCCGCAGAAAGTGCGTGGGTGTCAGGTGCAGGCTGGAAACGCAAACAGGATGTGACCCTGGGCTGACTTTTTGCACCGGGATATGCAGGTGTACATTTGACTTGGTTTAGGCGCAGAAATCTGTAGCTGTAGCTCATAGCCAATGAAAACAGGCTGCGTGGGTGTGTCTTCCGAAAAACTGCGTAGCTGTCACAATCAAAGTGGCGTGACACCGGGAGTCAGACTACAATAAAGGAAGCGCGTGAAGATCGATTTAGAGACAACTATCAGGTTCGATATCACTTGAAGAGAACTCCCGGAGGCTCCACGTTTGCGTAACCCTGCTTACGACTCTCAGCTGTACACAACCGAGGGAATAAACATGTCATCTTATATTTTCCTAAATACAAGTGTTCGTGTTCTTTGACGAGTCCAGTGTGTAACAAGAGTTCTCATGGAAGATGAGAGATGAAAGATGGGAGAGATGCACTTGCGTAATCTCTCTCACATTTTAAAATTATTTATCTCTTGTTACTTACTTGAGTAGTTGAGTAGCTAGCTGGTAATTTAATCTGTTTCTTGCATAGCTGGGACATTTCTAAAGATTCTGGCCTGGCTTTATTTCTTCTTTCTTAAAGAAGCTGGTCTGTAGAAACTGGATAGCCATTATTCCCCCAACATGATATAAGGCTTATTTTTTGTTCGAGTTTTTGGGTGCTTTACTGTCACAGGGGCCGCTGTAACTTCAGGGGTACAAAAACTATATTATAGTCTTCCGAGACTGAAATGCTAGAAGACAATGTCAACAAACGTTTTAATGATACATATGAAGTTTCTTATAATTCCTTGCATAGAAAACATATGTACAACAAAACAAAATTTGGTATTAAATGACCCACAGAACTTGATATGCCATTAAACTATATAACCTAACCTAACCTAACCAATATTACAAAATTAAATTTCAATGTAAAAAAAAGTACAGCAAGGAATTCTTTGCTAAAAAAGATTAAATGTTCAGGGTGGATGGAATTATAGAATTGACTGAGTACAAAAATAAAATTTGGTATTAAATAACCCACAGAACTTGATATGCCATTAAACAATATAACCTAACCTAACCAATATTACAAAATTAAATTCCAATGTAAAAAAAAAACACAGCGAGGAATTCTTTGCTAAAAAAGATGAAATGTTCTGGGTGGGTGCAATTATAGAATTGACTAAGTACAAAAAATAAAATTTAGCATTAAATAACCCACAGAACTTGATATGCCATTAAACTATATAATATAACCTAACCTAACCAATATTACAAAATTAAATTCCATTCTAAAAAAAAGTACAGCGAGGAATTCCTTACTAAAATGATAACATGTTCTGGGTGGGTGCAATTATAGAATTGACTGAGTACAAAAAATAAAATTTGGTATTAAATAACCCACAGAACTTGACATGCCATTAATCAATATAACCTAAATTAACCTAACCAATATTACAAAATTAAATTTCAATGTAAAAAAAGGTACACCAAGGAATTATTTGCTAAAAAAGATAAAATATTCTGGGTGGATGCAATTATAGAATTGACTGAGTATAAAAAACAACATTTAGCATTAAATAACCCACAGAACTTAATATGCCATTAAACAATATAACCTAACCTAATCTAAGCTAACCAATATTACAAAATTAAATTCCATTGTAAAAAAAAAGTACAGCGAGGAATTCTGGGTGGATGCAATTATAGAATTGACTGAGCGATAACAGGAGATAGTAGAACAACGTGAATATGTTATCAAATAAAATAAATGCTAGAAATGCAAAAGATGTTGCTATCGTTTCCATTACAAACAGAATCGTAATTTTAGTTATGCAATATTTTATCACTAATTGTCCCCTGTCTTTTTCATCATACTTGTTGATTTAGTGGAGTTGGATGGTGGTGGTTTAATGGTAATGGAGTCGGAGGAAATGGACTCGTCGACCCGAGTTCAAATCCGGGATGAGGCTGTTTACATTTCACATAGCACTAATACCTTTTGGAAAGGTATGCATCAAACTACTCTACTTCCAACTATGGGTAAATAGTAGGACAGACTGGGCTCTTTAATGTAGGTAAGTAGTCTAAGAGAAGGAAAACTCAAAATTAAACCTGATTACCTAACTTTTTAACTTACCTTAATAAACTGACCTCGTGTCCAATTATTTGTCTATCTTTTCGTTTTCTTTTACTTTCACTCTGTGGTCCGCCGGGACGGCGAAATCCATGATATGACAAGTTTTCTTTGTTCTTGTGAATTAACATTAGGTCTGGTCTTCTGGTCGGGATTAGGTGGTACGTCTTTATCTCAAAGTCACAGAGAACCTCGTGCGTGTCACTCTCCAGGAAAGATTCTCGTTTGTGCATATACCATTTAGTTGATTTCTTGCACAATTCCCAGTGGATTACCTTTCCCAATCGAGTCGTTCCTAATCTTGTAGTCACTTTGTGCTATTTTGTTGCATTTTGTTATTACAGTACTAGCTTTTTTGTCTTTGTCTTCACACATTCTGCACTTGCTATTCCGTTGTGTCTTATCTATTGTTGACTTTATATAGTTTGTTCTTATGGCAAGGTCTTGTTCTGGGATTATAAGAGATTCGGTCTCTCTCTTGAGGTGTCCTCTTCTTAGCCATGTCCATGTCTTTTGATGTGATATCTCTTGTATTTTACGCTTGAAGTACCCGTGGAGTTGTTCTTCTTCCCATTTCTGTATTTTTAGTTTTTGATGTATTTCTGCGTGTCAATATGTTGCAATTGCTTATTATTATTATTATTATTATTATTTTCTCCTTTTGAGTTTTCACATCAGCATTAGCTGATGGTCTTTCTCTGGAGTCTGAGCAAGTCTCCTCGGGTCTCCAGGACTCTTCTGAGTATTCTGGCAGATTGCCGCAGTGCAGTGTTCTGAATGGTTTGAATGGTTTCAACCTGTCTTTGTCTTTTTGTGTAGTCTTGAGTGTGCGGATTGTGGCCTCTACGCAGTCCTCTATGTGGCAAGACCTCTCCACCTCTTTCTTGATAGGTATAGTCTACCTCTATCATGTCTAGGTGTAGAGCCTTGTGCATCTTCATTAATTTCCTAGTGCTTTGTCTATTTGTCTAAGTGCTTCTTTTGTCCATATTAAGAATGGCCCAGAGTATCTTTTAACGGGATGGCCCATGTATATTCTTTTTGATTAAATTTCTGCTGTTTAGTTTGGTTTCTAAGTGCTTTCTTGTTCTTCTGAGGTATTCTTTTTAAACTCTTTCTTTCATCTCTGTTTGTTTGATATTTCTGCTTCTAAAATCCTAAGTATTGTAAGTTTCTTTTATTTCAATATTATTATTATTATATTATTATTTATTATTATTATTTCACTCCTTTGAGTTTTTCACATTAGCGTTCACTGGAGTCTGAATATAACAAGTTCTCAGTCTCTAGGACTCTTTTGAGTATTCTGCAGATTGCAGCAGTGCAGTAGTCTGAATGGTCTCAATTCTTCCTCTGATTTCCATTAAATTACTATTACTATTATCATTATTATTATTTTCCCTCCTTTTGAGTTTTTCACATCAGCGTTAGCTTATGGTATTTCACTGGAGTCTGAGTGATAACAAGTCTCCTCAGGTCTCCAGGACTCTTCTGAGTATTCTAGCTGATTGCAGCAGTGCAGTAGTCTGAATGGTCTCAATTCTTCTTCTTGTTCTTGTTCTTGTTCTTGTTCTTGTTCTTCTTCTTCATCTTCTTCTTATTATCATTATTATTATTATTATTATTATTATTATTATTATTATTATTATTATTATTATTATTCAACTTCAGATTACATTCATACAAAGACACAAGTAAGATTTAAACTCTCTACTTTAGTTTGCCAAGAACAAAGCCTTCCCTTTATTACTGATCTCTTCACTGAAAATTCCATGAAGCATGTCTAATCCATGCAAACCTTGACGGTGTATCCTTTCCCTCTTGCACTCGCCTTATGAATCCCTACGTTCCCAGCCCGAAACTTGTCTTCATTGCTCACTTACACAACTAATAGTAAGACCAGTATTCTTGTGTATGCAGTCACATAAACACCTTCGTCTGTGCCAAATTAACTCTTAAAGGCAAAACCACTGTTCACTGACTTTCAATGTCGGCCATTTAATTACGAATTTATGATCGTAATTCAAAATTGTCATGCACTAAACTGCGCATGCGCCTACATATCTGGCTATTAAAGTTCGTAAAGATTCGATATTTAGAGATCTCTGACTGTGAAATCATTTGATATTAACTAAATTTATCTTAATACAATACTAAGGTCAAAAGCAAGTACATACCAGAGAAAGGTATTGATGTGGGTTGTAATGGTTATCGTGATAGGAAATGGACCCGGAGAAAGGGGTTCAAATCCTGGTACATTTTACATGACGCTAATAGCTTTGGAAAAGGTACGAATCCAATATTGTCCTCCAACTATGAGTAATAGTAGGCAGACGGGCCCTTTAACCTTGGTATGGCAACCGTCTAAGGGAAGAAAAAACTATGTATTCAAAATAAAGGGGTTCTTTATTTCTTCTTCTTCTTCTTCTTCTTTTCTATATCATTATATATAATTTATTATTATATTATTATTATTATTATTTATTATTATTGTTTACTCCATTTTGAGTTTTCACATCAGCATTAGCGGATGGTCTTTCAGTGGAGTCTGAGTGACAGCAGTCTCCTCTGGTCTCCAGGACTCTTCTGGTATTCTGGCAGATTGCAACAGTGCAGTGTTCTGAATGGTTTCAATCCTTCCTCTGATTTCCAAACTTTCCAGACCCTTTTCTAATCCTTTGGGACCGTTCCAAGTGCACCAACTACAATTGTATCACTTTCACTTTCATATTCCCCATAACTTTCAGTTCTCTGCAAGGTCCAGATATTTGTCCATTTTCATTTTCCTTTAGCTTTACCCTGTGATCTGCTGGCACTGCAAAATTCACCAGTTGACAAGTTCTTTCTTTTTTTATTTTATCAAACACTAGGTTCTGGTCTTCTTGCTGGGATAAGGTGATCCGTTTTTATTTCAAAGTCCCAGAGAATTTATGTGTTTCGTTCTCAAGAACAGATTCTGATTTATGCATATGCCATGTTGTTATTTATATATTATTATTATTATTATTATATATTTTCTACTCTCTTGTTAGCCAAAAAGAAACTTGAATTTTAATAATCTAATAATTCTTTGTCTGCGAGCAAGCTTGCATGATGAAAAACTTAAAAACAGGTTTCCCTCATCTGGGCTCGAAAACTAAAATCTGATCCCTATAACCTGAGTTATTTCCCATGTTGTCTAAAGCGTCTCCAAAGTTCTGCAATTTTGGTAACGGGGGGCACAAACAGCAAAACCTGATCACGTACACATGAGTTCCATCAGGGTCTCTCATCTGTGCGTACCCATCTTTCTTAGTTTTTAGACATGAAAACAGCATAGAGCATATTTTTTGGTCACACTTCATTGGCTCGATTTTCCCAATGCACTTCTTTGTGGCCAGGCGGTAGGGAGAAAACAAGCAACAAAAGAACACATAACCAAGTCCGTTATCGGCCCTAAACGGCCCGACCCATTGGTTTCATACCTCCCCACACCATCAAACTCCATAATTCTGCTTCTAGGTCACCTGCCACGTGAGAGTCTCTAAGCCAATGGCCCGTTTCCAACACATATACACTGGATGGTGCCATTAAAAAAACGAGTGACAGTATTCTCACTGTATTAAGTAATTTAAACGGTGTGGCATCCTTTCCGTCTATCAAGACGATGGCATAGAGTCCAGTTTTTTTTATATCTACAGCTACATGAGTAGCTGAACAGACCAATTTTTGAATGCAATCCCTGGTTACAGTGATTGTTAAACAAAAGGTGATGCTGTTGACGATGCTGTTGTCTTCTCCTCTCCTTTGTAATTCTCTTTTCTGCGCACTTCTTTCCTCTTTTTTCACATCCTTTTCATTCCTTGTTGACGA
Source organism: Doryteuthis pealeii (assembly GCA_023376005.1). Lineage (NCBI taxonomy): Eukaryota > Metazoa > Mollusca > Cephalopoda > Myopsida > Loliginidae > Doryteuthis > Doryteuthis pealeii. The sequence continues at coordinate 7,009,076 of CM042152.1, forward strand.
GGAGGCGCCAGGTTGTATGGTTCTTCTGCACAAGCCTGCCAGTTTATATCATTGGCATGTCTTTCATGTTCTCTCTTGCAGACATCTTTAAAGCTTAGACGTGGTTTCCTTCCCGGTCTGGGTACCCCCCTCTACTTGTTCACCATACGGTAGGTCTTTGGGGTTGCGGCCTTTATCCAGTCCTCGTGACCATGGCAAGCAACCACAGGCGTCGTCTCGCAGATGTATGGCGGTCATGCTGTTTATGTATTGCTGTTCCAGCACGTCTGTGTTGGGCACTTGTGTCCTGTCAGCGGATGCGTAGAATGTGCGGTAGGCATCTAGGTTTAAGCTGTTCAGTTTCTTCAAATTTTAAACTACATGAACGAATTTTAAGAATGATTGGCTCTGCCCATCTAAATGTAACATACCATTTTCATGTCAATGACTTAATCCGGGCATTCGTGCATTAAAGTTTTCTGGCTTATGTTTCATTGGATCATATGGAGAAAAAGTGCTCTCATGCTTAAAACAAGATATCTTATTTAATAATGGACATCCTTCCGGTTTGTGTCTGTAACACAAAT
>CM042152.1:7009741-7077241 GCA_023376005.1 Doryteuthis pealeii
GGGGATTAATTTGATAACTAGTTAAATAGGAAGTAATAGAATAAGATCAGAATCTATTCTTCTCGTTAATCGATTCTTAAGTATTTATTGGAAGATATTTTTTATCATATCATTAAGATAAATCAATACAATTCCAATAATCATAATACTTAAGCACATATTTTAATTAAAATCAAAATTTAATTTCAATATGCAAATTAGCTTTCCTGTTCACACTGGTAAAAAAATGCTATTTTAGTCTATATATAAATACAAATTGCATATTATTTCATTTGTAGATATGCTTAACAGTATTAATAATGTAATTACAAATTTTATTAGAATTGAGGTTTAGATAATAAATAAAATCATGGAGAAGTGACCGGTAAAATAAAAAAAGAGAATTGTGACTTAAGTAAGTGAATATAGTTTTCCGGTTACCACGACAGAACAGGTACTACAATTCCACTTTATAATTAGATAACTTATATATATATATATATATATATATCAATCTATACTTGTTGTTATAGAATTATTTTTATTTCTCTACCTGTCATTTTAATTAGTATACAACTTTTGTCTTTAGCTGATATGATATAGATGTAAGAATGCTATTAATTATAATTTAAAAAAATTCTACAACTTAATTGGATTTATCAGAATGACTTTCCAACTCCCAAGTAGTAAACAGATAAATATAGAATATAACAAAGTAAATAAAAAGAAAAAAGAGGTGAAGCTGAAGATAGATGACAGATATGAATAGCAAAATTACTTTTGCCTGATAACGTATGAAAAACTTATCTTTATTATTAACGGAACAGGTTTAGGATTTAACGACTAAAAGTTTATACCTAATTAGAATGACAGATATGAATAAATAAATAATTCTAGACCAATACAAGTTATATATATAAAGATTTAGCTTGCCTATAATTTTAAGTTTCCTGAGGAAGATGTACCTTGGACACCGAAACCCGAGGTAGAGATACAAATTTTTGGTTAAAATCCTACATATCGGCATAAATTCCACCATCGTTTCATGTCACTCCTCCTCAGCCGCCGAAAGAAAAAAAAAATACAAAAAATCAGGGATAACCGAATTTAACAAAATTTCAGTGTTGATACATTAATGAATACAAAATATAAAAGCATCAAAAGTTATTTTATTTAAAACTTTGACATTTTTTCAGGTCAATTAACTTTAACCACGTATGTTTTGTGATCTGTGTATCGTGCTCAAAGATACGTGGTTCATTATGATTAACTCACCTGAAATAAGTAAGTAGTTTTCAAATATATTAACGGTTGCATTATATTGTTATTTATAATATATCACACTGGTAAATTCTCATTAAATTCGTTAATTCCTTGGTATTTTTTAGTATTTTTTCTTTTGGCGGGGTGACATATGATGTGGAATTATGTTCCGTTAAGTGGATTTACCGAAACTTTCCTTCTTCAACTTTATATATATATATTATTATATATATATTAATATATATATAAAGAAACTACTGAGTCAAGAGAAACGTAACTACTATATTTTCGTCATAAATAGTTCTCAGGGCTAAATATCTGATTTATGCCCGCAGGAGCTTTATGCTAAACTAATAGTAGGTTTCGTCTGACCAGTAGAATTATCTTTATTACTTAGATCTACTTAGGTATCGAGCACTTACTATTAAGCTTCTCCTAGCGGTTTATATGTGATTATATATATATTCTTATAATACATATATTTACTATATATAATTGTTTTTTTTCTTTTTGGCATATACTATAACAAAGATAAGATATTTTTGTTGGTACGAATATCTTGGGTCTTTTCTTTTTTTCAAAAATTTTTTTTCTTCCTGGTTGCATTGTTTGGTTTAGTATATTTTTTACAATCAAACCTCTGCGGGTTTTTTTCTCTCCGCCAAGGATCTACAAACACGTCTTGGTATATTATATATATATATACCTATAATATATATATATATATGTGTGTCGTGTGTGTGTGTGTGTGTGTGTGTGTTGTGTGTGAATAGGCAAATTGGAACATGAAATCCGACAATGGTGTAGGACAAGTTTGTTGAAAAAAAACAACAGATGTTTAAAGTTTACTGACAGATAATCTGTTTTCGAGCCATATGAAAGAGTCTTTAATCAATACAACATTGTAAACGGAGACGAAATAAATATATTCATTAATCACGATGCACAGTAACGCTCTCGATCAGTACCGGAATTTGTTGCCTCGTGATTATGAATATATTTATTTCCGTCTTACCGTTTACAATGTTGCTTTGATAGACCTCTTCAATAAGGTCGAAACAGATTTCTGTCAGCAACACTTTTAACATCTTGTCTTTTCTAAGCAAACTTTCTACATATATAATATATATATATACTATATATTATATATATATTATTATATGTATGTATGTGTGTTGTGTTTGTGTGTGTGTGATATTAATTTTATGTGTGCGCATAGACGCAAATGTATTCATCTTATATTTGATGTTTACGTTGTACCACCTACGTAGCCGACGTGTAGTGTGTGGCTTCATATTAACATAATAAAAAACAAAGTATGTTTCAGGGAGATTTCATATGACAGTTAATTATTATTGCATTATTATATTCCCGCAAGGTCATAAAAGCATTGACATTCGTAGTCTTGGACCCAGAAGATCGACAACCAAATCGCATTCATATCCGTCGAGGCTCTTTCCTGAAATAGACATGCGTCTTAATAATACCGAAAAAATACGTTTCACCATGATGCCTCATCTTTTTTTTATATTGTCTTTGCTATATTCAGATTTAGTGGTGAAAAGATTGAAGATAGTAAAATATTTATTCGCTAATTCTATTTAATGTTTCCATTTTATTAAGGATATTAGTATTTAATTATATTAGTATTATTATTATTGTTATTTATGTAATGTTTAGTAGATCTATATATAAATAGTTGTTATTTTATTACTTTCTATATTTCTTTTTCTTTCTTCTGGAAGACTGCATTTCATATTTCAGTGAGTAATATTCCTCTCGGTGCATGTCATTCGTATAATCTTCTTCGCAATTCAACACAGCGTTTTCACGTGCTTAACGTGCAATAAAATATTTGCTGATGCGAAACGATTTTCTATTTTGAAAAAAAAAAAAAAAAAAAAGAGGAAGATAAGAAAATGCTACTTGATTCTTTTTGAAATAATATAATAATAATATAATAAGTAATAATGATAATAATAATATATATATAAGATACGGTACCTGAATAAACTTGGAAAAAAGACCGGAGGATCTAGAAATCAGAGGAATGAATTGAGACCATCCGACTACTGCACTGCTGCAAATCGGCTTTGAAATACTTAGAGGGTCCCGAGTCTGAGGAGACTTGTTGTCATTCAGTCTCCAGTAAAATACCCTCAGCTAACGCTCATGTGAAAAACTCAAAGGATTGAAAAATATACATATATAATAAAATAATAATAATAATAATAATAATAATACATAATAAGAAAGAAAGAAGAGAAGAGAGAGAAGAAAAGAAGAAGACTTTTGCAGTGCCAGCAGATCACAGGGTGAAGCTGAAGGAAAATGAAAAAGAATGGACAAATATCTGGCCTATGCCAGAAGAACTGAAAAAGTTAGGAATGAAAGTGAAAGTGATACCAATTGTTAAGTTTAGTGCACTTGGAAGCAGTTCTCAAAGGATTGGAAATGGTATGGAAGTTGGGAATCAGAGGAAGAGTTGAAACATTCAGAAACACTGCACTGCTGCAATCTGCCAGAATGAGCTGCAGAAGAGTCACTGGAGAGCCCGAGAGAACTCTTCACACAGTTCCAGTGAACGACCCTCGAGGCTAATGCTGATGTGACTCAAAAGGAGCAAATAATATAATAATTAGAAGAAGAAAAAAAAGAAAAAGAAATGAATAATATAATAATTAATAATAATAATGAATAATATAATAATAATAATAATATATAATAATAATAAATAAGATAAAGTTCGTCTATCATAAACTGATATTGTTTAAATTATGAAAAAACAAAAAACAAAAAAAAGAGTAAAAGCTAAAATTCAAAGTACGACGACATAAGAGATTGGTGGGCATGAAAATATTTGAAAATGAATTATTCATTTCAGGATTAATTCAAATCAATTCCTTTAACAGATTTTTTTTTCTAATCGGCAAAGTGAAAAAGAGAATAATATAATCCTTTTGATAAAATAAAGATGATGCCATTTTTATTTTGAGGAGATGTTTGTTATACTTTTCAGGAAGCATCGTCTTTTGTTTTGTTTTTTCTTGGTATGGGGAAGGAACGACATTTGATTCAATAATGATAAAGATCTTTCAAATGCCAATATACAGTCTAATAAAGAATTTCTCCTTTTTATTATAAAAGCAATTACGGTTATAGAATTAATAATTAAACAGTTAGTTATTCGCAAATATCCGAAAACAAATTCGATACAAGAAAGAATTGAGGATCCATATAAATTCAGAGAGACGTTCGATTTGTATAGGCTTTCTCTTGAGTAAATATACTTGTATAACGGCTGGTTTTAGTGAGCATTCCGACTAGGAACCACGGAGTCCATGCGGTCAATACCTGACCCTCCGCCAACATCAGCGTTAGTTGCATGCAAGGTACTGCGGTAAACGTTTATAGAGAGCTGATGGTAGGTTGTGGCACTCCGCGTCAGACACTAATCAATAATATCCTTGGTCTATGCGCTAGTAAAAGGAGATAAGACTCTCTTGCTGTCTGGTCTGATACGACTTAGGCCACCCGATCATACGACTTTACTTTACTTTACTGTAAAATGTTATATTCTCTGTAGTTCCTTCAGAGATTAGGATATTTATAAATTTTCCTGAAAATTTCAGTAATTTATACATAGTCGTTCGGATGGCCTAAAAATCGGTATCAAGAATATCTTTATATAATTTTTAGCTCAAATAAAATATTACTTTAATACAAGTTATTTAAAGTTAATACAGCAAATGAAAACGCCTTCTGGACGACGTTAACAATAAATATTGTTCTGAGTTGAAAATTTGATAATCAGAGAGTGTGTTCATAAGTAAAAAGTAAATACCATCACCATTATTAAAGGAAGTAAAAATAAATAAATTATTAAGGAGTAAAAATTAAAAATTAAAATGGAAAATCTTAGTTCTGATACTTAAATATATATAAAATATAAACAAACTAATGTCATACATTAGATACTCATACTAGGTATGTATTTGTAAAAACTTGTTAATAAAAACAATGAGGAGATGTCTAAATGCATGCTCAAATTTTGAGTGTATCTATCTAATGACGATGTTAGGCAGTGCGACGTAAGCAGCTGACGGTAGTTATTTTGTTAGCAGACAAAAACCGGAAGCGAATCTCCATTATTATAGATATTAAGCCTATTCCTATCTATATTATATTTAATGATATTTAGACTAATCGACTCGGACCGTTAAATGCTTATTTGCCATTTACAGGTATACCACTCCGGTCAAGCTTCGGTTCAAAGTTTATACCCTGGAAAGGAAATGACATATAGAATGAGTACCCAAACCCCTATTTTGTTTGTTGGCATTGTCCGACTATTAAAGACGATGGCGTAGTGTCCTCTTTTTTTCATTCTTATCTGGAACTGGCAGATGATGGCTGAACGGAACAATTTTTGAATGACAAATCTCTGGCACAGTGACGCAAACAACGATGACATCTTGCTGGAGTTGCTGTTGTCTCTCCTTCCATTTTGGCTTTCCTTCTGCGACTTAAGCTACTTTCTCTCTTTTCCCGGTTTTCCCCTTTCACCCTTTTTCATTCCTTGTTTGACGAGAGGCGCCAGGTCACGACGTTCTTGCACAGCCTCCTATGTGTTGGTGCTGATGTGGCATGTCATCAGTTCCCTCTGCAAGACATCATTTTGTAGAGGAAACTACGTAGACTGGAAGGTTGTTAAGGAGGAAAGTCTGTCGCCAAAGCAGCAGATCCTCCCTCTCCACACAGCTGTTGTGGTCACAAAGAAGGTAGGAACCAATTCAGCAGCGCATCTCAAAGAATTTAGACCTCACCATCAGAATTCAGTTCAGAAAATATAAAATATTTGCGTGGATAGTCCAGCTCTCTCGACTTGAAAATATTTGCCTACTACTGAAGGTTATTACAGCCTAGTATTTTCCTCCTCTACAAGTTACTTCACTGTTGATATATAGAACTCCACTCTTTCATCCTCTTATTATATGAATACATAAAAAAGCATATTCTACAGGACTGTATTATTTGATAAATTGTAATCTTTTGTTTAGATACAGATATTATTTATTGAATTATATGAGTTCCTTTGTTTTTCCTGTCACATATGTGCCCTTAATGTGTGTTTTTTTGTAATTGGCCTAATATATATATATATATATATATATATAATATATATATACATATATATATATATAATATGGGAGAAATAGTGTCTTAATTGAAGTCGAACTAACTCTCATACTGTCGTGTAGAAGTCACTATATAGTGGAAATATCTTCTGAACAAAACGAAAAATCTAAGAGAGTCGTTTGGTCTAGGGGTAAGATGCTCGTCTGTCAGCTTGACAGTCCGGGTTTCGAATCACTCACAAGGGCGGTCTTTCTATCTATACCTCTGGCTGAATGGAGGCCCTAAATAAGGCCGAAATGTACATACAGAGATTGATTTTCTCGAATTTGTTTAGCTTGCATTTGATAGGTATGCCCGCCTACAATTGATTATTAATTAATTAATAATTAATTAACTTCAAAATGGTAGGTAACGACTTCCATTAAGCACATATTCTCCCAAAAATATGTTTGGCTAAAGCCATATCATAAATACATCGCTTGTGTATCTACTTCTCATATACATATACTAATATAATATATATATATATATATAATAGTACTAAATCAACCCATAAAAACCACCAATAAGTACTCCACACTTCCACACATCTAAGTAATTTAGACCTTTCATCATCACGATGCTCGTTTAGTGTCATCTACCAAGACACACTTTTTCATAGTCATCGGTAATTCTCATCCTCACGAGACAGAACGATTTAAAGTACTGACTTACGACTATAGAGTCTTATTTGTAGAAACCAATTAAGATATAGAATAAACTTGAGTAGAGCGAAATATCTATGAAAACAATTGATCTCAAGAAATAATTAACTCTCATAAACATTTTTGAGACCTATCTGCGTTTATTCGGCTTTCGATTAGTAATTATTTGGATTATTCGGATATTGCCTCATCTTCATTTGTTATCTGTACAACGTTCGGCTGATGTGCCCTCCGCCTCTCAGATATATCTTGTCCGTACTCGTGAACTTCCTACGGACTCCGGTAAACTTTCTTATTCAAACTCGGGAACCATGCTTGTCGTAAATCGGGAACCTGCTTGTCGTTAAATCGGGAGCCATCCAACGGGAAAAAAAAAAATTTTGAACCTAACCCTTTTTTGTCATGGGGTTCCTGTTCTCATTCTTCTAACCATAAGCTGGGTACAGGTGTTAAGTTGTGTTTATTATTATTCTATGTTACTGCCTGCCCTGACCAGATTGAACTGCAGCGCTAGAGATACTGTCACTTAGATTCTGTGATTAACTCCTAACTCCTTTATCCAGCTAGGCCTATGCGTCCAATTGTACATAGTCGCGATAATCCAAATAATAACTATTATCAAGCATTAAATCTCAAAGATTCCGAGAAAATGGTCGAATAGGTGTTTCAAAATAACTTTTCTACGGAAATTCCCTTATGGTATTAGTGAATTTTAAAGTTCACCCGTTCATCAAACATATCAATAGATTTTGGAATCTTCCTTAATATCAGTGTGGCTTTTCTTTAAAGATACACTCATAAAAATATTAATATTAAGAAAATAAAATATAAAGATATAGTATATGAATTTTTCTATGTGACCCGTTTTTTTTATTTTTTTCATTTTGAATTCACATGGTACTTGTTGGCATATATCACCGGAAAATAAACAGACATATGGTACATATACAAGGTAGGGGTTCAAACATTCGTTCCACAGATATTTAAAAAAAATAAGAAATTAGTTATTCGCGCATTTCAATTCATAACATAAAGAAAAAAGAGAAGGAAGAGAAAGAAAAAAAGAAGAGAAAAAAAGAAGAAAAAACTATAATCACACAAAAAAAAAAACTTAAGCAACGTACTTTCTGATATTCATCTCTGAAGATAAAGTTTCTTTGAAATCGATAAGAAAAATAACATCTTTTTGTTTTTTATTTTTTATACCGCATTGGTAATTGCCTTCAGATCATTAGATATCTTATAAACATACTTAAAATGCTATCAAGCAAATTACCAATTACTTTTAGATATTAACATTTTTTAATCTCCGTCTGTGAGCTTCAAAGAAACAGGTGTAGACTTAATTCCAAACCTTCACATATATTTTTCTATGTAATTTCTTAATTACAACAATAAAATTAAATGCCACGTTAAGAAGAGAACATTTTAAGAAGAGAAAAACACAAAAATGTCTCATTTGAAGAGATAAAGAGTTTTAATTTATAAATTTCCTCGCCGTTTTAAAGGCATGAATAAATAAATTTTGCATGTTTTTTTTTTTATTCTTTCTCTTTCGATAATACGAGCAAAATTAAGTTAAGTTTTCAATAAATTTTTTCATGGTTTTGTTGAATCTTTATTTCACTCGTGGTTAAAAAAAAAACACACGTAGAATTTTAACCATATCTATTTTATTCTTTGGAGATTAATGTTCTCTTAGTGAAAGACTAAGCCATATTTAATAATTATTTCTGATATTTATAAATACAATGGAAATTTTGTGATATGTATGATAATGTAAAATGATTATATTCAAATGTATATATTTATGATTTTAAATTCATTATATTGATCAATTTATGATATTTATGATTCTAAATTTATTATATGTTTCAAATTAAATGACATTTATGATATCTAAATTTATTATGTTCAAAATTTATGAACTTTATGATATCTATTTATTATGCCTCAATTTATGATATTTACGATATCTAATATTTATTATGTTCAATATTTACCATGATATTTAGATTATAATTATTATGTTCAATTATGACCTTTTGTATCTAAATTTTATTATATTCAAATTTAATGACATTTTATGTTTCTTTTTTATGTCAAATTTATGACATTTATGATTTAATTATTATTTGTTTTTGCATTATGATATTCTATTTATTTGTTCATGACCTTTATGATTCTAATGTATTATATTCAAATACTATTGATATTTATGATATTTAATTTTCTATAAGTATATTCTAATATTCACATATATTATAATATTATTCTATAATTATTCTAAAATATCATTGTGTTTGATATTTATTTATAAGTGAACTTTTACTAACCTTTTTGACACTCTTATAGGGGAGTTATGTTATATGGTAATCATTATCAGTACAGACAATGAAGCGGTAGTCTGAGTTCATCCAGGTCATTGCTCTTTTCTCCTCACTTGATGCCCTCGAGAAAAGCATGTTTTTTTTTCTAGTGAGCTATGAAAATGGTTGAAAAGATAACGGTCCTAACCTTTCGTGGTCTCCTAATTCGAACACTCTGAATTCAAAACTATGAATTGAATTCCTTAACACCTGCCCCCGTTGCCCTTCTGGTTTGGTTATTGAATACGAATGTGCTGAAGGTTGACCATAGATACAACTTTTAACCTACCACTGAAATTCCGACGTCTGCTAAGATGTATAAAACAGGATTCCAAAAATCGTACTTTTAAAGAAGAATAGTATTAGAATCAGGCCAACATCTCGCTTAAAGTGCACTGCCTCTATTTGTCTATAGGGAAGAACGCATTAATATATATTGATTTTTTTAATAGTATCTTTGAAGCATTTGTGTGTATGTGTAATATAAAGATTTTGAAGGCAATTTAACAAATGCAATATTGTTGAAAAATTATATTTTATTTAACTTTTGTTTTTTTGTTTTTCAAACTAAAATATTTTGGAAGTAAAATTCCATCCTCAGAGTTATTGAAAGTACTAGGTGTTTTTTATAGTACTTATCTTGAGGATGGAACTTACTTCCGTATTTATTTAAAGGTTAAATAAATATAATTTTCAACACATTATTGCATTGTAAATTGCCTTTCAAATCTTTATATTTAATATATATATATATATATATATATTATATATATATATTGTTAAATAATGCAGCCATTTTTTTTTGTCTGCAGGTTTTGTCCTTTGTTTTTTTTCGTATTGCCGGATTATTTTTGTAATATTTGGCGAAAATTAGCTGATGTATTTGCCATATGTCATAGACCAAGTACTTTCCGCCCTATCGTGGGCCATCTTCAGGGTATTTTTGGTACTTGGTCTATGGAATATGGCATATACATCAGCCAATTTTCGCCAGATATTACAAAAATAATCCGGCAATACGAAAAAACAAAGGACAAAACTAGCAGACAAAAAACGGCTGCATTATTTAACAATATATGCCTACAAGAAAAAATGCTGCCTAAACACACACACACACACACACACACACACATATATATATATATATATATATATATATATATATTATATATATATATATATAAGTAAAGTCGATGGGGCGGCCTAAAGTCGGTATCAGCCAGTCAGCGAGGGAGTCTATCTCCTTTCCAATAGCGCTAGACCAAGGAGATTGTTTTAGCATCTGAGGGGGCGCCACACCTACCATCAGCTCCTTACTTTACTGCACAGATCCCTCTGCTACTCATACGCTGAGTTGGTGAAGACCGGTATCGAACTAGGAACCTTATGGTTTCTAACCGAAAATGCAAAGATCAAATATCATATACCCTGACGCCAACCGTTCTTCTGTATATTAAAAAAAAAAAACTTTAATATATTTTTCTATTATTTATTATTATTATTTTATTTGTATTTTGTATTTAAAATTTAATAAAATGGAATACATTGTATGCAAGTACATCCTCTCGGTCGAAACACGTGTCGGCACTCCATTAAACAATTTTTATCCATCTAACTTTTTTTCCTTTTTCCTTTATTTATTTATATTTTTACAATATATAATATATATATATATATATAATATATATATATAATATATTGGTTAGGAGGTTGATTTAGAAGGCTATCACAATGCAGTTTGGAATAAAATAAAAAAAAAATAATAATACGGTAACAATGGTGTTGTGTGTTGACCTGTATTTTTTATTCTTTCTTGAATTTTCGAGGTAATACCTCTTTATCCAAAGAATTGAACTGAAGCAGTCCAGCTATGGCATTTCTTCCCAAATGAATTTTTATTTTTTGAAAATGATGTTATTTTTTGAATAACTGTATTCTCGTGTATTCATATACTTGCAAAAATATGCACTCTCCTGGCGCAAGCATTTAAGTTTTAATGTAATAAAATATAATACTGAGTTAGAAAGACTAACGAAATTGAATAAAAACGCGTATAAAAAGCTTACACTTAAAAATTACACAAATTGTGTGTCTAGGGAAGAACGCATTGTGAATTTATTGATAATATAATTTTAGTTAATATTAAATAGGTAAAAAAAAAAGTCAGGCATTTTTACGACAGAGGGACATAGTTGAATTCAAAAATGTATCTTCATGCGTATATTCCTCTGTTCAAGTGGGTTAGAGAGAGACACAGAAAGAGACAGAGACACAGTGACAGACAGAGAGAGATACACATAGGCAGATATCCCAATGGAAAGGAGTGTATTGTTTCTATGTAGACGCGTGTGTCTAAAGAAATGTAGTTTGATAAATCCTACCGGCGTCATAACGCCGAGCAGATTAGTCTGGATTAATCAAACTTTTATGCATAACAAAAGTAGCAACAACAGAAAAAGAATATATATATATATATATATATATATATATATAATATATGTGTGTGTGTGTGTGTGTGTGCATATATAATATATATATATATATATATATATATATATACACACACACACCACACACATATATATATATATATATATATATATATATATAGAGAGAGAGAGAGAGAGAGAGAGAGAGAGAGAGCGAGAGAGAGAGAGAGAGAAAGAGAGAGATAGGATGGATGTAGAAGAATCCGACAGTATGAGGTAGGTAGAAGGATGGTGAACAAGAAATGATAAATCAAAACAAATCTAAGAGTTGAAACGTTTCGTCCGATTCATACGGACTTCATCGGTCAAATGATTTTTATTGAAAGCAAAATTACGTGCAAGTACAAGTGAATTTGGTGAGGGGGTGAGTTAGTAGTATCATTTCTTGTTCACCATCCTTCTACCTACCTCATATATATATATATAATATATATATATTATATATATATTATATATATATATATATAAGTGTATTTCGGCAACATTTCTTCTTTTAAACAAGTTTCGTTAAACTCTACTGACGATTCTTGTCGGACGAGTTTTTGTTCGATCCTTTCTAATTTTCTGGCGTTCTTTTTAATGTCAGGGTGGAACTAGTGTAGCAATTTACCAAAGGCTTCCTTACGAGCGCTTTCGGCATGTATATCTGCCACTTCAGGTATGAAACTGATGGGAATGTTTCAGGTGTCTTGTTTATTATATATATATATATATATATATATAATATATATATATATATATTCCTCTTTTTCGAAAATTTGTACACTGGCTAACTGGTGCAGTCTTCGGCGCTTTTATGGGTATCTATCTATCTATCTATCTATCTATCTATAAAATCGCCAACGACCGCACCAGTCAGCCAGTCAAGAAATCAGACAAAAAAAGAGGAATCACCTCTTGGAAATTATAATATAATGAAATAATATGAAACTTAAAACATAATGTCTAACGGAGTTTCTCATTTATTTCACACTTTACACATGCTTCACAAAAAATCCAAAAATATATATATAATATGACATATAACACAGACAGACACACACACACACGCACACACAATATATATATATATATATATATATATATATATATATATATATTCATCAAGCAGTTTCAACCACGTTTTCATTGCAGTAGCATAAGTAGTTAATCAAAAAGGGCTCAATATATCTCGTAAAATATAGAGCATGAATAGTTGTAGAAAAGTTTTTCTCTCTACCACGGTTTCGATGTTCAAGTACACCTTCCTCAAGAGAACTAAAGAAATTACTTTAGTTCTCCTGAGGAAGGTGTATCTTAAACCCCGAAATCGTAATAGAGAAAAAAAAATTCTACAATTATATATATATATATATATATATATATATATGAATTAAGTCATCCACAGACACGTGTTTCGGCGTTTCACGCCTCTACAGTGTGGCTAGACACAAGAACTATCTTTGGCTAGGATCGAACTCATATTGGTGGTTTGCCTGTCTGATATCTTATCCCCTCACCCACTGATCACTGTAGCGGCACTGTTTTTTTTAACTATTAAATACATAGGTTTGTTTATATATTTGACGGTCACTGGGGATCAAGTTTCCGGGGAAACGATCATTGTTTATATGCTAGTAGTGAGAGTTAATTTAAATTACCAATTAGAGAGCTCATACCAAATTTATGGGAGCATATATATATATATATATATATATATATATATATAATCAATTGTAATATTATGGATGTGGACTCATAACTTAAAGTTTCATGGTTGTGCAATCATCAGATGAGTCAAATGGTTGAGATTTTTTTTTAAATAAAAAAAATGGTTGAGATTTTTTTTTTTAAATCTCCACCATTTGACTACTGGTTTTTAAGATCTCAACCATTTGACCCATCTGATGATTGCATAACCATGAAACTTTAAGTTATGAGTCCAAATCCATAATATTACAATTGATTATAAATCTGCTCTGCTTTATAACCATTGAGCACCTTTTCATGCCAATACTTTTCTCATTTTCTCATTCCTCTCTCTATATATATATATATATATATATATATATATATATATATATATATATATATATATATATATATTCCTTTTTAAACTATGAACCAAATCTACTCCAAAAAGGATATTATATTTGATTTTGTCAAATGCTCTTAACCCACAAATAGTTCTTCAGACTTAGCGACGATTAGTTGGCAGCCTTTATTCAATGGTGGTGCCTGACATTGGACGAACTGGACATGACGTTAAGCAAAGGCGAGATTAACAAAGAAGGACGAGATGTGAATTTTTATCGACGAAGGATCTCGTCTCTCCGTGATTTGGCCAAAGATGCTAACAAAATTTCATTTGGAAATTGCCCATTCCTTCCGATAAACCAATTTTGCAATTACTCTAATACGAAGGGTTTTTACAATGGCCAGACAATTCCGGAACACCCCTTTGCATAAATGATTTGTACATACAGTACGTTACTATATTTACAGGCACGAACGCACGCTAAAACATAGTGATCGCAACGTTTTGTCAGACGACTGCTACTCCTTCATCCATTGTCCGTTTGTGGGCTCGTTCATGACTTTTTAATCTCGTCAAAGTCCTGCATATCCTTGAACATATCTGGCACACATAACGATTGGTGTTGACTGCGTCGACAGGTGTTGTATACTCATCATTGTCCTCATGTTGGGGATCATGTTGGGCCTTAGATTGTTGCATGGTAGAGACAACAATTGCAGTCGGGTAGCTCTCATGGGATTTCATGTGATTGACCAACCCTGCCTTTGACAATAGAGCCCGGTCACACTCCTCACAGATCCACACATCACCAGAATTGGCTGGCAGAGTTTCACGTTTTCGACACGCTCTCATGAGTTTTGCTCAGTCCACCCTTGCAGCTTCAAACAGTTCTGCACCCCTATATATCACAGGCCTTCATTGCCCACGATCAGATGTCAGGGACTCCCAATTATCGACATAATTATACATACATACATACATACATATATATATAGAAATAGCATAATATTTACAGATCACTGCCGTCCTTCAAAATCCTATAAACCCAACACCAGAACCTTTCCTCTCATGAGCCCTCAAATGACTCATCAAACCTGCTGCAGATCCACAAAGTTTGATGCAATATGACATAGGAAGGACGTCCTTCTTGTTGTATCAGATGATAAAATTGTATGCTTATGTGCTACCATATGTCTCTTACATATATACATGCATACATTCACTAGCACAGACACACTCACTCACTAACACAGGCACGCACTCTACAAAAGACAAAGACATAATGATAGATAAATAGATAAATAGATAGAAACAGACCCTTTGTTTGGGTTTATCTTTTTTAAATACCCCGTCTGGTGGCGAAAGCTGTTTGGTAGCGCTAGGAAGTGGCAGTCCTGACTTAGCTACCGAAACTGTGTTATCACTCCTAGTTGGCAGCTGATGAGGGCAGTGTATTGCACGTGCTATCACACGTTGTATGACGAAATTTTTAAAAAAAGACTAATATGCATCGCCCACAAAAAGAATCTGCCTGGTTATGACACAATATTTTATCTGGTTTTGGGGCTACGGAGGGTGTACAGGGCCCGTTTAGCGACATTACTTCCAGATCCACTCTGTATAGATGATAGTTTCATAGTGGCCAGATAATTTTGGAACACTCTCTTGCATAAATTAGTTGTACATACAGTACGTGACTTTATTTGAATTCTCGCACGCACGCTAACACACACAATCATACATTCACAAGCACATACACATTTAATCAGTAACACAAACACGCACACTACAACAAACACAGACACACATACATACATATATATATAAATATAACACAGACACACATTTTACTTTAAATATACGCTCCTACATTTGGAGCGCTGGTGATTGTCGTCAGTGATGTAATCTTCAGGGTTCATTGGGAAGTTTCGGGTCTTCCAACATCAGACTTCCCTCGCCCTGCTGACCCTATCAGAGGTGATCAAACTCTGGTACAACCAGCAACAATAACCGCTAAAAGACGTTTGACTTTTGAGAAATTTTCTTGGACGGTTGTAATTAACCCATCCTAATACAAAGCACCGCGCATCTGATTGGTTGTTAGTAACAGCTAATCAGATGCGCGGTACTCCATATTTAAATGGGATACGTAGCCAGAAACACTTTTCTCCGTACGGATTATGAGGCTTAGATGATTAGGTAAGTCAACCCTTCTTACTGATAGATAGAGAGATAGAAAGAAGCAGCCATGTTGTCGGCGTTTAGAATGTATCATCTGCATCGGGACAAAATCCCCACAAAAGCCGCTGCCTGGATTTGACACAAAACTGTATCTGTTATTGAGGCTATGGAGCGTGTGCAGGGCACCTTTAGCGACATTACCCCCAGGTCCACTCTGTATAGATTATTGAGGCATTCAGTATGTGATTACATTTACACGCACGCTCACACACTAACATATACATACATACATTCATAGATGCAATAACATAGACGTACACACACAGATTCACTCACACAGTCACACAGACAGACACACTAAAACCGACACACACACACAAACACAAGTACATAGATAGATAGATAAATAGATAGATAGATAGATGCAGTCCCATTGTCGTGACTTAGAATATGCTGACTGTATGATCTGCATAGGGGTAAGTTCCCCACGTAAGAGACGCCCTGGATATTACACTAAACCGTATCTAGTATTGATATGTTTAAAATTTTAAACAGAAAGTATTTTCATCAAATACGCACACGCACACACGCACAAGCACACACACTCTCTCTCCCTCTTTCTCTTTCTTTCTTTCTCTCTCTCTCTCTCTCTCTCTCTCTCTCTATATATATATATATATATATATATATATATATATATATATATATATACATGTAGAATTAAACAAAATGCACATCTGTTTAACAATTTTATTTTTGATCTTTTCCAATTTTCTGGCCAACTTTTTAATGTTTGGGTGGAATTGATGGATAATTCCACCAAAGTTCAGTTCCTGAGTACTTTCGGCACTTCGAAGCGCCATCATCAGGGGTGATGTATTCCAGTTTGTTTGTTTTTTTTATATTAATGTTGAGGCTGGAAGGAGAAGAATATACATGTATAAATGAAAGAATGCTGCCCAAATACACATCTCTCTCTCTCTCTATATATATATATATATATATATATATATATATGTGTGTGTGTGTGTGTGTGTGTGTGTGTGTGTGTGTGTGTGTAGTATATTATGAGAGATTGAAAAATATGTAGTATATTAAGAAAGATTGAAAAATACTACATACCGTCAGATTCACTTCCTTTTCTTATATATATATATATATATATATATATATATATATATATATATATATATATATGTATGTGTGTGTATGTGTGTGTGTGTGTGTGTGTGTGGTGTGTGTGTGTTAAAATCAAACAGTTCGTCCAGGATTCGAACTTGGGCCGCTGTTGTCCATTTTATACAGCAATAACCGTTAGCCGAGGAGCGCCTCTAATATTTCATTATTATATAACAGTATTGCTAGGTATGTCACTTGTTATAACTTATAATAAACGAGGTCTGAATTTCCCAAAGTATAGAACTTGTGGCCACAATAATCATCATTACTCGTAATATGCCGATACCATTTATTTGATGTAAACACTCAGTTGGAAATTAAAACTGTGATTTATTGTCCGTTGGTTGGAATTTAATTTGACTGAAGCGTTTATATTAATTAGAAGAATGTCAATGTAATCAGGATTCAGTAGACGATTGCATACATTTATTTCCAAGAAGAAAATTACAGAAGCAGAAAGTAATTTTATTAATTAATTTAATTAAGCCAGCAAAGAGTCAAGTAGATTAGTCGGATTTTCAAATCTATATTTTGATCTTATAACTAAAAACTATTTCATAACAAATCTGAATTTTGATCTTATATCAAAATTATACATCTATATTTTGATCTTATAATAAGTCTATACATCTATATTTTGATCTTATATCAAATTTATACATCTATATTTTGATCTTATAATAAGTCTATACATCTATATTTTGATCTTATATCAAATTTATACATCTATATTTTGATCTTATAATAAGTCTATACATCTATATTTTGATCTTATATCAAATTTATACATCTATATTTTGATCTTATAATAAGTCTATACATCTATATTTTGATCTCATATCAAATCTATGCATTTATATGTTGATCATATAACAAATTTATGTATTTATATTTTGATCTTATAACAAATTTATGCATTTATATTTTGATCTCATATAAAATCTATACATTTATATTTTGATCTTATATCAAATCTTTTCATTTATATTTTGATCTTATAATAAATCTATGCATTTATATTTTGATCTCATATCAAATCTATGCTTTTATATTTTTATCTTTTATCAAATCTATGCATTTATATTTTTATCTTATATCAAATCTCTGCATTTATATTTTGATCTTATAACAAATCTATGCATTTACATTTTGATCTCATACCAAATCTATGCATTTATATTTTTATCTTATATCAAATCTATGCATTTATATTTTGATCTTATAATAAATCTATGCATTTATATTTTGATCTTATAATAAATCTATGCATTTATATTTTGATCTTATAATAAATCTATGCAATTATATCTTGATCTTATAATACATTTATGCATTTATATTTTGATCTTATAACAAATCTATGCATTTACATTTTGATCTCATATCAAATCTATGCATTTATATTTTGATCTTATAATAAATCTGTGCATTTATATTTTGATTTATAATAAATCTATGCATCTTATATAAATCTATGCAATATATCTTGATCTTATAATACATTATGCATTTATATTTTGATCTTATAATAAATCTATGCATTTATATTTTAATCTTATAACAAATCTATTCATTTATATTGATTATCTACGTTATTCGGACTATTGTCCTCATCTTCATTGTTATCTGTACAATGTTTCGGCCGGTATGCCCTCCGGCCTTCTTCAGGTATTTCTTGTCGGACTCAGGAACCTTCTCGGACTTGGGAACCTTCTTTTCGGACTCGAGAACTTTCTTGTGTAAATCGGGAACCTTCTTGTCGTAATCGTGAGCCAGCTCGGAACTTTGAACTTAACCCTTTATTGAATCCACGGTGTTATCCTGTTCTCATTCAACTAACCATAGCTGGAGTACAGGTGTTAATTATTATTCTATGTTACTGCTGCTGCTGACCAGGATTGAACCTGCAGTCTAGAGATAGCCCTCACTTAGAACTGTCTTAATCTAACTCCTTTATCCAATAGGCTATGTGTCCAATTGGACAAAAGAATCTCATTATTTTTTTAATTGCCTTCAAGTTAAGCATCTAACAGGTAACCGCTCCATTTGGTTTCAAGTAAGGATTGTGTTCGTAAGGATATAGGGAAAGTGTCGCGTCTTATCTGGGGAGAGAGACAGCGTTTTCGCTTATCCAGTGGAATTGGATCCTTGATAAGGAGTCCCTCGATACTGTGAATCCTTTGGTTACTAAAGTGTTCTCAGTGACTGTTATCTAGTCCTTCGATAATGAATCCTTTTGTTACACTGATAATCGTATAAGTCCTTCCTGAGTATTAGTAAAGATCCGGCAATCCTATGTATGTCCGTCCTCACAGAGTGCAGTTTTAATTATGACCAATGTGAGACGTTTAAATATTCTATCAGGCTAGTAGTATTGCTAGTGATTGGTTACAAGAACAACACATGTGACCTTGGCTAGTCTATAAATCTAGGTGGGTAATTAGAGCATATCTTATATCAAAATAACTTGCGTACCTCACGTGGTCTAATGGTTAGCAAGCTCACTTCGCAAACCATTGTTAGTGAGTTCGATTCTCATTGGGGCCCTCTACTTCTGGCCTTGTGCCATATCTAAGCTAAGCTTAGTAAATAACTATATCAAAATAACTTGCGTACCTCACGTGGTCTAATGGTTAGCAAGCTCGCTTCGCAAACCATTGTTAGTGAGTTCGATTCTCATTGGGCACCCTCTACTTCTGACCTTGTGCCATATCTAAGCTAAGCTTAGTAAATAACTATATCAAAATAACTCAGGGTACCTCATGTGGTGTAATGGTTAACAAGGTAGATTTGCAGATCATTGTTAGTGAGTTCGATTCTCACTGGGTGCCCCATACTTCTGGCTTCTAGCTAAGCTTAGTAAATAACTATATCAAAATAACTCCAACCTTTGTTGTTGCTATAGATGCACCAGTAAGTATATGTGTATCTATAAAGGTACGTTTATCCAGGAACTATGACTTTTTAGCCTTATTAACCACTTGAAAGTCAATATTAGTTTATCAAGAGGCTTTATAAAAATTGCCGTGGCCAAACACCGTTACGCATTCTAAATAATTGACAGAATAATTTGTTTTTACACGTACAAACACGTGTTGATTCAGTATATATCTATCCATGTTGAATGATTAAATAATATAATCAATATACCAAGCTTTACCAGAAAGGGTGGGTCGCGTTTCCTGTGCACAAACGAACATTTCTCAGATGGCTTTTAGCCTTCGAAGCGTTAATTTCCGGTTGACCCCCACAATCGCGAGAAGAACATTTTAGATCCATGTTTCCCCCAAGACCAACAATACATTTCCAATACAAGGAGAGAAATTAAGATTAATTAGCTCAGGCGGTGGAGCATCCGCCCAGTAATCGAAAGGTTCCGGGTTCGATACAAGTCTTCGAGAACTAGCGTAAGTGTAGCACAACGTGGGTAATCTGATCTGTTCGGTAAAGCATCTTTAAGCTTACGGTAGGTATGGCGCCCTACCTCAAACCCTTAAAAAATGATCTCCCTGATCTCATTTTAACATCCTTCTGTCCAATAAAGACGATAGCGTAGTGTCCACTTTTTTCCCTTTTTTATCTGCAACTGCGTGAGTGGCTGAACAGACCAATTTTTGAATGGCAATCTCTGGTGCAGTGACTGCAAACAAACAGTGAGGCTTGCTTGAGTTGCAGTTGTCTCTCTTTTCTGTGGTGGCTTCTTTCCTCGCCTTTTCACTCCTTTTTGTTACTTTTTTAACTAGAAGGAGCCAAGTCTCACGGTCTTCGCACAAGACTCTCATGTGTTGATGTTGGTGTCTATGTGGTATGTCTTCATGTACCTCTTGCAGACATCTTTAAAGCGCAGGCATGGTCTCCCTACCGGTCGAGTGCCTTCTACTAATTCACCATACAGTATGTCTTTGGGGAAGCGGGCTTTGCCGACCCCCTAACGTGGTCAAGCCAACGCAGGCGTCTCTCGCAGGTGATAGCGGGTATGCTGTTCATGTTTGCTCGTTCTAGCACGTCTGTGTTGGTTACTTTGTCCTGCCAGCGTATGTGTAGAATGCGGCGTAGGCATCTGAGGTGGAAATTGTCCAGTTTCCTCAAGTGGCTTGCGAAAAGGGAAACGATTCACACGCTGTTCAGCTGATCTCGACAATAGGTCACTATGCCGAGTTTAGTACTTTACTTTACAAGAAATACGAATGAGAGGTTATTAAAATTTTCAAAATTTTAAATTGAATTTATAATTATATTAGACAATTTTTAAAGTATTTTCCTCGAACTGGAAACTTAGTGTCAACACAGATTTCATAAAGTAAGTTTATAAACCAATTGGATTATTTGTTAATAGGGAAGAGATTCCCAACGTGGGGTCTACGTCCCACTAGGGGGAGGGCAATTCAATAATTTTTTTCATTTTACCCTATATAGGTAAAAATTATAAATTTATAGGGTAAAATTGTATTTACAACCTAGCTGAGCACAACAGCTTGTGCAATCTAGTCAAGTGTTCACCCACTAATGTTATTGTGCATCTGGCACCAGCTATATGCGTGGCTTTTGACTTGTTTAACTTTGCAGTTCTTCATCTGCTGCCTTCCCCCGCAATTTACAAATTGTAAAATGGATTTTATTTGATTAATTTTGAACTTAAACTCTTTAGTTTTATTTGAAAGATACAATTTTTTATGTTATACTTCTTCAAAACTGATATTGTTATATCATACTAAACAATTAATGGGTATGTATTTATTTATGTATTTGCAATTTTTTTATTTACCGTATTTGACGGCATATAAGACGCATGGACATATAAGACGCACCCCCATTTCAGCAGGTCAGATTCAGGAAAAACATTTTTAGTGTATTTAAGCATATATTCTTGAAAAGAGTCTAGCTGTGCATTACACAAGCAGAAACATAGCTGTATAAAAGCAATTTGGTAGTAAAGGCAAACAATAAGCATACACAAGACATCTCAATATCAGGAAATAATAATAATAATAATAATAATAATAATAATAATAATAATAATAATATTTGACCATACAACAAAATGATATATGCATAAACCAGAATCTGTTCTTGAGAACGAAACGTATAAAATTCTCTGGGACCTTGAAATAAAAACGGATCACCTTATCCCAGCAAGAAGACCAGACCTAGTATTGATAAACAAAAAAGAAAGAACTTGTCAACTGGTGGATTTTGCAGTGCCAAGAGATCACAGGGTGAAGCTAAAGGAAAATGAAAAAATGGACTAATATCTGGACCTTGCCAAAGAACTGAAAAAGTTATGGAATATGAAAGTCAAAGTGATACCAATTGTAGTTGGTGCACTTGGAACAGTCACAAAAGGATTAGAAAAGGGTTTGGAAAGTTTGCAAATCAGAGGAAGGATCGAAACCATTCAGAACACTGCACAGGTGCAATCTGCCAGAATACTCAGAAGAGTCCTGGAGACCTGAGGAGACTTGCTGTCACTCAGACTCCAGTAAAAGACCATCAGCTAACATTGATATGAAAACTCAAAAGGAGATAATAATAATAATAATAATAATAATAATAATAATAATAATAATAATAATAATAAATAATAATAATAATAATACAATTTGTTGAAATTAAAACCTGTGTTTTGTTTTTCTTCGCCACCATACGCTCCTGTTAACCTTGATTAAAACAATACCAGCAATAAGATAAGGATGCATGGAGTTTAGGGTAGGTAAAAGTACTGAGCATAAGCTGGGTTAGTGAGCATCATAGAGAAGATTAGCCTAGGCCTACGGGAGGTCTCAAACTTCAGCTAAGATGTATAAGACGCAGGGCAATTTTTTGAGCCAACATTTTGGAAAGAAAATGCGTCTTATATGCCGTCAAATACGGTAAGTTAATAAACCAATTGTTTTGGGGTTTTTTGTTGTTTTTTTTGCTAATAGAGTAATATATTGGATCCATGTAACGTATTGATATATTCACACAGTACCAAAACGGATATAAGTAACGTTATAATAACGATATATGTTGTATAGCGGATCTTGTCAACGTGCCTCCAAATTCACAACACTAAAAAGGTATTCGTTATGCGACGGTCATCTTGTTGATAAAAAAGTACAACGTGAGAAATATATCGTCACAAGCTGCTTAGCTTTTATTTCCAGGGCTAGTCTCGTGGGCTGTGTCGGAGAGGAGGAAAGGCAGAGAGAAAGAGAGAGAGGACACTGTTAAATTACTGTGATTCCGCAACGGTTGGCTTTCAATTCTCT
The DNA here is from genome assembly GCA_023376005.1 of Doryteuthis pealeii. Lineage (NCBI taxonomy): Eukaryota > Metazoa > Mollusca > Cephalopoda > Myopsida > Loliginidae > Doryteuthis > Doryteuthis pealeii. The sequence continues at coordinate 7,033,313 of CM042152.1, forward strand.
ATTCGGGGGGTCACTCCCCGGTCAAACTCACGACAACCGTTTTGTGCTCATCACTATTTTTTAAAACCCTTTACTATCTCTTATTTCTTCTTCCTTTCTTTTCTAATAGTAGTCCTCGCAAAACTCAGGACCTTCCATCTCGCTACATCCACTCGTCCTGTAATAATTTTTATCTTAGAAAATATACACAGAAGATTATTAAAGTATTCGTTAACGAGATACGAAACGAGATATGTCAGTGCATCAAACCCTGTACATTATATTCGTCCACCGAAGGTTGAAAAAAGGGGAAGGGTGAGCTCTAAAAGTAGTTCCTGAATAACGAGATGAGAGTCTCTTCGGTTGGAATTCAGAAGTGTCCTTCTCCTATACGCACGTGGTGTGAGGCTTGGAATCCTAGGAAATGGACTCGTTGACCCGAGGTCAAATCCTGGACGAGGCTCTTTGCAATTCACATAGCACTAATACTCTTGGCAAAGATATACATCCAACTACTCTCCCTCCAGATATGAGTAAATAGTAGGCCTGATTGGGTTATTTAACCTTGGCTAGGTAACCAGTGTGGGAGAAGGAAAATTCTGAATTCAAACCTGTTAAACTCCGCTTAAGAAATTGACCTTGTGTCACATCTTACACATGCGGAGATGTTGGTAAATGTATATACTGGTTGCCATACCAATGCTAAAGAGTCCAGTTTGCCCTAGGATTTACCCATAATTGGAGGGAGAATAGTTGGATTCGTACCTTTCCCTTGGGTATTAAAGCTATATGAAACGCAAATAGCTGCATCCAGGATTTAAAATCGTCTCACCGTGTCTATTTCATACGATGGTAATCATTTAACCACACATTTCCAGTAATCAATAGATAGATAAATAGATAGAGAGATAGATAGATAGTTAGATAGATAGATAGATAGATAGATAGATAGATAGAAGCAGTGCTGTATAATCTGCAATGGAGTAAGATCCACACAAAAGAGGCACCTTGGATATGATACTAAACTGTATTCAGTGTTGAGGATATGGAGAGTATGCAGGATCCCTTTAGTGGAATTACTCCCAGTTCCACTCTGCATAGATTATTGGTGCAATGATACCTTTGGCATTAAATAACCCACAAATGTGGATATACCATTAAACAAAGAAACCAAACGGAACCTCACCCAGCTATGTGTAAGCAATAGAGTAGATCGGGCTGTTTGGCTTTAGATAGGCAATCAGTATAAGAAAGGGAAAATTACTTCAAACCGGTTTTATTTCGTTTTGATATTTACCTTGTGTCACATCCTGCCCGTGTCGGAGAAAGAGAAATATATACATTGGTAATGAATAAAGACTTCTGGTAGGTAGATGGAAAAAAAATAAAAGAATGTTTTTAAAAAAATGAATAAATGCATAAAAAAATAAAGATTTTTAAAATCTATTATCTCGAATATGGAAGACCACAGCACAATAATAAAAGAATTGTTTTGAAAATGAAATAAAATCGATGAATTCCGAGTTGAAAAACATTTTTTTTTTAAAAAGATTTCTTCAAAATTTTCTTCTTTTTTTTTCTTTTTCTTTTTTTTTTTTTTTTTTTTTTTCATCACTTCTCTTGTGCCCGTTATCTTTTTGAAACATCGAGGTGTCGCCGGTCGAACATGTCAGCTATCGCCTTCATCTTGTATTATCATCTCGTCCTTTTCTTTCATTAGATTTAAAAATAAAAAAATTAAAAAAAACAGATTGTCGTATCGAACCCAACGCCCGCCTTTGTTCACGCTCTAATGTGATATCTGGGTTTCTGGCAATATTGAATTAACCTTATAAAAGAAATTCATATGACTATCGAATTAAGAGAAGATCGGATTAAGAGGGCAATATCATTCTGTGAAATCAATTCGATTCATGAATCAAATAATGTTTAAGTACTTCGATTATTTAGTAGTCGACTAAGTTGGTTTTCTATTTTAATTGCTAGGTCACATGTCTGTGAAAGACGTTTGTGAAGATGGTTCTGCTGGATGTGATACCGTCTCTAAAAACCAATCGCTATAATACGTAATAATGTGCAATGTTATAACGTTATATGAGATGTGTATAATGTAATATATACGGGCTGTGGTATGAGAAAATAGGAAAAAACTAAATGGGAATAATTTCGATAAATTGGCAAATTTAATGAATGTCCATATCAAATATTATGTTCATTACAATTACTAGAAAAGAAACGCCCTTGGGGCGGTTTAAAATAAGTTTTGAAAAATATTGCTTGAGGAGGGTAGGAGTTAAAAATTCAATATCAGATGTTTGTATTACAAGTAAGTAAAATCATCAAAATAAAACAATCTGAACCTTAGTTCTATTCCCCCCCCCCAACTCAAATAAAATCACCTATTGATTAATTATTAAATAATCTTTTTGAATAGTAATATTGTGTAATGCTATAATGTGTAAGTAAAGTAAAGTCGCCGGGGCGCCCTAATGTCGGTATCTGCCAGACAGTGAGGGAGTCTATCCCCTTTTCCCTTGAGTAGCACAGGGATATGTGAGGTAAAGTAAGGAGCTGATGGTAGGTGTGGTACTCTACCTCAGACGCTGAAATAATCTCCTTGGTGTAGCGCTAGTGGTGTAGCGCTAGTGTAGAGGGGATAGACACCCCATAAATTTCACAAAAAAACGTTGGTATTTATTTATTTGTAAACTGTTTAGTTAACTGAAACAAAACACAAGAGTAAAAGTTTTGAGATTTTGAGTGTTGTTCTTTATGTTTGTTTGTTTTACGGCATATCAACCTCAGTGGGTCATTTAATGCCGATAAAGTTTTGAAATAAATTCATTCTTAATGGATACACAATTTTTTTCTATAAATACATTTTTCTATTTACCCCATAGATGGGACCCTAACAGGTACTACCACTCCGGGTCAGAGTGGACCAGGGAGCAATGGTGATGAAGGGGTGCTTCACATTCCCCAAACCTCCAAAACTGGAACCTCACCATCAGATAGAGTTTAACGTCATTCCCAGGACATGTAGACCCGCAGCCACCGCCTTCTAGCACCCATATGATAAAAAAAGGTTGGGGCTTGCCATAAGGGCAATAGGGTTGGGAAAATCATATAGGTACTAGGGCTCGACGTGACCAGCCGATTGATCGGAGGGGGCCTCTCCGACCGCCCGTTTAGCCCAAGAAAAGACTAAAGTGGAATATTGCAAATCATGAACCACCTGGGTTCTATCCTTAAGCATCACGGGTCGCCACCCACGGCCAACAGGTGGCCCCATTTGGGGGATTGTTCTTTATCCTAGAATATAGATTAAATACTCATTAATAAAAAGTAAGTAAAGTCGTCGGGGCGGCCTAAAGTCGGTATCAGCCAGTCAGCAAGGGAGTCTATCCCCTTTTCAATAGCGCTAGACCAAGGAGATTGCATTTAGCATATGAAGTGGAGTGCCACACCTACCATCAGCTCCTTACTTTACCGCACAGATCCCTGTGCTACTCATGCGCTGAGTTGGAACTAGGAACCTTGTGGTTTCTAGCCAAACGCTCTACCGACTGAGCTACGTGGCATAAGCTATGACGTAGTTTCAGTTACAGATAAGAAGACACTCTATCATGCTCAGAACGCAGTGTGACAATAATACATGTATGACAGGCTGAAAGTGCGAATAATTATTTTAGTCTACCTCGTAAAAATCTTGCTATTCTGTTTTTGTATTCTATATTTAACATGTCCATTAGAGACACCTATTGTAGTGTAATTGTAAGTGGGTTAAACTTGCAGTGAGTTCGATTCCCACCGCATGTTACATACTATTGGACTTTTGCCAAAATAAATCTAAGCTTAGAAAAATTATTTTAACAACACGCTAAAAGAATTGTGCATATGTTTATTCTCATGGAAAATCATACAATATAATATATATATATATATATATATAATATATATATAATATATATATATATATATATATATATATATATATTCATGGTTTTAAATTGAGATTTTCTTGGCCGGCGTCTAAAAATCATTGCCAACCTGGCCCACCTCCAAAAGAGTTGCCGACCCCTGGTCTACACGACAAGCTAGCTAGGAATCTACGGTAGGCGGCTTCACAACACCAACAGGAAACAACAAAAAATAATGAAATGCAATGCACTAAGAAAACACTAGATGCAAACTGAGGCACGAGAATAAGTTTCAGAGATTCAAAATAAGCTGTTTCCTCTATTCAGGCTCATATAACTAGCATTATTTAAATATATAACATAACATGCTATTACGTGTCATTTATTGCAGAACGCTATCACGGGCTACAGCGTCGACAAAGAGCTATCATTAAATCGTCTTTCACATCTACTGTTTAAATCAGAAGGAAAATAATGAACATAAAAAAAACAACGTTTGAATGTCTAATTCTATTTCATCGTATTTTTTTTCCAAAGAAAACAATTGTTTATTTTTAACTTATGTCCACATGCAGCGCGTACGTGATCAGACGTACACACACACACACACACACACACACAACACACACACACACAGATATATATGTGTGTGTATGTGTGTGTATAGGGTGAACAAGTATATAAAATAATATAACATGAATATATATATGTATATATATGTTCCTCTTATATATGTATATTATATATATATATATATATATATATATATATATATATATAAGTAAAGAAATAACAAAAGACTTAGAGATTGACCTTTACAGTCTATTTCAGGAAGACTATAATAGACTATAATGCTCAATCTCTAAGTCTTTTGTTATTTCTTTACTTATACTAGCAAATTTATGCACCCTCCGGTTGCAAGTTTTTAAGTTTTAATATAATAAAATATGTTAAATTAGAAAGGCTAATAAAACTAAAGAAGAATGCAGATAAAAAGATTTGGAACAGAGGGGGTATTATCGAAAAATAGAACAGCTTTGAAACTAACTCTTCCATCATTTTCCATTACTCCCGTCTTTCATTGGTAAAATTTCCTAATTTAACTCTTTACTTAAAATAGGAAGTAAAGGATAATATTACAGTTATTTCTTCTTCTTAATGAATTTCTTTTAAGATTTTATCCCAGAGATTTTTGCTCATATTCAATAAGATAAAACCAAACAATTAGAAATCAATAATACTTAGCATATATTTATTAAAATCAATTTTTTAAGATCAATATGCAAATTAGCCTTCCCATTCACAATGTAAACCACTATTTTGTTGTATATATAAATACAATTGCGTATTATTAGTATGTAGATATGGTCAACAGTCTTAATAATGTAAAACAATTTTATTATTCATTGAGGTTTAAATAAAAAATAAAATCATGGAGAATGTGATGTAAATAACTAAGGGAACTGTGAAATGAGTAGTAATATAGTTTCGGTTACAGACAGACAAACACACAATCTCCATTATAATAAGATATTTGCTCTGTGACTCTAACATTAAGAGCACACATTGAGCTCTCAAACTGCATCATTGTAAAGTGAATAAGTCCTGGTATGGGAATATTAAGTAGTGTATCTAAAGGTCACAGATGATGATGGATATATCTAAATGATCCCGTCGTCACGAAAGGTCACAAGCATTGGTGCGTCGGTTATTGAACACTGAAGTGGAAGCAAAGCCGAATTTAGTTAATATACAATTCAACGAACCAGACAGATTATTGAAATTATGCTACTGGTGGCCCAAATGAGTTGTGAATGAGTGAACAAACAGAACTGATAAAAAGTCCTAATGAAACCGAATTGCATATTACAATATTTTAAATCTCATGAGAAAGAAAAAAACAACAACACAAAATTTTAGAGGTCACGAGTCCATAAAATAAGCAAGCGTAGCGCATCACTAGCAGCACACTTTAATATCAAGAAAGTCGAACAAACATTCCTTCCGATAAGTCGGGAGGGGGGGGGCATTCCGACCGGCGTGTTGTGCCAGACGCAAGGGTTAAAGTAGAAAGTTGCATGTCATAGACTAGTGGTGAAGTTCCAATTCTGGAGCTGCGGGGAATGTTGAACTACGCTTCATTGCTAAAGATCCTGCCTTGCCTGGGTGGTATGGTCTCATCCTGGACTTAAATAGATAATCAAATGAGTTTTTTCAAAATTGATATTTTTATACAAGAAAAAATGAGTTTGGAAAAAGAATGAAATTAAAGAATGATACCCTGGAAGGATTTTCCGGATTGCACGTACTCTATCGTGTGGGCTTTTTGATGCTGCACATTGACATCACCGAAAATACGGTATCCCTCAGACGACCACCACTCGTAGGCCAGCTGGGGGGGGGTTGCTCCAGCACAGAGTGCTGTTCTCTGGGCTAGGAATACCAGATACTCAGAGCAGTGTGACAGAAGGTGCGTTGTAAGGTGAAGCCGTGAGAGTTATTCTGCACATCTCCTGCCTGCTGTCTGGCGGCAATGAACAAAACACGCTATCCCTATGAAAAAAAACAAAACTCACACGCGCAAATAGAAGAGTGCACGGCAGAGTCCACTGATGATACTGTATAAGAGATATTAGCGATGAGTACGGGTAGCCTAGGATGATGTTTTGTAAGTGTAGTTAGTTTGTAGATTGAAGATTCGTTATGATGTTCAATAATCGGAGGGGTGTATAAGAGTGATGAGAGGAGAGGAGGAGACACGAGGGACCACACTGACTACGTAGAATAGTAGGATTAATATTGTAAGGATGCCAGAATTTTAGAAAAAGCGAGGTGTAAGGAGGAGAGAAACATTGAATAGGACGGTACGCGAAGACGACCAGGAGCATATCGTAGTACCAACGGAGGGTGGAAAAACACTTAGATGATGTGTAGTATATATTTATCCCAAAATGTATCTGTTTTATACTAAACGACTACCAGAGGCTACGCTGCCTTGTGGAGAGGAATGAAGACACGCGCGAAAGAGGTTGATGAGCAGAGAGAGCAGACATCTGTGAGAAGAGAAACTGAGAGTGAGCACATGAGGCAAGAGTATAGAGGAGCAAGACAGTATGCCGCATAGAGATGAAGAAGGAGATATAGACACAACCGAATAATATTCATATCATTAATTTCAGTGGAGAAAGTCGCTCCTAGCGCCGATTGTGTTCCAGACATTTCTTTTTATTTGCAGTTGAGGATAAACGCTCGTATGGGTTAGTGACAAGCGGTATATCAATTGTCTGACAGTGATTCGGGTATCTATCGAATTATTTAGGTAAAGTGTATGTTAGATTTGAAATTGAGAGTTCGTTGTAATGATTTCAGATTCGAAACGGGAACCCACGTCTGAAGATGTTATGTCGTTCTATACTTCAGTCAGCTTTTAGGTTTACTGGGAGTGTTAACCCCTCCGATTGGGGATACAATACAATATAAGCACACTAACAAGGCGCCTACCCGAATAGATACGATATGGAACAAAAGAAAAATTGAGAGATGAAGAAATTATATAATCAAAATACTACTAATTAATGAAGGGTGCGTGTTTATTTATTAAAAGAATCGTATCTTATTTTTGTTTTTTTTTGTTCCGTAGATTCGTAATATTAGATAAGATAGACTGCCACAGACTCATTGTCCACGGCCACCTTAAACCAAATCAATTACAGAAAAATTCGTTTCAACAAGTATCTTTTGCATTATAGAAGTCACATGCTAATCCAAATGAAATTGATACTAAATGATGACTGTTACAGCATTCTTATTGTTATAAGAATTATATAAAGTAATTAGAGAATTCGTTACTGAAACAATTAATGAATTCATTTCTAGGAATTAGATGTACAATAGCCCGTTTTCATCATTCTTGTATATAACACGTGATTTCTTGTTGACATAGACGAAAATCAACAGGAGGGTATGTTAATAATTGATTACCTGAGTATATAGTATTTAATTCAAGAATAATCATTATAAAGAGAGAGAGAGAGAGAGAGAGAGGCAACGGTAAGCTATATAGGATAAATGTGTATAGTAATTATATAATCTACACCATACTACATAATATTATGGTGGAAAATAAATATATTCAATCACTTAATTATTAAATGGCGTGACCGTATTCTAATGGTATGGTTATATAATCTAAATTATTATATCAATCGACTATACTCTATATAGAGAGAGAGGGCACGTTGAAATATAAATTTATGTATAATAATAATTATACAATTAAATTTTTCAATAATTATACAATTAAATTTCTGTAAAATATTATAGTGGATATATATTAATATATCATTATCCATTATATATTTTTAATCATCATCATAATAGTTATTAGTGGAACAAAAACACCATCTTTTGTATGAACGAGCTCAATCACGTAATACTATAGTTTATATTATAATATTATTTATATAATATAGACGGTAGCCATGCTGTTGAGATATATAATTAGATATAAAATATATAAAGTCCCTAATTAAAATATATATTAATATTATATATAAATATTATTCTGTGCAATGTGCGTGTATACAAAATTGGTTGCGCAGACTATCGTCGTGAAAATATTAATAATATATCATTGACATAATTTAGACAATACTGTATATAGATTTTTACATTATATTACTCTACATATATAATACCGTATTAGTACTTTATTTAACATAATATATACATTATTTACTAATACGTGCCTCTAGCATAGATATTAACATATTATGATCCAATACTTAACCTTTTGGATGGAGGTGTTGTGTGCAGGTTGCATACAAGAAAGATCGAGCATTGTAATATGACATTGTATAGCTGTAGAGCGAATGTTCAAAGTGTAATACCTTTGCGTCCCATTATATATATATATATATATTAACTATATATATTAATATAGTATACTATACTCATAGGGCGTGGCAGATCAGGTTGTATGTAGTACGAGCAAACTGATTGATCTGCATGTATATATATGATACAGGACACATGATATATAATATAACATAGACCTTATTATATGAATACGTGCCTCGTAGCGTAATAAGACTCTACGCGATCATAATGTGACAGCTTATTAACACATGTAGTCGTGTGTGTGTGTGGCGTGACACAACGAAGTTTTATTTATAGTTTGATAAGAAAAGTTCTATATTGTTATCTGACTAGGTAAAGATTTGAGCATGTAAAAATAAGTCCGATAGGTATGTACAAAGGTCGTGTGGAATCGGGTTAGATGGTAAAACGAAAGAGTTTGTTATATCTGCAATACTTATAGCAGTTGTCTCTCCGCGATTCTTGAGAGTATGTTGAAAAGTAGAGGGAGTGGAGGTCTATAATAAGCTGTAAAATAATTAGTCGATTACAAATATGAGGTGAATCATTCTTTCTCATTGCCTTCTATGCCTTTTTTAAGCAGCACGCAGAGAAGAGAGTTGGCTATGTAAATTGATGTGTAAAGACGAAAATTAACAGACCGATGGGCTTTTGCACAGTAGTTACCTATTATTGAAACTCTAACGAATCAGTTCGTTAATCAGTCGTCTTTTTTTATTTTAATTTCTCCTTTCTTTTCACATAAAATTGCTATTTTTTCTCTAAAAATACAGTTGCTAATTTTCACACAAAAACGTGAAGTAAACCCTATAAGAGCTGATAAGAGAAAAAAATGATCTGAACGGAGAACTAGATTTGTCATGAGAATAATAAAGCACTAAAAAAATAAATGTCGCTCATCTATGGTCGTCTCGTGTATGCATGCGACTCATGTGACGCAGCATTAATATAGAGGCCGATTTGAGAGTTATAGACTTTATGTTATGTCACATTTATGTATGTCACGCGCAGAAAACATGACAAAGGATGCTGGAGAACACATAACAGCCGAAGTTTCTCCACCCCCTCATGACAGACATAATTGTAATTGATCTGCGTGCCACTATGAACCTTTGGGCGATGGCTCACTGTTTGGAAGCAGGGGTCTTCTACTCCTGAGGATAATTGGAAGACATTATTTTATCTAACTAGAGATGTAAGCGTATTACCGCGCAAACGGTGCGTTATTGTGTGTTATTAGGGAATACAAGGGATGAGGTCCATCTAGCTTGTCGCAGGGTTATATTTTGAGGAATATCGTGTACGATACACGTTTAGCAGGGAAGTCCGCAAGAATTAGTGTTTGGTCAGTACGCGGGAACGCAAAAATCTTGGAATTGGCATGCAAAATTGGATGATTATATTTAGGAGAAATAGGGTAGAATAACATACTGTAAAATATAGATATCCAAATTAATTAAGCTACATATAAAGTATATGGCTGGTTTAGCTCACGCCGGGCAGTATCCCTAAATGCAGATATATGAATCAAAACAATCTTAGGAGATCTATGCTATAAACAAAGAGCGTATAGATAGTCCTTGGGTACTTTTCCATCACATTCAGACGCAAATTAGACAAAAAACATAAAAGCTTTGATTAGGAATGCTTTGTAATACACACCAGAATTGGAGACTCTTGTAGATTCACTGTATGAGCATTTAGTTCGCAACAATTTACATACTTATTTTGTCTATGTTGCTTGATATACATATTCATGAACATAGTTTGGATTCACTTCTGGTAAGAAGTTTTGTTTGTAAATAATCCTATACATAATCCGTTTTGTGATTGAGATAGTATTAACATCGCATAATATAATTTAAAACCTTGGCATTAATTTATTGAGTCTTAGACAGAACTTCTTGCTATAGGGGGAATAAAACGTTGTTTTTTCATTTCTAATTGTACTTGTGCACCCAATAACTGTATTTAAACTGTAACTACATATACTTCTCATATATTTATAACATATTTTAATAACTAATAATAAATAATAACCGCACAATGACATACTACATGTAAATAGAATATATATATATGATTGGGGCTCGGTCACTTATTCTTTATATCATGGCTTTCACATATACCTGCTTATCATCTATGTATTGCGTTGTAGACATAAGGATTTTTATATACTGGAATTGGCCAGTTTGACGAGCGCGCTGTAAATAAATTGTTTGAGTTGAAATACAACTATCCTTTTCTAAGGGAAAGTCACACGTCTGTTATAAATACCTAGTGAAAGAGACACTTCTGCAATCTGTTGTCTAAAATTTACTCCTAGTGTATATGTCTAAAGCAGTATTCTTCTCATTAAATCGTGGGCTACTATTACTGTCAGAAAAGATATTCGGGGGGGCGGGATTCATAGATAGATTTATAGGGCTTGAGGCAATACTAGAATAGATAATCATCGACATTTTTAACTTATTTTAAACCATATTAGTGGTAAGATGTGGATAAGAAATATAAATTTTGATTAGGGGGACAAAAAAAACTCTGCCGAATTAAAAATACCTATTTGCTCAGTATGTGCATAACACAGACTTGGTCAATCTACGTCAAAAGTATCATCCACATAGATGAGGCTGGAATGTTCATGAAATACTGGCACAACTATAATTGACGTGCTTCTGAACTATTTGTATTAACTTGCAGTAATCTTCAATCTGAGCTCACTATACTCATTAGAATTACCAGTATTTTATTAGTATAAACATAGGAAATACTATCATTTCAAATACTGATTTATATTTTAAGAATATTTATTTGAGGCTGCGAAGTAAATTTACGAGGACAATCGTCATCTATCTACTCTATCATACAGGCATTCTTCTATTACCTACCTATCTATCTATTTAGTGTCACTTCGGGTTACTATATCTTGGGAAATAATTGAATGTTCTCTACCCCGCAGTTAGTACACATTATAAAAGTGAATTGTATCTTTTGATTAAAATTTGAAGTTAACTCTTTAGTTTTATTCAAAGATACACATTTTTTACTGTTTAACCAATACATGAAAGCATCTATCAAGTAATAACTTGATATCTCATATTATAGTAAATCAAGTAACTAAAAATAAATAAGCAATTAACGGGAGGATGTTATCATGAACACATATGATGATGTTGTATTAAGATGGGGCAGTGACATGTGAGTTAGCAAAATGGGGTGGGTGGGTATTCTCTTTCAAAGACAATAAAAATAAGAAGAACATAGGGCCATTCTGATTTCATTCGCAAAGTTATGATTTTTGGCATCGAGGTGCTATGCCAAACAATGAATATACAATGTATTTTACTTATTCCTCCGAGTTAGGTTTTTAGATACACACATTTTATGCAACAATTCAAACATGTTTAATAAAGTCATAATACTCTATAGTGAGGATAACACTATAGTTAAATCTAAGTTAACGAGGGATATTCATATGTAGGTATACACTGTTTTGATGACATACAATCTACTTAAAGGAATAAGGCGGAAAACAAGCTTAATCTATACTTATAGAGAGGAGGAAATAAGGTGCACATAACTGGTTTTGCAGCTCGTGTTCACATTATGGCAGGAACGAGGTATAGGTTTTTTCACTTTTTCCAGAAAAAAATGGAGAGGACACGTGATGAAAGAATATTGATCCTTGAGCCCCCCTTCAAACAAACACCCACAAAAAAACAGATATGGTCTTTAGGCTCATGCAAAGCTTATTTAATAGCTTGAGTAGTTGCGTTGCTGACTTGTCTCCAGTGCTTAGAACAGCCAACTATATTCTCTAACATGGGGGTGAGGGGTTCGCACTTCTGGGAGAACAAATTACTTCGACATCTCTGGCTTCTAGCCTTCAGAACAGAAAACTACTGACTGTGCTGCTTAATGATCAATTCTAAGCGACTCTTCTCGACCGTCATGACGGTTGGTTAGAGCCACGGATTACTGCGATGATGGTTAGTTCGAGATGCAGAGGAAGAGAGATTGGTTCCTCGAAGGGCTTACATTTAATACCTACACTTCTGAAGACATCAGGTTGTAATTCTATCTTATAGAAGCACTTTCTTTTCTGAGGCAGTGACGAAGTATTTAGATGAAAAATATGCAATAATATACACTAGATTACTAACAAAGAAAATATAGAAAAGCGAATTAATAAGAAGAATATAAATAGAGACTACTGACACGAGCTTGTTAATATCGGAATAGAGTACTCAGAAGAGTCCCTGGAGACATAGAAGCATGTTGTTCTACCAGATTTCAGTTAGAAGACCATATAGCTTACGATGGGTTTGAAAAACTCTAATAAATTAAAAGAGCAGAAGAAAATTAGACGGCACAAATCTACCAAGAAACAAGATATTATGTTTGAATACTTTCTTTGTCGTTGATATACTGTGTATGATAGCTATTGTATACTCAGTGAATGAGTGTGAGTATCTGGGTATGTGTGTATAGAGTTATGTGTGTGTGTATGTTATATGGTGTGTGTGTGTATCGTCATAATAATATTGTATATAATAATAAAGATAATAATTAATAATTAATAGAATGACATCTTAACGCTTGGCCAAGATTACTGAGAAATACTGGTGTAGTCTATAATAGGTAAGGTTGTAACCGATTAGTAATTGTGCCTTGGCGGCTCCAAAAACTCTGGGAAAAGAATTTGGGTGAACTCATAGATTCAGTATGGTATTGAATCGTATGTTTGATTCTTAGTGTCCAGACTACAGTCATTGTCGGTATCAGAGAGGCCTGGAGACGTGAGGATGACTTGCTGTCACTCGAGCCTCCAGCGAACCAGCTACGGCAGGTGTGGCAAACGCTTATTATTATTATTATTATATTATAAGTTATTAATGTATTATAAATAATAATAATAATAATATCTATAATAATAATAATTAAGAATATACAAACAATGAGACACAGACATCTCTGGGACTTTGAGGTCGACGGATCACCTAATCCCATTGCATGAGACAGTACTAGTTTTGATGTTGATTTGCTTAAGAATTAGAAGACTTGTCATCTCGGTGATTATTTGTCCGTCCATTATATTGAAAATAAATAGGTATGTCGTGTGTGATATTAAGCGACCAGTATGGTATCCGGCCAGAGGGAACTGAAAGAAGACTGTGGACATGAGAGTGGGGCGATTTGGACAATTGTTGATGGTCTCTTGAACAAATCCCCAGGGAGTTGAAATAGGAGCCTGTAGAAATATGACTGTAGTTAACTGTATTGGGGACCACCAAAAAACCTTCTGCGTTGTATAATTTTCCTGGGACGCGGAGTGCTTCAGAAGTCGTACGATCTTATTTACGAGTTTTTTAAATTAAAAATGAGTGGAAATTTTAAGTTTAGTATGAGGGAGTTCATCTGATGAGAGAGAGAAGAGAGAGAGAAGGAGAGGGAGAGCGACGACGACGAGAGAGAGAGCAGAGAGAGAGAGAGCAGTGTCATGTGTTTATTAAACAAAACGAAGCTGGTCTCGAGAAGGGAAGCGTCGAGATCTAGCGGCATAGTTCGGCGATAGTATAGAGGAATGGGGTTTGAGTGTTCGTATTTTTGGTAACTAACAACTATTACTATTTATTTTGTAACCCGGTTAATCTCTCCCATCGCTCGTATAACGTTCTCTATAGCAGAGGAATAAGAAGATCGATAAATAAAATAAAGTATATGAGGTTATTGGATCTTTTGTTGACTTAATTGCTAATTATCGGCTAATTAAGAAAAATAATAAACTTGATGTATTTAAAAACAAAGTAAGAGTATACCTAAATAAACGCGGGAATCATCTATAAGTAGTAAAGTACTTTGGTCTAAAAATATTATGAATATGATAAAAAAATCCTTTCAAAAAGAAAAGTCTATAATTCATCTCTATTCTTTTAAGTATGAATACTGTTGCATTGTAGAGACGATAAAAACTGTGCTTAAAGAGAATGTCATTATCTATGAATTTGAGAATTAATTAGTATAATTTTTGAATTTAGGTGAATACTATCTATCTATGTTGGCGTAACCAAATCTGATGGAAAAGTGCATTCTATGTAAGTACATTGTCGGCCTATTATGCCTCATCGATGTAGAGTTAATTTTTCTAGAAAACTATGGAGACTATCTCATTAAAAGACTCGAGTCGCTTTGTTGTGAAGAATAACTCTACTTGTAATCTGCTGTATGAGCATAAATTTAATCTATAAGAAGACCGAAACATTGCTCGTCGATAATATAACACATCAGTTTCTACATAACATACCCGTGTTTGTCTGACCTTATCTCGCAGGCACACAACACACACACAAACACACAACAACACACACACTATATATATGATACTATATATGATAATATACATAGTATATACGCATAATCTCATTCCATCCTCACACTACGGTAGAATATAGCTGTGTATCTGTCTTAATATATTTATAGGATCTTGTTGTCATGGGATAGTCGATTATCAGTATCTGGGGCTTTTTCTTGTGTAGGCCATCAGAATGAGTCAAAATTTTAATTATATATGGATTGTATTTCACATATTATCTATTTCTCCACCGTCTCACGATAATCATATCATAGGCCTTTCCATTTTCCTATGTTTGAAAAGGTAATATGTACTAGAGACGAGTAGTTGCAATAAACCTACCTCTATATATTCTTAGATTAGCTAAGGACCTGCACCCTTTTTCTGTCTCGATCTCATTTACTCCTTGTGCCTTTTATACTAGCCGAAGAAATATTTTCATAATAGGATCATTCCTGCTTTAAAGTAGATATGTTACAATTTGCGTTTTTTTCTTATTTGTTTTTTTATGTTTCTTGATGTTTCACAACGCAAGTTAGGTAAGCAACGAACAAGCTTCTGAAGGTCTTCCTGATTTATTCATGTGATTATTCTTTTATCTGATGAAAATTACTTTTTTTAGATACTTTATTACATCTTTGGGATATATTATATGGATCATACTATAGAAATATAATTTATATAAAAGGAATACTAATGTATTTAAAATGTTATAATAGAGCAATGGGGGATTCTACAGGAAGCCGCTCTAAAGTCTCTTTATGTTCGCTCTATATATTATTACAGTCATTCTGTTTTTGTTTTTGTGCTTTTTCACTAGTCGTCATCCCCCATTACATTACCTCTAATTATTCACTTACATACTTTCTTTTAATCTTTTGGTTGTTTTGGTTGTTATGGGCTCTGTGTTTTATTGTGATTTGATGGGTAGAGACGTATAGACACGCTACTGAGAACAAGCTAACCGGCTCGGATCCTCTTCAATCGATGCGTGACGAGGCCGCTACGGCAATTTGGGAGGACTAAGTTCCAGCGGGTATCTGAGCCTTCAGTAATGCATGACATAATCAATGCACGCATCTGATCAACCGGAGGACCCCAATTTTCGTAGACAAATGCTACAATAATATGCAGAATAATCCACTGCTTGATGACGGAGTCTCGTCACGTCGTATGAGTCGAAGCGAGGAGAGTGGATGGCAGAAGGGCAATGGAGGATATTAGGACTTCACTACTGTCGAAAGGCAGCTAGAATTGTAGGGGCTATATCGCCATTACAGTTCGTTGAGTAAGAACTGAATTAGGAATCAATACACGATTACATAATTCACCAACTTCTAAGTCTTTTGTTTAATTCTCTTTTGATCATTATCTATTAATATTTTCATTTACAATCTATATATATTATAATATATATAGTATAGTTATATATTATATTATACGCTTATGCTCTTTATAGCCTTATTTTTCATCTCTTATGAATTTTTTTTTCTAGGTCATCCATGTACTCCTGCTAACTTATTCCATTCTTTACATCTTTCTTTGAATCTTTTTGGCTGTTGCGGTTTTGGTTAGTTTGGTTTGTTTTAACGGCATAGTACCTCAAAGTGGGTTTATAAATGCCTGAGACAAAGTAATGAAACAAAGAGAGCATATTCTTAATGCATAATAAGATTTTGATTTATAAACTCATGTTTTTCCTATGTTGCCCATAGTTGTGGGACCTATATAACAGTGTAACTATCACTAGCAGGTGCATGGAGGGACAAAGCAGTCAAACGCGCATGATAGTGGTGCTTCACACATTCACCAACTAAACCTCCATAAGGTTGTTGAACCGATTCATTCATGTAGCGTATAGAGGTTCTAACGTCAATGCATTCACTGTCCCAGTCTGACATGTGTGATCCTCCTTTCAGTTACACGCGTCTAGCACTCCATATACATATTAAAAGGGGTGTGTACGGCTTTGCCATTTGTTTGAGGAAGATAAGGGTTTTTGGGACACATTTTTATCATTATAGGTGCTAGGGCTTGACGTGCACAGAAATGAGCAAGCCGTTTGATGGAGGGTCTTTTAATCTCTTTTCATTTTTATTACTCTATAACTATTTCTATTCTTTTGATTCCTTTCCAATATTCTTTTTCTTGTTTTTTGGTCTAGCTCAGATCGGTAGAGCGTTCGACTAGAACCAAGGTTCTGTTCGATCTGCCCGGAGCTTGGACACTAAACACAAGCGTAAGTAAGGAGTATGTATAGCACAGGGAGATCTGTGCGAAAAAGTGAAAAAAAAGCCAGGTGGTATAATGTATGGTAATCTGTGGAATACCCACCTCGACGCTCGAAATATACCCTTGGTGCTATCGCCAAGGAAAAAGCGGAATAATTAGAATCCCATCGCTGGTCTGGCAATGTTGACATTAGGCTTTAGTACTTTACTTACACATATATCTTCTTTTGATTTCTTCTTTAATTTCTTTCATTAATGTATGAAATTTCTTTCTTTTGAATTCCTTTTCAATTTCTTCTTGTTGGGACGTTATTATTAGTTATTAATTTTTATTATTATTATTTCACTCAATTAAGAGTTTTTCACACCTATCGTAGCGGTGGTTCAACTCGAGGCTGATGACAGCAAGCTTACTCAGTCTCCAAGATATCTTCTGAGTATTCCAGCCGATCTCATAAGGCTTAGCTGGATGGCTCAATCCTTCCTCTGCATGTCGCAAATGTTATTCATGTAAACTAAGTTAAACTGTCATTTGGTACCAAAAAAAACTTTCCGTTTCTAAATTTTACGGACCTAAATCACCAGTTCAGTCTAGTTTTGTTTTAGGTTTTAAACTAATAACAACTTTAAGCCCGAGAAAACTACCCCGACGGTAAGTCAATGTTTGCTCATTTGAATCCCATAAATTTAAATATATAACTATTTTTTACCAACATGCAATATTTTTAAAGTAAGTTTTAAATACTCTATTGAATAAATAATTTCTAATCGATCCAGAAAAATATGATATGTATGAGTTTGAAGTTTTTTTGAAGTGAAATGCATTAGATCCAATTGTACCCAATCTAAAAAGGATACGTATTAAACAACTGAAGGCTTAAGTAAACTAATAAAGATCGGTTAAAAATAATATTCCGTGGCTTTAATATTACCTGTAGTTTATATAAATAATTGATAATATATAATATAATATTAATATATATTAAGAGATTTATCCAAAACTTGGTAGTAAGGGGATTCTATATGATCTTCTAGATCCACTGGTACTAATTGATGAGCCAGGTATGTATAATAAGTGATCAAATCACTAAGAGAAGTCAATGTAAATAACTTTTTAGATTATATACGAGCAATATTTATCAATAAGGTAAGAACTCAATACAGTAATCCCATAAAATTTATTTCGACAAAATTGGGCCGCATATAATATAGTTGATTAACCGGCTCCCAAGTTTTGCTATCAGATGTAACAATTATATATATTTTATATATAATATTTTATATAATAATATATATATTATAGATATTATGGTATATGTAAAAACAACATTTTTTTGCGACCTGAACAACCAAAGAAAAATAGTGCTCAATCACAGTTTGTAAGAAGCTAATATTAATATAATTTATAATACAAAATAAATCGAAGTTTAAATAAAACAGAAATCTTCAAACAATGTCCCTAAAGGAAAATTTTCCTAAACTGCATGGAGGGGAGAAGGCTCAACATGCACGCTGGAAATAAATTCAGCAATTATTTGCAATGATATCCAATATTCAACAGTGAAAATGATTTTTCGACAGAGAAACAACACCAATCGCACCTTTATATTATGTTGGATAAAAATTTAAAAGACCTAACCGATATAATATTAATTAATGGTTTTTGAAAGACATATGCATTCCTTTGCCAAACGGAATTAATTTTAAACCTAAAAAATAAAAACGTTTTTTTCAAATTAAAAAACCCCCTATTTTTTTCAAAGTTAAAAAAACGTCCTATTTTTAACGAATAAGGGTTAGGCATACTTCGTTGGCATTACTTCAAAAATACAAATTTAAAAAAAATTTATTTTTGAGTTCTGGACTAGTAACAGCGTCCGCAAACTAACCGACGTTATTACAATTCTAAGTTGACATTGAGTGAATAGAACTCCAACAAACACCATAGGATCTTGCTCCTCAGCGCTGAGATTGCTATTTAGCATGAAACCGCGGTCGTCTGATAATGAACATTGATCTATGAAAACATTTAAATAAATAAAGTAAATATATATATATATATATATATATAATATAACTATATATAGATATTCTTTGGCCAAAGTATTATAGTATCAACCGATTATTTTCGGTTGGTACAACTATCTTTGGTCTTTTCTTATTTTTCTATTTTTCCCCAGGTGAAGTTAAGTTTAGTATAGTTTTACAACAAAACTATTAGCCGGGTTTTTTTTTCTTACCGCAAGGGTTTAACGAACAAGTTTCGTATATTATATATATATATAAAAATAAAAAATAATAAACATCCAAAAAAATCTTATTCTTCGCCGAGGAGAATAAGGCCCGGACTGTGTGGTCTGTTTATTATCCACTCAGCGATCACTTGGCCTCATATGGCGTAGTCCCTCAGTATCAAAAAATGAAAGGTTAATTTCGCATGAGTTTCTCGTGCTGTAACATGGCTGAAACACATATAGTGTTTTAACTATCCTGCTAGAGTCCGTTTCGATGCCTGCGAGTGGGATTGTTCGTTTTATATGTATCGCTGATGAGCACTTAATAAGTTGAAACATCTGTACGATATTCTACACACCCGAGTGTTCTTTGAGATTCCACTGTCATTATATTATTTCTATAATTATCGAATTATGCGATATTTCGATTGTTTGGCCTTCAAGCAAACTATATATATATATATATATATATATATATATATATATATATTGGAGGATATGTCTTAATTGAAGAATTATACTATATTATTTATAATATATAATATATTATATAATATATATATTTGGAGGATATGTGCCTTTAATCGAGATTTGTTTAGCCGAACATTCGCTACACAAGAACGACAACTTAGCGAAAATAATAAAGAGCGCAAAAGAAGAAAGAAAGAAGGAAGAACGAGAGAAGAAAGAAGAAAACAAACATACTTAAAAAAACAAGTAAAACAAATGGTTCACGGCCTTGTTCAACTTATTTTTATGAAAGACAAATAATTTTCTAAATCATCAGAAAAAATATGATATGTAAGTTTGAAAGTTTTTTTTTAAAAAGTGCAAATAATCTAGAATGCAATTGAAACCCAATTCAAAAATGCGATACATTGACGTTTTTCCTGCTTTTATTTGATCAGAAAAGACGTGTTGAAATACTCGATTTACTTTATTGAATAAGTTTAGCGACACAATTCAGTGTGAATACATGCAAATTATTATCTGTCGCCATTGCTCCTGTCCTCTTGCATTCTGAATTAATTTTCCCCTTGCTCCGTTCGTTGCGACCGGTAATTTCATTTATCCAGAACGTACCACATCTTATCGAATGAAACATTCGATTTTCAGAATAATATTAAGACAACTGGTTTTATCCGGACGAGAAATGCTTCTGGGATTCTCGTGGAGTAATTAGGTCAAAAATAAATATAATAAACAAATGAATAAATAAAAGAATAAGATAAATAATTGAAATAAAAGAATATAAATAAAATAAAATATCATTGATATGGAGAAACGGTCTCTATTTTCTGTAACCAAAACAAACGTCACTGCTTACGACACATTACAAAATCGTCATATATGAATAATAAAAAACATCATATTAATAAAAACAAAATAAAGCTGTCCTTATAATTCACCGCTTGAATCTTTTCGTTGTAATGAATAAACTTGTCACCAATGAATAAACTTTGTAAATGAATTATTAAAAAATTGTAATTACTTAAAATGAAAAAATATTTGCGACATTGTAACAATTTTAAAATTATTTTACTCTCGCGTCGTTTTCAGATAGCACAAGAAGTTAAACAAAATTATAAATACTTACGATTTGAGTCAAGGCTTTACAAATTAATAAAGACTTACGATTTGTGCATTATTAAATTAACGTTATTGTTATTAAAAACATTTTATGATTATTTGGAGTTAAAACATGCCAGATTCAAGTCCTTTTAAGATAAATGAGAGTTATGTTCTTTTTCTTTTCCGAAAAGACTTGTAACATGGCAGCCATCTTTGATCACGTAATCTTTCAGAAGAAACTACGATGCTTTCAAATCTATTTATGCATGTTTTAACTCGAAATACATCATAAAATGTCTTTTAATAACAAGTAAGTTCATTTCATAATGCGCAAAGTACAAATTTATGGAGGAATGTGTCACTTAAGTTCAAGATTACCCCCACATCTCGGGTAATAATTGGCAGAGAGAGTGAGAGAGAAGAGAGAGAGGAGAGCCGAGAGAGAGAGAGAGAGAGAGAGACGAGGAGAGAGAGATAATGTAAGGGTGATAGGAGGGTTAATAATTTGGTTCTTACTGTACTCTGCTTTGTCTACATATTGCCGCCATACTCTGCAGGGCTGATCTTGATAGTTGCATTTATTACTTCTTTCCTTGTTAGGCAAGATGTCTGCGCATTTCTTGCTGTTGAATTTAAGCTACAAAGACTTGTATATATATCTATATAATATATACTAGCAAATATATGCACCTCCGGGTGCAAGTAATTTAAGTTTTTAATTGTAATAAAATATTGTATTAAATTAAAAGGCTAATGAACTAATAAGAATACAGATAAAAAGATTTAAACGGAGGGAGTATATACAAGATTTGAAACAGAGGGAGTAATAATAAAAAATTGAAAACTGAAACTTACTCTTCATCACTCTTGTCTTTCATTGTTATTTTTCTAATTTAGTAATTTAGTTAAAAGAAGAAGTAAAGAATAAAATGACAGTTATTTATCTTGTTAATGGGATTTCATTAAGATGCATTGAAGAGGTGTTTGCTTATATTCAATCTAAGAAATAGAAACCAAACAGTTAGAAAACAATAACTAAGCACATATTTATAAATCGATTTTTTTAATATCAATATGCAAATTCAGCCTTCCGTTCACAATGTAAACAGGTATTTTGTTGTATATATAAATATATAATACATGTTGTCAGGTAGTAGCATAGTTAACAGTATTAATATGTAAGGCAATTTTATTAAATGAGGTTTAGATTAAAATAAATCATGGAGAATGTGACTGTCATACTAAGAGAATTGTGACTTGATAGGAATATAGTGTTCGTTAAAGACAGAAAAACACACAATCGTCCTTATAGATAAGATATATATATATATATAGTTATATATATACTTTTATTGCAAACAAACCCAGCCCAAACACGTGGATGAGAAGTGACATCTCGAAGAACGTCCTTTTTTCGATGAGCAACTCCGCCCCCCCGTTTCTCGGGGAAAGGGGGGGCAAGCTGGATGGTCAACTAATCACACAGACCATAACGGTTTAAAAGTAATATTTCTCTAACCTTCGTTATTTGAATCTAACGAACTCTGATAAGAAATATCTAGCTACAGGGCTTACCATAATTCAATAAGCAACCATAATTATGTGACACACACACACACAAACGCCAATAGCCACCTGTTCTCGGGCTCGAAGAATACACCGACTGTGCTCTGCAGAGTGGTAAAATATTGCAGTAGGACGTGAACCGTGATGCTTAAGTAGCGGAATTCTGTGCTTGAGCCATCGTCAAGAGATGCATCACTTCCGTTTTTATGGCTAGACTGACAAAAATATTCTACCTCCAACTATTCATTTCAAATCAGATAAACCGATTTGCCTATAAATAGCTACAATGGCTGCTTTGGGATTAAATGAAATTACCACCCAATATATTTTCTAGCCATTTTACATACGCATGAAGTTAAGAAAAATCTTATCATAAAAACATTCTATACAAATTATTGATACGCGTAAATTAAAATAATATATAAGTTTTTCCTTTAGCGACTCACAGCGGGCTCTTCCAGCCACTGCGAATCTACCGTAAAACCGCTGCAGTGGTTGCCTGCTACGTGTCACTTGTTTACATTGAAAAGTCACTACGTGAACACCTGCAGTTCTGAGGTGACAGACTAGTGAAATTTTGAAATTCCCATATACAGGTAAAAAAGTACCAGGAAACATTTGGAAATCCATGGGGAAAATTTGGCATATATATATATAATAAATAATATAATTTATATATATCATAATATATTGAAATTTTGAAAAAACCAAGTGTTCCCGAAAAGGATGAATTTATTTATCGCGTTTAAAACGTTTCGTTTCTTAAAACCTTATCAAGGATGTGTCTGGGGGTGAAGAAAATTGAATCGATGTTAAATGATGACAGGGATGAAAATCTTATAAAATCTTTTTAGTTGCGTAACTGTATTTGTCAGCGTTGTGTTTTCGAAAGACGAGCCGCGGTCCGTCACACGGAAGATGTGATGACGCGTGCGTAACCGAAAGAAATGCATTCACAATAGAAAGAAAAGTATGAATGGAAAGATTTATGAAACAAAGGGAACAAAGTAGGAATGATCACTACAATATATAAGTGGAACTGGAATTTTGTAGTTATTGTAAAACTATTTCTAGCTAAGAAACGGTGATATGTTAAAAGAAATCTCATGACGATTATTAAAGAGGGTAAAGCGAATTGGTAGTTGAACCTAAAGTTATGATCAGTTCAAAACCATATGTTGACGAGGGTGACATCTTCGCTCATCTATAACAACCATCATTCTCACCCAAGACACATGTGATGAAGGTTTAAAGAAACCGAAATGTTAAAACGCGATCATCAAATTCATCCTATTTCGGAAACATTGTTCTTTCAAATTTCTAATATTGTCGGATTTATTTCGCATATTTACTCACAACCACACACACACCACCACATATATATATATATATATATATTATATCCATTGGAAGCCAAGTGGCATTAAGACTCTACAAGCTGGGTGTATACCGAGTCTGGTGCGTCACTGGCCTTTTCTAACCGCTTGTGAGACTTGGGTGTTTACAAACGACACTCCAGGACAGTCGAGAGATTCATCATGAATTGCTCGCAAGATTTTATGGATATAATGGTTGTAATTTAACCAGGACACCACAATACTTGAATGGTTCACCTGCCTAGTATGGAGAGTTTCATCTTAGGATCTCGCTCGCTGGTCTAGTCATCTAGCTCGCATGAATGAATTGCCGAATCCCAAAACAAATATGTTAACGGGGACAATCCCAACCTGGCAACGTGTCAGTGCAACCGCATTGAGGTTTACCGGACTGCACAAGGACTGCTCTGAAGACACTGCTATTGGCTTTTTGTGAGGAACTGGAAAGCTAGCTTAAATAGACCTGCGAGAGCACCATCTACCTGGCTGTGGAAGAATTTGAGTCAATCGAATTAAACTCCAAATTGAAGCGGGCATAGGAAATAGGGTCATGTTCAGCCCAGCAATCATTCAAAAGTTGTTGAGAAGTTCGCAACATGTAATTTATGTGGAGAGTATAGTCCTCTCTAGGACTGGCCTGGTGAGTCATCTGAGAAAACACAAGGTAGAAATGTCACAGCTACTGGCACCCAACTATGAATGAAAAACGGGAAATGGGTCCTTACTCGTTTTGAAACAATCTTGCTTAGGGGTGGAGTAAAAAATTCAATGTCAGCGAAGTTTGTACGCCTAAGTAAGTAAAATCATCAATTCATTCAAGGAATAAAATAAACAATTTGAAATGTAAACTTTAAATATGTATTAAAATAAAACAACTATATATAGATATATATACCCCGTCATGCGTATTTATTACCCACTTGTTTTAAAAAAATTAGGACTGCCATAATGTTGCAGTGTCAAATTTTGCGCGTATTTATTCTATGTTAACAATTTTGGGTAATGTGACTGTAGGCAGTGACGTAATTTATTGTTACAAGCAAAAAAACGGAAGGCGAAATCTCCATAATTAGATGTATATGATAAAATACAAGCGTACAGATTATCAGTAATTCGTGTTAATTCGATTGAGAGAGATGTAAATATCTAAGTTAACGTTGCATAAACTTGAAGTCACATCAGTCTGAAAATTGGCTTCGAAATGTATAGGAGTGAAATGTCATAACCACGTGACGTCGACATCATTCTACGTCTATCCAACAATATCTCGCATTAAATTTCCACAAGGGTGATGTGCGCATTAAACTCTAAGTAACCAACCTGACTATCTAACTCAGTCTGTTCATCGTTAATATTTTATCTATCTAATCGATTTTTTTAGCCTTATTTGCAGGGTTGGCTTGTATATTTTTCCATTGTAACTCTCTATTCATCGACATTTTTTGACAATGCACCACAGTATAAAAAACTGTAAACAGAATCTGCCATGAAAAGAAAATTTGCACAAGATTTTATATCTTTACTAAACACCGTAGGTGTCGTAATCATGTAGACAAAGATACAATAAGCATTGATAATTATATCTTTCATGATGTCAATGCGTCTGGCAGTTAAAAACGGAGGCATTTCATTTTTTAAGGTTCAAAATATAAAGAATGAAAAATCTACAGTTAGTGGTACAGCTAACAGAAAAAAAGAAAAAAACCAAGAAAAAAACACATAAAATAAAGAAAAACAAAACAAGCAAGCAAAGATATTATAAACAAGAATAATGAATATATCAATATTTTATTTATTACCTACCTAATCTACTACATACCTATACCTCATGGATTGTAGTATATTCAGCAAGAAAAGCAAGTTACCTTCTAGTACCCAGAGCAACAAAAAAAAAGAAAAAAAAAAAAGAAAAAAAGTTCTTATCACTAGTAAAAATTTCTTTCATTATTTTAATCGATAAAAATAACTATTCAAAGCCCGAGAAAAACAAAATTCATAGCCCAACTTACTGGCTTAATAGAATATAAAAAATTAATAAAATATGTTGAAAAAATGTCGAATCATTAAGTAAAAAAAAATCTACATACACAAATAAATTAGGTAATTGTATTCACAAGCAGAAAAAAAAAACCCCGCTCCCCGTCCTGAAGGGGCGGAAGTTAAAATTCAGTGTCAGCGAGTTGGTACCATAAATAAGTAAAATGCAAATTTATTTAAGGAGTAAAAAACAACATTCTGAAATAGAAACTTGTTCTGATAACTTTTAGATGTTGTTAAAAATAAAATAGATTATATATAGAGTATCATACCTGCGCACGGATTTGATAAACTTGTGTTTTAAAATAGCAATGAGGACTTTGCTAAGGTCGCATGCCTCAAGATTTTGAAGTGTGTGCAATATTAAGATTACTATACCTTGACGATTTGGGTAATGTGACCGTAAGCAATGACGTAGTTCGGTAACAAGAACAAATTATACGGAATCTGACCATTATTAATAGATTGATTTAATATTCTTGGTGAAATTTTTGCAAGAAGTTTTTGAGAATTTTGTATGGACGCAAACTTATCACTATTCAAAAAAACGATCTACTTCTCCTATAGCTAAAATCCTACCCGTGATATTCAGTTTATTAAAAATATATTTTCTCGAAGAGGCACCTCATTCAGGTTCTGATTCCAGCTTTTGATTGATAAATCAGGCATATTTCTTGTACATATAATTTTTTAAAAAGTACATTGGGAGAGTGGCCTAATTGTCAGTATCAGCCTTTGATTGTACTATGCCAGGAATAATTTTTTTAGGTGAGTGTCACAACCTACATCCAGTTCCCCCGCTTTACTCGCACATTCCGATTATCCGTCCAATCTGAGATCTTTGCGCTGAGTTGTTCGGGGTCCGGTATCGAACCAGGAATATTATGATCTCCTACGAGCGGGTGCTCTATCGTGCAATTCCGTGATTCAAATAGTACAGTGGCGGGATCAAATCTCGCTAGTCAGGGTGGTTGACACCAATAGTCGGGGTTATTTCCTATCCGAGTAACATATTACAGAGTGACCCAAGAAAACAGAACTCCAAATCTATGATTTTCACGCCCATTCGAAACGTAAACCTTAACCACTACCTTAATATCCTCATTCAAAGGCAATATGCACTTCTCAACACAAACCGACCCACCCTTTCCTGTTCACTCTCACTTTCATTTCCATTATCACAAAATATAAACATTCTAAATACACAAATATCCTTTATCTCAACGAATCTTTAAGGACTTTCTTTAAAATATTTTTCAAGCAAACATATCCTCGGTCATTTGGTACAAGCATATAGGACCCACCTCCAAATATAACTTCTCTTCTAAAGTCAACCGACGACCCCATAAAAATAAAAGACCATGTCCTCTATAACCTTCCACCCTCCCTGCTTTCTTTCAACCCCTCACCCATTTACTCTTTTCACTATAAAGCAGAATGTAAAAGTAACGCACTATGTCAATAAGTTTTGAAAAGCTTCATAGAGTGAGGCGAAATAATTAACTGAATTCAATTGTCTGTGCTGTTATATACACACTTCCTTCTCTTCTCTCTCACACATACCACACACACCCACACACACCACACCACATATATTATATATGCTATATATATATATATATATATATATTATATATAATATATATTATATTTATAGTCATCCACAGACACAGTGTTCGAGTATGACGTCTCTTCGGTGTGGGTAAACATTTATAAGCTACCTACACGGGAAAGAAACCCGATCGATTCACGCATCAGTTCGGACAGCTTAACCGCTCGGCTATCGTCACTACAGAATGGGAAGAGGATTCTAACTGTTTAATACCACATGCTTATGTAGTAAAAACCGCCATAGATTGGTGCATCCCTTATATATTATTTTTATATATATATATATATCTTATATATATTATATAGGTATCCAAATTGCCGCTTTAAGCTTTGTCGTCGCAGTGTGCATCAGTAAAGTAATCCAAAAGTGCTCAATATATTAAAACACAGAGCAGTTATAATACTAATAATTCATATTGAGTAAAATAGAGGGTCTACATGGTTTCAATCAAAGTTGAATGACTTCGTCAGGACGCTCCCTACGTTAATTTTACATCGACTTAGGTAACGTAGGGTAGGGTCCTGACGAAATCATTTCAATTTGATTGAAACCATGGCAGACCTTTAATTTCCTCTAATAATGATATTAAGTATATATAAATATATATATAATATATATAAATCATATATAATATATATAGATATGGGGGGGTAAGCTTGTCTGTTGTACTTCAATAAACCGTCTGCTTGGGAAAAGAGTGATAGGCTTCTCTGCATGCTGGCTGATATCAACAATAGACCACTCTGCGAGACTATTTTTTTTTCATTTAACCTTAATGCCTATACCACTCTTTTCCCAAGCTAGAACGGTTTATGAGTAACAACAGACAAGTATACCCCATCTATATATAGTATAAATATATTATATATATAATATATATAATATAAGATACTAATATGATTATTAGAGGAAAAATAAAGGTCTGCCATGGTTTCCATCAAATGAAAATGATTTCGTCAGGCCCTACCCTACGTTAAGCTAAGTCGATGTAAATATTAACGTAGGTAGGTCCTGAGAAGTATTTCAATTTGATGAAACCATGTAGAACTTTATTTTTTACTCTAATAAGATCATTATTAGTATATAACTGCTCTGTGTTTTTAATATCTTGAGCATTTTGGATTATTTACTGATGCCACGCGACGGAAAAAGTAAAGCGCAATTGATACTATATATATAATTATATATATATATATATATAATATATATATATAAGGGATGGACCAATCTATGGCGGTTTTACATAATACCGATGGTGTATATTAAACATTAGAAGTCCTCTTCCCATTCTGTAGTGACGCTAGCCGAGCGTTAGCTGATCCGACTGATGCGAATCGATCGGGTTTCTTTCCGGTTGTAGTACTTATAATGTCTTACACACGAACGAGACGTCATACGTCGAAACTACTGTGTCTGGGGATGACTAATATATATATAATATATATCATTATAATATATATTAATAGGTATATATAGTCATATATTATAATTGTGTGTGTGTGTGGTGGGTGTGTGTGTAATTGTGGAGAGAAGAGAGAAGGAAAGTGTGTAAATACAGCACAGACAATTTGAATTCAGTTAATATTCGCCTCACTCTGAAGCTTTTCAAACTTTATGAACATAGTGCTTGTAATTCTGCTTATAGTAAAAAGGTAAATGGTGAGGGTGAAGAAGTCAGGAAAGGTGGTGTTATAGGTAGAGGACATGGTTCTTTTATTTTTATGGGGTCAGTCGGTGACTTAGAAGAGAGTTGATATTTGATGTGGGTATTTGTTCTGGGGGGTACCCAAAATGAAAACCGGAAGGAAAATTTAATGGTTTTGCCCCCTTTGAAAAAAAAAAAATTATTTTTAAGAAAAAAAAAAAAAAGGGTTTTTTCCCCCCTTAAAGATTTCGTTGAGATAAATGTTAATTTGTGTTATTTTAGAATTACTTGGATAATGGAAAGCAAGTGGGAGAGTGAAGGGAACGGGTGGGTGTTGTTGAGGGAATGCATTGCCTTTGAAGATAGATAAGGTTAGGTTAAGGTTACTTCAATGGGAAAATAAATAATTTGGGTCTGTTTTCTCAGGTCACTCGTAATATGTTACTCGGAATAGGAAATAACGACTATTGTGCAAGCACCCTGACTAACGAGATTTGATCCTGCCACTGGTACGGATTTGAGATCACGGAATTGCATCGAAGAGCACTCGCGTAGAATCATAATATTCCTGGTTCGATACCGGACCCGACAAACTGCAGCGCATATAGTATCTCAGAATGGATATCTGGATATGTGCGGTAAAGCGGGGAATGGTGTAGGCTGTGACACTCACCTAAAAATTATTCCTTGGCAAGTACATCAAAGGCTGTACTGACAAAGGCCCTCTCCAAATTACTTTAAAAAAGTTATAATGTAAAGAAATATGCTGAATTTTATAAATCAAAGCTGGAATCCCAGAACGTGCAGAGAGATGAGCTCTCGAAAAAATATATTTTTAATAAACAAATCACGGGGTAGATGAGTATAAGGAGAATAGATCGTTGAAATCGTGTAGTTTTGCTCATTACAAAATTCTCAAAACTTCTTGAAATAATTTCACCGAAGAAATAGTGATAATATCTATTAATAAGGAGATTCGTTATATTTGTTCTGTAACCGAACTACGTCCATGCTTACGTCACATTTACCCAAATCGTCAAATGTATACAGATCGATATTGCAACACTCAAAATTGAGCATGCGACCTTAGAAAGGTCTCATTGTATTTTAAAACATTTATCAAATCGTGCGCGGTATTATACATTCTATATATACATCTATTTTATTTTAACATAACTCTAAAGTTATCAAGAACAAGTTTCTATTTCAGAATTTTTTTTAACTCCTTTAAAATAAATTTGAATTTTTATTTATGGTACAATCTCTGACACGAATTTAACTCCGCCCTTCAGGCCCGGAGGGTGGTTTTTTTTTCTGCTTGTGAAGATAATTACTAAATTTATTTGACATGTTATGTAGATTTATTTTACTTAACTATTCGACATTTTTCAACATATTCGATTAATTTTTTATAAATGTTTATGAAGCAGAAAGTTGGCTATGAATTTTGTTTTCTCGGGGGTTTGATATAGTTATTTTTATCGATTAAAAATATGAAGAATGTTTTTAAGAGTGATAAGAACTTTTTTCTTTTTTTTTTTTTGTCTTTTTTTTTGTTGCCTGGTACTAAAGGTAACTGCTTTTTCTAGCTGATATACCTACAATCCTGAGGATTGGTATGTAGGTAGAAGGTAGGTTAATAATAAAGTATTGATATATTCATATATTTGTTTTATTAATATTTCTTGTGCTGCATGTTGTTTTCTTTATTTTATGTGTTTTTTTCTTGTGTTTGCTTTTTTCGTACTACACAACTGTAGGTTTTTCATTCTTTATATTTTGAACCTTAAAAAAGAAATATCGGTTTAACTGCAGACGCATTGACACGAAAGAACTAAATTATAGCTTATTGTATCTTGTCTACATGATTACGACCTAGCGGTGTTTTAGTAAAGAAATATAAAGTCTTGTGCAAGTTTCTTTTCATGGCAATAGATTCTGTTTACGTTTTTTCTACTGTAGGTGCATTGTCAAAATTGCATCGATAGAGAGTTTAACATGAATATACAGCAACCTCAATAAGGTAAAAATCGATAGATTAGTGAAAATATTAGANCATGAACAGACTGAGTTTGATAGTCGGTTGGTTACTTAGAGTTTAATGGCACATCAACCCTTGTGGATAATTTAATGCGAGATATTGTTGGAGTAGCGTAGAAATGATGTCGACGTCACGTGGTTATTGACAGTTTCACTCCTATACATTTTTCGAACCAAGTTTCAGACTTGATTTGACTTCAAGTTTATGCAAACTTAACTTAGATATACATGCTCTATCAACGATATTGAACACTATTTACTGATACTGTACGCTGTATTATCAATATACATCTATTAATAATGGAGATTCGCTTCCGTTTTTTTGTCTGTAACAAAAATTACGTCACTGCTTACGTCACATTACCCAAAATTGTCTTAACATAGAATAAATACACGCAAAATTTGAACATGCAACATTAGGCAGTCCTAATTGTTTTTTAAAACAAGTTTTAATAAATACATGACTGGTATTATATATCTATATATAGTTTGTTTTATTTTAATACATATTTAAAGTTTACATTTCAAATTGTTTTATTTTTTATTCCTTTAATGAATTTGATGATTTTACTTACTTAGGGTACAAACTCGCTGACATTGAATTTTTTACTCCCACCCCTAAGGCAAGATGTTTCAAAACGAGTAAGACCATTTCCCGTTTTTTTTCATCATAGTTGGGTGCCAGTAGCTTTTGACATTCTATCCTTGTGTTTTCTCAGATGACTCACCAGGCCAGTCCTAGAGAGACTTACTCTTCCACATAAATTACATGTTGGAACTTCTCCACTTTGAATGTTGCTGGGCTGAACATTACCCTTTCTAATAGCCCGCTTCAAATTTTGGAGTTTAATTCGGTTGGACTCAAATTCTTCCACAGCCAGGTAGATGGTGGCTCTCCAGCCAGGTCTATTTAAAGCTAGCTTCTCCCAGTCCTTCACAGCAATAGCAGTGTTCTTCAGAGAGTCCTTGTGGCAGTCCTTAAACCTCAATTTGGGTTTGCACTGACAACGTTTGCCAGTTGGGATTTCCCCGTAAAATATTTGTTTTGGGATTCGGCAATCATTCATGCGAGCTAGATGACTAGACCAGCGAAGACGAGATCTAAGGATGAAACTCTCCATACTAGGCAGGTGACACCATTCAAGTATTGTGGTGTCTGGTGTAAATGACAACCATTATATCCATAAAATCTTGCGAGGGCAATTCTGATGGAATCTCTCGACTGTCCTGAGATGTCGTTTGTAAACAACCCAAGTCTCACAAGCGTAGAAAAAGGCCAGTGAGCACACAGACTCGGTATACACCCAGCTTGGTAGAGATCTTAATGCCACGTTGGCTCCAATATATATATATATATATATATATATATATATGTGTGTGTGTGTGTGTGTGTGTGTGTGAGTAAATATGGAAATAAATCCGACAATATTAAGAAATTTGAAAAAACAAGTGTTCCGAAATAGGATGAATTTATGTATCGACGTTTAAACATTTCGGTTTCTTTAAACCTTCATCACGATGTGTCTTGGGGTGAAGAAATTGATGGTTGTTTTATAGATGACGCGAAGATGTCACCCTCGTCCAACATATGTTTGAAACTGATCATAACTTTAGTTTCAGACTACGCAATTTCGCTTTTACCCTCTCTTAATAATCGTCATGGATTCTTTAACATATCACCGTTTCTAGCTGAAATAGTTTTAAATAACTACAAAATTCCAGGCTTCACTTAATTATTTAGTTATCATTCCTACTTTGTTCCCTTTGTTCTCATAAAATCGTTCCATTAATACTTTTTCTTGTCTTTTGTTGAATGCATTTCTTCGAGTTACGTCACGCGTCATGACATCTTCGCGTGTGCGGACCGCGGCTCGTCTTTCGAAAACACAACGCTGAACAAATACAGTTACGCAACTAAAAAGATTTTATAAAGATTTTCATCTCCTGTCATCTATAATACATCGATCAATTTCTTCACCCCCAAGACACATCCTGATGAAGGTTTAAAGAAAACGAAACGTTTAAACGTCGATAAATAAATTCATCCTATTTTCGGAACACTTGTTTTTTCAAATTTCTTAATATATATATATATATATATATATATATATATATATATATATATATATGCCAAATTTCCCCCATGGATTTTCCAAATGTTCCTGGTACTTTTTACCTGTATGATTGGATATTTCAAAATTCACTGTCTGTTCACCTCAGAACTGGCAGGGGTGTTCACGTAGTGACTTTTCAATGTAAACAAGTGACACGTGCGGCAACCACTGCCAGCGGTTTACGGTAGATTCGCAGTGGTGACAGAGCCGCTGTGAGTCGCTTAAAGGGGACAAAAATATATATAATTATTTTAATTTACGCGTATCAATAAATTTGTAGAAATGTTTTTATGATAGATTTTTCATTAACTTCATGCGTATTAAATGCTAGAAAATTATATTGGTTGGTAATTTCATTTAATCCCAAAGCAGCCATTGTAGGCTATTTAAGGGCAAATCGTGTTTTATCTGATTTGAAAGTGAATAGTTTGGAGGTAAATATTTTTGTCAGTCTAGCCTAAAAACGGAGTGATGCATCTCTTGGACTGCTCAGCCACAAGAATTCCGTACTTAAGCATCACGGGTCACGTCCCTACTGCAGATATTTTACCACTCTGCAGAGGCACAGTCGGTGTATTCTTCAGTCCCAGAGAACAGGTTGGCTATTTGTGCGTTTGTGTGTGTGTGTGTTACATAATTTATTGGTAGCTTATGAATTATGTAAGCCCTGTAGCTAGATATTTTTTAATCAGAGTTCGTTAGATTCAAAATAACGAAGGTTAAGAGAAATATTACTTTAAACGTTATGGTTGTGATTAGTTGACATCCGCTTGCCCCCCCCCCTTCCCCGAAAAACGGGGGGGGGAGTTGCTCATCGAAAAAAGACGTTCTTTCGAGATGTCACTTCTCAATCCACGTGGTTTGGGCTGGGGTTGTTTGAATAAAGATATATATATATATATATATATATATATATCTTATTATAATGGAGATTGTGTGTTTTTCTGTCTGTAACCGAAACTATATTCCTACTCAAGTCACAATTCTCTTAGTTATTGACATCACATTCTCCATGATTTTATTTTTATCTAAACCTCAATTATTAATAAAATTGCCTTACATTATTAATACTGTTAACTATGTCTACATACTGACAACATGCATTTATATTTATATATACAACAAAATAGCGGTTTACAGTGTGAACGGGAAGGCTAATTTGCATATTGATATTAAAAAATCGAATTTAATAAATATGTGCTTAGTATTATTGATTTCTAACTGTTTGGTTTTATTTTAATGAATATAAGCAAACACCTCTTCAATGAATCTTAAATGAAATCCATTAACAAGATAAAATAACTGTCATTTTATTCTTTACTTCCTCTTTTTAACTAAATACTTAAATTAGAAAAATAACAATGAAAGACAAGAGTGATGGAAGAAGAGTAAGTTTCAGTTGTTCCATTTTTTATTATACTCCCTCTGTTTTCAAATCTTTTATTATACTCCCTCCGTTTCAAATCTTTTTATCTGTATTCTTATTTAGTTTCATTAGCCTTTCTAATTTAATACAATATTTTATTACATTAAAACTTAAATACTTGCACCCGGGGTGCATATATTTGCTAGTATATATTATATATATATATATAAACAAGTCTTTGTACTTAATTAACAGACAAGAATGCGCAGACATCTTGCCTGAACAAGAAAGAAGTAAAGCAACTGACAAGATCAGCCCTGCAGAAGATGGCGGCAAATATGGTAGACAAGAAGCAGAGTACAAGTAAGAACCAAATTTATAATCCCCCTCCTCATCATAATTATCTCTCTCTCTCTCTCTCTCTCTCTCTCTCTCTCTCTCTCTCTCTCTCTCTCTCTCTCTCTCTCACTCTCTCTGCCAATTATATACCCGAGATGTGGGGGTAATCTTGAACTTTAAGTGACTAATTCCTACCATAAAATTGTACTTGCGCATTATTTGAAATGAACTTAATTGTTATTAAAAAGACATTTTATGATATTTTCGAGTTAAAACATGCATTAAAATAGATTTGAAAAGCATCGTAGTTTCTTCCTGAAAATTACGTTGAATCAAAGATGGCTGCCATTGTTTACAAGTTTCTTTTCGGAAAAAGAACAAAGGAACATAACTCTCATTTTAGTCTTAAAAGGACTTAAATCTGCATGTTTTTAACTCCAAAATATCATAAAATGTTTTTTAATAACAATTAAGTTAATTTCAAATAATGCACAAAATCGTAAGTCTTTATTAATTTGTAAACTTGACTCAAAATCGTAAGTATATATTAATTTGTTAACTTCTTGTTACTGAAAAGACGGCGAGAGTAAAAATAATTTTAAAAATTGATTACAAATTTCGCAAATATTTTTTCCATTTAAGTAATACAATTTTTTAATTAATTTCATTGTTTACAAAGTTTATTCATTTGAATGATACATAGTTTATTCATTACAACGAAAAGGATTCAAGCGTTGAATTATAAGGAACAGCTTTTATTTTTGTTTTATTAATATTGATTGTTTTTTATTCTATATATTGACGATTTTGGTAATTGTGTCGTAAGCAGTGACGTTGTTTTGGTTACAGACAAATAGAGACCGTATCTCCATTATCAATAGATTATTTTATTTTATTTTATTTCTTTTATTTCAATTATTTTATCTTATTTCTTTTATTTATTCATTTGTTTATTTATTTATTTTGTGAACCTAATTTACTCCACGAGAATCCCCAGAAGCATTTCTCGGTCCGGAATAAAACCATTTTCTTATATATTTATTCTGAAATCGAATGTATTCATCGATTAAGATGTTGTTAACGTTCTGTATAAATGAAATATACCGGTCGCAAAACGAACGGGAACAAAGGGAAAATTATTAAGAATGCAAGAGGACAGGAGCAATGGCGACAGATGAAAATTTGCAATTGTTATTAATGAATTGTGTCGCTAAACTTATTCAATAAAGTAAATCGAGTATTTCAAACACGTCTTTCTGATCAAATAAAGAGAGAAAAATCGTCAATGTATCCTTTTTAGAATTGGGTTACAATTGCATCTAATGATTTGCACTTTAAAAAAACTTTCAAACTCATACAATATCATATTTTTTCTGATGATTTAGAAATTATTTTGTCTTTCATAAAAATAATGAAAAGCGTAACCATTTTGTTTTACTTGTTTTTTTTAAGTATTTGTTTTGTTTTCTTCTTTCTTTCTCTCGTTCTTCCTTTCTTCTTTCTTTCTTTTGGCTCTTTTATTTTCGCTAAGTTTCGTTCATGTGTAGCGAATGTTCGGCTAAACAAAATCTCGATTAAGCACATATCCTCCAATATATATATATATATTATATATATTTATTAAATATAAGTATAATTTTCAATTAAGCACATTATCCTCCAATATATAATATATATATATATATATATATATATATATATATATATTTTGCTTGAAGGCAACTACAATGCGAATATCGCATAAATTCGATAATTATAGAAGATAATAATAATGACAAGTGAATCCCGCAAAGAATCACTCGGTGTGTAGAATATCGTACAGACTGTTTCAACTTTATTAAGTCTCATCAGCGATATATACTAACGACTCCCCTCCGACAGGAATCGAAACCGTGAG
This sequence comes from Doryteuthis pealeii, assembly GCA_023376005.1. NCBI lineage: Eukaryota > Metazoa > Mollusca > Cephalopoda > Myopsida > Loliginidae > Doryteuthis > Doryteuthis pealeii. Next base: position 7,070,471 of record CM042152.1, read on the forward strand.
CTCTAGCAGGATAGTTAAACACTATACTGTTTCAGCCATGTTACAGCACCGAGAAACTCATGCGAAATTAACCTTGTCATTGATACTGAGGGGACTACTGCCATATGAGGCAAGTGAGTCGCTGAGTGGATAATAACAGACACATCCGGGGCCTTATTCTCCTCGGCGAAGGAAATAAGATTTTTTTGGATGTTTATTTATTTTTTATTTTTATATATATATATAATATACGAAACTTGTTCGTAAACCCTTGCGGTAAGAAAAAAAACCGGCAAATAGTTTGATTGTTAAAATATACTAATAAACTTCACCTGGGAAAAATAGAAAATAAGAAAAGACCAAGATAGTTGTACCAACCGAAAATAATCGGTTGATACTATAATACTGGCCAAAGAATATATATATATTATATTATATATATAATATATATATATATTTTATTATTTATTTTTACATGTTTTCATAGATCAATGTTCATTATCAGCGACCGCGGTTTCATGCTAAATAGCAATCATCAGGCTGAGGAGCAAGATCCTATGGTGTTTGTTGGAGTTCTTTACTCAATGTCACATTTAGGATTGTAAATAACGTCGGTTAGTTTTGCGGACGCTGTTATAGTCCAGAACTACAAAAATAAATTTTTTTTAAATTTGTATTTTTTTGAAGTAATGCCAACGAAGTTGCCTCCCTTTATTCGTTAAAAATAGGACGTTTTTTTTAACTTTGAAAAAAATAGGGCGTTTTTTTAACTTTGAAAAAAACGTTTATTTTTTATTTTTAAATTAATTCCGTTTGGCAAAGGATGCATATGTCTTCAAAAAACCATTTTAATATATATGGTAGAGTCTTTTAAATTTTTATCCAACATAATATAAAGGTGGATGGTGTTGTTTCTCTGTCGAAAAATCATTTTTTCACTGTTGAAATATTGGATATCATTGCAAATAATTGCTGAATTTATTCTCAGAGTGGATGTTGAGTATCTCCCCTCCATGCATTTAGGAATAATTTTCTTTTATGGGGACATTGTTTGAAGATTTCTGATTTTTTATTTAAACTTCGATTATTATTATTGTTATTATAAATATATTAAATATTAGCTCTTACAAACTGTGATTGAGCACTATATTTTCTTTGTTTCATCGCAAAAAAATGTTTTTTTTACATATACCATATATATATATAATATATATATATATATATATATATATATATATATATATATATATATATGAATTGTTACCCATCTGATGAGGCAAAAACTTGGGGAGCCGGTTTAAATCAACTTATATTATATGGGCCCAATTTTTGTCGAAATAAATTTATTATGGGATTACTGTATTGAGTTCTTCCTTTATTGATAAATATTGCTCTGTATATAATCTAAAAGGTTTATTTACATTGAGCTCTCTTTAGTGATTTATGATTCACTGTATTTATACATACTGGATCATCAATATTAGTACAGTGGATCTAGAAATCACATATAGAATCATCCCTTACTACCAAGTTTTGGATAAATCTCATATATATATATATATTATATATTATATATATATCCATATATATTTATAAACTACCGTAATATTAAAGACCACGGAATATTTATTTTTAACGATCTTTATTAGTTTACTTTAGCTTCTTAGTTGTTTAATACGTATCCTTTTTAGAAATTGGGTTACAATTTGCATCTAATGATTGCCACTTCAAAAAACTTTCAAACTCATACAATATCATATTTTTCTGATGATTAGAAATTATTATTCATAGAGTATTAAACTTACTTTAAAAAATATTTCATGTTGGGTAAAAAAAATAGTTATATATTTAAATATTATGGATTCAAATGAGCAAACATTGACTACCGTGGGGTAGTTTCTTCGGGCTTAAAGTTGTTTTAGTTAAAACTAAAACAAACTAGACTGACTTTTGATTTAGGTCGGTAAAATTTAAAAACGGAAAGTTTTTTGCTGGTACCAAATGACAGTTTAACTGTAGTTTATGAATTAACATTTTGCGAATTTGGCAGAGGAAGGATTGAGACCATCCAGACTACAGCATATTGAGATCGGCTGGAATACTCAGAAGAGTCTTGGAGACCTGAGTAGACTTGCTGTCACTCAGCCTCGAGTGAACCACCGGCTACGATAGGTGTGAAAAACTCGAATTGAGTGAAATAATAATATAATAATAATAATAATAATAATAATAACGTCCAACAAAAAGAAGAATATTTGAAAGGAATCAAAAGAAAAGAAATATATAAAAGTAAAAAGAAAGGAAGAGAAATCAAAAGAAAGATGTAAGTAAAGTAAGTAAAGCCTAATGTCAACATATGCCAGACAGCGAAGGAGTCTATACCTTTTCACTGGCGATAGACCAAGGGTATTATTTCAGCGTCTGAGGTGGAGTTCCACACCTACCACCAGCTTTTTACTTTTCGCACAGATCCCTGTGCTACTCATACGCTGAACGTTGGTGACGGGCCAGTATCGAAACAGGAACCTTCTGGTTTCTAGTCGAACGCTCTACCGACTGAGCTAGACCAAAGAACAAGAAAGAAGAATATGTGAAAGGAATCAAAAGAAAAGAAATATGTAAAGTAATAAGAAATGAAAAGAGATTAAAAGACCCTCCGATCAAACGGCTGTCACGTCAAGCCCTAGCACCTATATGATTGTCTGCCAACCCTATTGCCTTTATGGCAAGCCTCACCCCTTTTTATTATATGGGTGCTAGACGGCGGTGCTGAGGGTCTACATGTCCTGGGATGACGTTAAACTCTATCTAATGGTGAGTTCCAGTTTTGGAGTTTGGGGAATGTGGAGCACCCTTCATCACATTGCTCTGGTCCACTCTGACCCGGAGTGATAGTACCTGTTAGGGTCCCCATCTATGGGTTAAATAGAAAAACATGAGTTATAAACAAAATTGTATTATGCATTAAGAATGAATTTATTTCACAAACTTTGTCGGCATTAAATAACCCACTGAGGTTGATATGCCGTAAAACAAACCAAACCAAACCAAACAAGCCAAAAAGATTAAAAGAAAGATGTAAAGTGAATAATTAGAGGAGTAATGGATGACGCTAGAAAAAAAAATCATAAGAGATGAAAAATAAGCGTAAAAAGAGACATAAGCGTATATATATATATATATTATATATATATTATTATATATATATATAAAGATGTGTAAATGAAAATATTATATTAGATAAAATGATCAAATGAATTAAAACAAAAGACTTAGAAGTGTGAATTATGTAATCAGTAATTGAATCCTAATCAGTTCTACTCAACGAACTTAATTGGCGATATAGCCCTACAATTCTAGGCTTGCCTTTCGACAAGTAGTGAGTCCTAATATCTCCATTGCCCCTTCTGCCATCATCTCTCGCTTCCTCATTACGAGTGAGAGACTCCGGTCATCCAAGCAGTGGATTAATTCTGCATATATTGTAGCATTTTTGTCTACGAAAATGGGTCCTCCGGTTGATCAGATGTGCATTGATTATGTCATGCAACTGAAGGGTTCTCAGATACCCCTGGAACTTAGTCTCCCAAATTCCGTAGCTGGCCTCGTCGCCATGAAGAAAGATCGAGCGCGTATCTGGCCCATAACCTGTAAGTTCTGCCCGTCATCCTAAAACAAACCAAACCGAACCAAACAAACCAAAAGATTAAAAGAAAGATGTAAGTGAATAATTAGAGGAGTAATGGATGACGCGAAGAAAAAACAAAAACAAAAACATAAGAGATAAATAAATAAGCACATAAAGAGACATAAGCCGTTATATATTAATAAAATATATATATATATATATATATAATAATATATATAAAGATGTAAAAATGAAAATATTATATTAGATAAAATGATCAAATGAATAAAACAAAGACTTAGAAGTGTCGTTGCTGAACTAATTTGTTGGAAAACAAGAAAAAAAAACAAAAAAAAAAAACGAAATGAAACCGACTTAAAAGCAGAAGTAAATTATGGAAAAATAATTTGATAGTTATAAAAGGAACAAGGGAAAAAATGGAAGAAACGAAGATGAGAAAGAGACTAATTGAAATGGTATTTATGAAATGAAATAGAAATAAAGAATTATTTCAAATAGAAATGAAAGGAAATTGACCTGAAAGGTAGAAATAGGAAATGTAATACAATCTAAAAACAAAAGAAATCATCTTACCCTAAAAGAAAAAGAAAATGATCGATATATTGACAACAAGATATAAATTATTAAGACAGATACACAGATATTATATATATATATATATATATATATTATATATATATATTATTATATATATATATATATGTGTGTTGTGTGTGTGTGTGTGTGTTGTGGAGAAGGTAGACAAACACGGGATTTTATGAAACTGGAATGTTTATGTCGACGATGCAATGTTGCGTCTCTTAATTAGATTAAACATTATGCCTCATCAGCAGAGTTATAGAGTTATTCACACAACAAAAGCGGCTTCGAGTCTATAACTCTGCTGATGAGGCATAATAGGCCGAATGTACATTACAGAGAATGACTTTTTCGCGATTTGGTTACGCTTCACATTTAAATAAGATATATTCACCTAATTCAGTAATTATAACTAATTTAATTTTCAAAATTAGGTATGACTTCAATTAAGCACATATTCTCCCAAATATCTATTATTATACTAAAGATGAGATATTAGCTTTCTTTCCTAAAGGATTTTTTTTCTATTTATTTGTTATGGACCAACAATATTTTTATACTTTTTAGATATTTCCTTGTTTAGGACTACTCATTGTTTAAAAAAAATCAGTTTTAATTGTTTTAATTAGCCGGTAATTAGCAATTAAGTCAACAAAAGACCAAAAAAAACCCTGTCTTATATTTATAATACGATTCTTCTTATTCCTCTCTATAGAGAGTAACGAGATGGGAGAGTAACCGGAGTAATAGTTTTATACTAAAAAATCAGCACTCAAAACCCACTCCAATTACCCCGTACTATCGTAGATTCGACCCTTTCCCTTTCTCCAGACCAGTTGTTTTTTGTTTTAATAAAACTGACTGCTCCTCTCTCTCTCTCTCTCTCTCTCTCTCTCTCTCTCTCCTCTCTCTCTCTCTCTCTCTCTCATAGTGATACTTTATACTAATACTTAAAATTCATCAACATTTTATTTAAAAAATGTAAATAAGATTCGTACTGACTTCTGAAGATGTCGGAAAATTTAAAACGAAAGGTTTTTTGGTGGTCCCAATAACAGTTTAACTACAGTCTATTTCTACAGGCTCTATTTCAACTCCCTGGGGATTGGTTCCAAGGGCCCCGATTTCAAAATTGGTACGGATCGCTCACTCTCATTGTCCCAGTTTTTTCAGTTCTCTGGCAAGTCCAAGTATTTGTCGATCTTTTCGCTCTCTTTTATTTTCATTATGGGACGGCAAAATCCACGAGATGACAAGTCTTCCTCTTCTTGTCAATCAAAAACTAGTCTGGCTCATGACTGGGATTAGGTGATCCGTCTGTTACCTCAAAGTCCCAGAGAATGTGTGTGTCTCATTGTTATTATTATTATATTTATTATATATTATTATTATTATTATTATAATAATTAATAATAATAATAATAATAATAATAATAATAATAATAATAGGTTTGCACACCTGCCGTAGTGGCTGGTTCGCTGGAGGCTGAGTGACAGCAAGTCTCCTCACGTCTCCAGGCCTCTCCTGATACCGACAATGCTGTAGTCTGGATGGTCTCGATTCGTCCTCTGATTTCTAGTTCACCCAAATTCTTTTCCAGAGTTTTGGAGACCGTTCCAAGGGCACAAATTATAATTGGTACAACCTTCACCTTTATGTCTCACAGTTTTCTCAGTTATCTGGCAAGGTTAAGTGTATGTCTATTATTATTATTATTATTATTATTATTATTATTATTATTATTGTGTGCGTTTTTCACACATGCGTTAGCCGATGGCCTTTCACTGAAGTCTACATAACAACAAGTCTCCCCAGAGTCTCCAGGACTCTTCTGAGTATTCTAGCTGATCTAAACAATGCTGTTGTCACGATTTCATTACATATATCTTTTCTTTTGATTTCTTTCTAATTTTCTTCTTGCTCTTTATTATTATTGAGTTTTTCAAACCAACGTAAGCTGATGGTCTTTAACTGAAATCTGAGTGACAACAAGTTTTCTCATGTCTCCAGGACTCTTCTGAGTATTCTATCCGATATAAACAATGCTGTTGTCAGTATTTCTCTACATATTTCTTTTCTTTTGATTCCTTTCTAAATTTTCTTCTAGTTCTATGATTTTTGAATTTTTCACAAATACTCGATGCTCTCAAGAAATCCATAATGATTATAACCTTGTCTTCAAATGTAGTTTAGAGCCCTATCAGGACAATCATTTTTTCCTCTGCTGTGGATACACTCAGCATATTCTCGGCACCACCGTCAGGGTGGTGTAGATATTGATCATTAGTACACACAGTCAGTAGGTTTTCTGTTCTTGAAGGCTAGAAGCCATGAGATGTCAAGTAATTTGTTCTCCCAGAAGTGCCCCCCCCCCTGGTTAGATTAGAGGACTCTTTTAGCAATGGAAACAAGCGCAGATACTCAAATTAATCTAATTTCACTGAGCCTAAAGACCATATCTGTTTTTGGTGGCGTTTTTTTTTGAAGGGGGGGGGCTCAGGGATCATATTTCCTATTCATCACGTGTCCTCTCATTTTTTTTTCTGGTGAAGACCTACTCGTT
>CM042152.1:7082241-7099741 GCA_023376005.1 Doryteuthis pealeii
TTCGTGGACGACGGGACATAGGATAATATCACTGGACCTTTGACACTACGTAATATTCCATAACTCAGGACTTATTCACTTACCAAAGGATTCTATAGCTCAGGACTTACTTACTTCAAGTCCTTTTCAACTGGCCAAGGATGGCGGTCAGAAACATAACAATGTTAATCCCTAGCATCAATATGATTGTCCCGACCATATGGCACTTAATGCAAACGCATTATCCTTTTTATCATATATGTGCTAGATTGTGCTTGCTGAGTTTCTTGATGTCTTGGGTAGGATGTTAAACTGTGTTCTGCCACCACTACTCACATCCATACTTTCTATTACAAACACCCCCCTCCATAACATACCTACATTTGCACATGTTTATCCTGTATACATATATCCACATACACACATACTTATTATCATACAGGAAGCGCGTGGTGTAATAGTTAAAGTCATGGGAAATAGACTCGTCGCTCCGAGTTCAAATCCTGAATGTGGTAATTTCATTTCACTTTGCGCTAATACCCCTGGGAAAGGTATGAATCCCACTCTCCCTCCAGCTATGGGCAAATAGTAGGGCAGACTGGGCTCTTTAGCCATGGTTAGGCAACCGGTCTAGGAGAAGGAAAACACCGAATTCAAACCTGTTGAAACTCCGCTTAAGAAATTGACCTTGTGTCGCATCCTGCTCGTGCGGAGGGGTTGGTAAGTAAATATATATATATTATCATACATGCTCTTACCCCTTTTCACTGACATCATTCTTCTAACCCATTTCCTGTGACAGGATAAGACCCTGTGTAATTGGGTCGGACACGTGACTATACACATGCACGACTAACTTTTTCTACGTGACTAGATCACGTGAACACTTGGTCCCTTTGCCGCGCTTTTGGAACAATTACCAGTTTCTTCAACAATCGCCAAACATAAAAGACGCATCCCCGATCTCTGCAGAACAGAACACATTTTTTAGCCTCCTCTTCGTACGATCTGTTGAGAACTTTGAGCCTTTTCCCAAAAATTTGACATGCCCCAAAATCCAACCAACCAACCAACCAACCAACCTACTTCCACAACAGAGATATGCATTTTTGCTAGAGTGTATATAACAGCATGGAAGCGCGTGGTGTAATGGTTAAAGTCATGGGAAATGGACTTGTCGCCCGGAGTTCAAATCCTAGACGTGGTAATTGCATTTCACTTAGCGCTAATACCCTTGGGAAAGGTATGAATCCTACTCTCTCTCCAGCTATGATTAGATAGTAGGGCAGACTGGGCTCTTTACTCTTGGTTAGGCAACCGGTCTAGGAGAAGGAAAACTCTGAATTCAAACCTCTTGGAACTCTTTTTAAGAAATTGATCTTGTGTCGCATCCTGCTCGTGCGGAGGGGTTGGTAAATAAAGATAAATATAACAGCATGATGCATCTTAACTTCCCCACCCTCCTCCTAAATATTTGATCCCATTTATACATTTATATACTCCCAGCTTCCCTGAACAGAATAACATGTATATTATCAGATAGCGTTTCCGATTATACCTTTGATGGCTGAACTTGAACAAAGGTGTCAAAATTAGTGTGACCTAGAAAAAACAGAACCCACATTATTTATTTATTTTCCCATTAAACTAACCTTAAACCCCAACCCCAACCTTAACCCTAACCCATAAGCCTAACTCTAATCCCTAACCCTAACCCTAAACCCCCCTAGTTAAGATTAACAGTTTTACAAAATTTGTGGGTTCTGTTTTTTCTGGCTCACCGATATACAGAGTGAACCAGAAAAAACAGAACTCAAATTACTTATTCATTTTCCCATTAAACTAACCCTAAACCCCAACCTTAACCCTAATCCTAACCCTAACCCTAACCCTAGACCCCCATAGTTAAAATTAACAGTTTTATTACAAAATGTGTGGGTTCTGTTTTTTCTGGGTCACTGTTATACAGGGTGACCCAGAAAAAACAGAACACAAATTACTTATTCTTTTTCCCATTAATCTAACCCTAAACCCCAACCCTAACCCTAATCCTAACCCTAACCCTAACCCTAAACCCTAATCCTAGACCCCCATAGTTAAAATTAACAGTTTTATTACAAAATTTGTAGGTTCTATTTTTTCTGGGTCACCCTGTACACAGGATGCCCCAGAAAAAAACAGAATACAAATTACTTATTCATTTTCCCATTAATCTAACCCTAAACCCCAACCCTATCCATAATCCTAACTCCTAAGCCTAATCCTAACCCTAACCCTAAACCCTAACCCTAGACCCTCATAGTTAAAATTAACAATTTTATTACAAAATGTGTGGGTTCTGTTTTTTCTGGGTCGCCCTAATTTTGACACCTTTGTGCAAGTTCAGCCCCTTTGAGTATCTTAGAGAATAGAAATCTTAATAAGCCCGCCATTGCACCTTAACTTAAGATTTTATATTCCATATCCACAGTTCAATGGATTATTCTATTAACATTGACTCATTGTGGATTCTATTTAAAGCGTCGCTATTTAAGCACCCACTGTCGCTGCTTTATTAACATCGCTTTGTTCGTCTATTCCGATCTTGGTCTGCTTATAAGGTTGAGAATAATCGGCATGTCCTCGCGTTGTTCTCCCTTTTATAGACAAATCAGCAGGTCTTCATACGTAGCGGCTGGTGATTAGTTCTTAGAAGACGAGCGAAATAAAACGGAAAAGGAAAAAGGGGAAAGAAAAATGTATGTAAAGGGAATTCAAAGGATTTAATTCGTAATGCCCGGCGTTGGTGGCAAGTCACCGGTGATATGTCACCCGTTTTGCATTTGCAAAAGAGAATACGGAAAGTAAATTCTCCGGTTGCCGCTTTCAGAGTGCAGCGCACAATAGATTTCCCTAACCTGAACATTCCAATGACTTTTATCTATCTCATTAGATTCGTGCTTAGTTGTCGAAAAGATCTGCTTCTCTCTGTACCCGACCCAGCTTTATGTGTTATCGTTATTCTTTCTTTATTTTTCATTAACGTATGCAAAATCAATCATCATCACCAGCATCATCAGCATCATCAGCAGCAGCATCAACATCATCATCATCATCATGAGTTTCGCGTTGTCGCACAAAAATCTCATGACTCTCCCCCCCTCTCTCTCTCTCTCTCTCTCTCTCTCTCTCTCTCTCTTCTCTCTCTCTCTGTATTTTCGAGTCTCTCTTTTTAAATATATATATGCTTTTCATATCTCTCTCTCTCCCCATTTATCCTTTCACATCTCTCTTCTCTCTCTCCCCTGTCTTTTAACATCTCTCTCTATCCACTTTTACCATCCCCCCTCTCTCTCGCTCTCCCTCTCTCTCTCCCTCTCTCTCTCCCTCTCCCTCTCTCTATCCCCCTCTCTATCTCTCTCTCTCCTCCCTTTGTATTTCGGGTGTCTCTTTTTCTATATGTATGCTTTTCATATATCTCTCCCCATTTATCCTTTCACATCTCTCCATCTGCTTTTACCATCCCTCTCTCTCTCTCTCTCTCTCTCACTCTCTCTCTCTCTCTCTCCTCTCTCTCTCTTGTATTTTCGAGTCTCTCTTTTTATATATATATGCTTTTTCATCTCTCTCTCCCTATTTATCCTTTAACATCTCTCCCTCCCCTGTCTTTTAACATTTCTCTCCATCCGCTTTTACATCTCTTCCTCCTCTTTCTCTCTCTCTCTCTCTCTCTCTCTCTCTCTCTCTCTCTCTCTCTCCCTTTATATTTTCGAGTCTCTCTTTTTACATATATATATATGCTTTCATATTTCTCTCTCCCCATTTATCCGTTCACATCTCTCTCCCTCCCCTGTCTTTTAACATCTCTCTCTCTCTCTCTCTATCTATCTATCTATCTATCTATCTATCTTCTCTCTCTTTCTCTCACTTTGATTTTCGAGTCTCTCTCTCTCTATATATATACGCCTTTCATATCGCTCTCTCCCCATTTATCCTTTAACATCTCTCTCCCTCCCCTGTCTTTTTTAACATCTCTCACCATCCACTTTTACACCCCTCTCTCTCCTCTCTCCTCTCTCTCTCTCTCTCTCTCTTCTCTCTCTCTCCATAAAGTTTCTCTTCTTTTCTTCTCTTTGCTTTTTTCTGTCTTCTTTAATACTAGTATCCCTTCCATTCTTCTTTTCTTCTTCTTCTTCTTCTTCTTTTCTTCTTCTTCTTCTTCTTCTTCTTCTTCTTATTCTTTCTTCTTCTTATTATTATTATTATTATTTCTTCTTCTTCTTCTTCTTCTTCTTCTTCTTCTTCTTCTTCTATCTCGTGTCATTCTTCTTCTTCTCTATTTTCTTCTTCTTCTTCTTCTTCTTCTTCTTCTATTTTACGCGAGCCCAAATAGCAGACAGTTGTATTTGTGCTCATTTACGAAGACTAGGTTAGTTTAGCTAAGGACCAAAAGAATGCTGTACCCGATGAGAATCAAATTCATTTACATTGGTCTAGTTACTTAGCCAGTGTACATCTTCCTTTCTACTTCAAGTCAAGGATTAAAACTGATACTACATCTTTTTACTTGAAGACAGGATCAACTCTGGGAGACAGCAACAAAGCAAGTGACTGCGAGAGCGATGAAACCCGGTGACTACTGTGTTTTGGGAACGAAGTGAGAGGAACGCGATTACTGTGCGAGCAGTTTGCTGAACGAAATGGATTACTGTTGTTAATTGAACTAAATCCAGTTGAAATACTTTTTTCAGAAACTTTTATTTATTACTTTTCTGAATATTATCAGATTCAATCGCATTTCTCTCCGTCTCGGCTGGGTAAGCATTTGTTATGGCAATTCACCACGTACGCATGAACTCTTCCAAATATAAATTGCAGCAGGTTCTGCACTTAAAGGAGATTTAGTATTTCAGCGGACAGCCGATAAGACAGCTTCGCGTGTGACCGACTCATTGTTATATATTTGTACTATTGTTATTTGTTAATATATTTGTTTAACTCTTGTGTCTTTATTCTGGCTCCTAAACAGGCTACAACAGTATTTTGATTTATTTTATTTATTAATCGTTCTTTTATGTTATTTTCCTTGTATACACTGGTATTAGCTTAATGCAGTAGAGATATATGCGGTCTCCTGTCACAGCTAAACCCTGTCGAACGGGATGGGTAAATATCTCCCAGTAATGTTAATATCAGCTATGGTAGTGTTGGGATATAATAAATAATTATCTCCTCTGGATATCACACATAGGACCTGCCAGTATCAATGACGAATAGGGACGGTTGGAGAGAGAGAGAGAGAGAGAGAGAGAGAGAGAGAGAGAGAGAGATCATTGATATCTATGATGGCAGCACAAAATATATATATATATATATATATATATATAGTCAACGTCGAGGGGGCCTAAAGTCGGTATCAGCCAGACAGCCAGGGAGTCTATCCCCCTTTTCACAAGTGCTAGACCAAAGAGATTGTATTTGCGTCAGAGGTGGAGCGCCGCACCTACCATAGGCCTTACTTTTCTGTACTACTCATACGCTGAGTTGGCGAGGGCCGGTATCGAACTAAAACCTTATGGTTTCTAGCCGAAACGCTCTACTCTGTGTGTGTGTGTGTGTGTGTGTGTGTGGTGTTGTGTGTAATCATCATAATCATCATCCTCATTCTGACAACAATATAAAAAATTAAAAGTTCTAGGCGTTTATGCATCAAATGTAGACAATCGATTATTAGTCATATAGTTTTTAAAAAATGTATGTCACCCACCCCCCCTACCCCAAAAGTACTAGCTTCATTATTTCATTTATTAATCGTTTTTTATATTATTTCCCTTGTATACACTGCTATTAGCTTAAATGTGGTACAGGATGAAATTTAGTTAGAAATATGAGTAGGTTCAGAGTATCCTGCCAAAATTACATTCGGAGGAAGGAACACTTCTTGAAAATATCAACATTCTAAATTCAGACGATTTTACGTCGGCCCAAATAGCAGACAGTTGTGGTCATTTACGAAGACTAGGTTAGTTTAGGTAAGGACCAAGAGAATGCTGTACCCGGTGAGAAGCGAATTCGCTTACATTGGCCTGGTTACTTAGCTTATGCACATCTTCCTTTCTACTTCAAGACAAGGATTAAAACTGATACTACATCTTTCTACTTGAAGGCAGGACTAACTCTGATACAATTCTTTTCTACTTCATGGCAAGGATTAAAATTAATACTACATCTTTTTTTACTGAAAGACAAATAAAACTCTGAGATCAACAGCTTTGAGAGACAGATAAACACACATGGATAAAAGAGTACTATATCGTTCTACTTCAAGACAGGATCAACTGTGATACAACTCCTTTCTACTTCAAGACAAGATAACCTCTGATATAACTCCTTTCTACTTCAAGACAAGGATCAAACACTGACACTATATATTTCTACTTTAAGCCAAGATCAACTCTGATACAACTCCTTTCTACTTCGAGACAAGCATTAAAATTGACACTACATATTTATACTTCAAGACAGGATAAATTCTGAGATCCACAGCTTTTAAGGGCAGATCAACAGACAAGATCAAAAACTGATACTACATATTTCTACTTCAAGACAGGATAAATTCTGAGATCAACAGCTTTAAGGGCAGATCAACAGACAAGGATTAAAACTGATAATACATATTTCTACTTCAAGACAGGATAAATTCTGAGATCCACAGCTTTAAGGATAGATCAACAGACAAGGATTAAAACTGATACTACATATTTATACTTCAAGACAGGATAAAATCTGAGATCAACAGCTTTAAGGGCAGATCAACAGACAAGGATTAAAACTGATACTACATATTTCTACTTCAAGACAGGATAAATTCTGAGTCCACAGTTTTAAAAACAGATCAACAGACAAGTATTAAAACTGATACTACATATTATACTTCAAGACAGGATAAATTTTCTGAGATCCACAGCTTTAAGGATAGATCAACAGACAAGATAAAACTGATACTACATATTTATACTTCAAGACAGGATAAAATCTGAATCCACAGTTTTAACAGATCAACAGACAAGTATTAAAACTGATACTACATATTTCTACTTCAAGACAGGATAAATTCTGAGATCCACAGCTTTAAGGATAGATCAACAGACAAGGATTAAAACTGATACTACATATTTATAATTCAAGACAGGATAAAATCTGAGATCAACAGCTTTAAGGATAGATCAACAGACAAGGATTAAAACTGATACTACATATTTATACTTCAAGACAGGATAAAATCTGAGATCAACAGCTTTAAGGGCAGATCAACAGACAAGGATTAAAACTGATACTACATATTTATACTTCAAGACAGGATAAAATCTGAGATCAACAGCTTTAAGGGCAGATCAACAGACAAGGATTAAAACTGATACTACATATTTCTACTTCAAGACAGGATAAATTCTGAGATCCACAGTTTTAAGAACAGATCAACAACAAGTATTAAACTGATACTACATATTTAACTTCAAGACAGGATAAATTCTGAGATCACATTTTAAGAACAGATCAACAGACAAGGTTAAAACTGATACACATATTTCTACTTCAAGACAGGATAAATTCTGAATCCACAGCTTAAGGATAGATCAACAGACAAGGATTAAAAATGATACTAAATATATACTTCAAACAGGATAAAATCTGAGATCAACAGCTTTAAGGGCAGATCAACAGACAAGGATTAAAACTGATACTACATATTTATACTTCAAGACAGGATAAATTCTGAGATCCACAGTTTAAGAACAGATCAACAGACAAGTATTAAAACTGATACTACATATTTATACTTTCAAGACAAGATAAAATCTGAATCAACAGCTTTAAGGGCAGATCAACAGACAAGGATTAAAAACTGATACAATATTTATACTTCAAGACAGGATAAATTCTGAGATCCACAGTTTTAAGAACAGATCAACAGACAAGTATTAAAACTGATACTACATATTTATACTTCAAGACAGGATAAAATCTGAGATCAACAGCTTTAAGGGCAGATCAACAGACAAGATTAAACTGATACTACATATTTATACTTCAAGACAGGATAAATTCTGAACAGTTTACAGATCAACAGACAAGTATTAAAACTGATACTACATATTTATACTTCAAGACAGGATAAATTCTGAGATCCACAGTTTAAGAACAGATCAACAGACAAGTATTAAAACTGATACTACATATTTATACTTCAAGACAGGATAAATTCTGAGATCAACAGCTTTAAGGCAGATCAACAGACAAGGATTAAAACTGATACTACATATTTATACTTCAAGACAGATAAATTCTGAGATCCACAGTTTAAGAACAGATCAACAGACAAGCATTAAAACTGATACTACATATTTATACTTCAAACAGGATAAAATCTGAGATCACAGCTTTAAGGGCAGATCAACAGACAAGGATCAAAACTGATACTACATATTTCTACTTCAAGACAGGATAAATTCTGAGATCAACAGCTTTAAGGGCAGATCAACAGACAAGGATCAAAACTGATACTACATATTTCTACTTCAAGACAGGATAATGAGATCAACAGCTTTAAGGGCAGATCAACAACAAGATCAAAACTGATACTACATATTTCTACTTCAGACAGGGATCAACAGACAATGATTAAAACTGATACTACATATTTCTACTTCAAGACAGAATAAATTCTGAGGCTTTAGGCAGATCAACAGACAATGATTATAACTGATACTACATATTTCTACTTCAAGACAGAATAAATTCTTTAGAGCATCCTTGATAACGCTTGAAAGTAGAACCGAAAGTACTTGGAACAATTTTCTTGGTACTTTATTCATAAATTCTTGTCGTAATGATAATATAAAAAAATCATTAAAAATACTGAAAAGAAAAAGGAACAATTGCAGAATAATCTTATGTTTTGTTTTTGGACCGCAAATTACGTCGGTGATAGCAATATAGCTTGAAACCTGGGTAGTTGCCTATGGAAAACAATTATATTTAAAAAATTCAACAAATAAAAATATATATAGATAGATAGATAGATAGATAGATAGATGTATTTATGCGAGTATGCGTTTGTGTGTGTGTGACGTTTTCAATTTACACTATTTGTACTTGTAAAATCATTTCAGCCATATCATATTTCGACCGTTCATTATAAATTGATTTCGGTCACGGCATAAAAAGCCCGAGATTTAAATCTAATTTTAATTCTATTTCAATCTTTTACAGTTTTTGCGAACTTTTAAAAAGGCAGAATACGCGGGAACCGAAGAGGTCGATTCTGAAATGGACATGCTTTCAACCTGTATGAAGAAATGCGCCTCGTTTTCTTTGAGCTCTCACTGACTTCCCCCGCGGGTGATAAAGACCTACATTAAACTTAACTTAATTTATGCCCCATTCACTGTAACATTTGCAAGGTCAGCTGACGTCTGACATATGAGACGATTTATATAAGATATTGCCTTGGTCAAATGCCATCCAATATACGCAGATGTTATTAATAACAGGTTGGCTATAACTTGTGGCTATGATCTCTGATCCATTCCTGACCTGTACGTTCGTAAGTGGCTGCTTGAACGTCGATTGCGTGTCCTGAGCCTCTTTTGCAAACGATGGGAATGTTGTACATGCCTTAAAGTGTTCATATAAAATCAGGAACTTTGAAAGAGAGAGAGAGAGGGAGAGAGGGAGAGAGAGAGGGGGTGAGAGAGAGAGAGAGAGAGAGCTATCACATTGATAACGTTTTATCGAATTGTAATAATGGCCGAGAAGATGAAGAGATATATCGTTGAGTACAAGAGATTATATGAATCTCTAACGGATTTTTATTTCTTAGAATTCCGATGAGCGTTTGGCAAGATTTAATTCATGCTAAACTTATTAATTATTCTATTTTTGAATTCAATTAAAATCACAGCAACTTAATTAAAAATGGATCTTATAGTAATGAAAAATTCAAAGATATGAGAACAGCTGGTGTTAAGTATCTGGCCGCCATCCTTGGCCAGTTGTAAAGAACTTAAAGTAAATAAGTAAGTCAGTCCTGAATCATAGAATCCTTTGGTAAGTGAATAAGTCCTTTACCATAGAATCCTTTGGTAAGTAAATAAGTCCTACGTTTTTGAATCCTACGTAGTGTCAAAAAGGTCCAGCGATATGATCCGTCGTCCATGAAGAGCCAAGTGGTTGTGAGTACTTAAGATTAGAATCAGCCAGTATAAATAATAATATCAGCAGCAGAGCACTGCCAGTGATTGGACAATAGGTTGGTCACGTGCTTATTGGCGAGTCTATAAGTAGAAGTGGGCTTTTGTCACACGCCTTATATCTTAAAAACGCCAACAACTGGTTCCTATAAAAATGAAGAATCTACTTCCCTCGTTGTGTTGTATACCCACCTCTCGGGTATATAATCGCAGAGAGAGAGACGTGGTAGAGAGTTGATGAAGGGTTCTGACCTGTTAACTCGTCTACTGGTTCCTGATGCTAATTCGTTGACGGTCATATTTTTCAGGGCTGATTCTTCGGGCTGTTTCTCCGGGTTGATTCTATTTCTTGTTGGGCTGGTCACCTCTTATTTTTAATGAATTAACAAAACTTTGTTGTTTTTGCTTTAATTATTTATTAACAACAAACCCAGCCCCGAATTCAACCGCGTGGTGAGATGAGACTTTTGAGAGACATCTTTTCTCATCGAGTGACTGCTCGCAGCTAACCTAAACTAAAACCCCTTTCTCGTGCTGGAGTGTTTTTCAAGGAGTCAAGTAAAAGGTTATTACAAATAATTCATAACCCTAACAGTTAGAGTAGCTTTTCTCTTGACCCCCGTTATTTTGAATCTAACGACTGTTTCAAAATATCTAACTACAGTATGTACATAATTTATTGGATATCCATGAATTATGTAACAGTTGAGTCGATTATCTATTCCTACACAATAACACAGCTTACCAAAATTGATGAATGCTGAATGTTTAGTCGGTTTTTATATAACCCTTTTATTAGGTATATAATAGGGAGAGAGAGAGTGTGTGTAATATATTGCCTGATCAGTTGCACCTGAGGAGCGGACTGCCCGCAGAAAGTGCGTGGGTGTCAGGTGCAGGTTGGAAACGCAAACAGGGTGTGACCCTGAGCTGACTTTTTGCACCGTGAGACACAGGTCTACATTTGACATGGTTTAGGCGCAGAAATATGTAGCTGTAGCTCATAGCCAATGAAAACAGGCTGCGTGGGTGTGTCTACAGAAAAACTGCGTAGCTGTCACGATCAAAGTGGCGTGACACCGGGAGTCAGACTACAATAAAAGAAGCCCGTGAATATCGATTTAGAGACAACGATCAGGTTCGATATCACTTGAAGAGAACTCCAGAAGGCCCCACGTTTGCGTAAACCTGCTAACGACTCTCAGCTGTACACAACCGAGGGAATAAACATCTCATCTTATATTTTTCTAAATACAAGTGTTCGTGTTCTTTGACGAGTCCAGTAAGTAACAAGAGTTCTCATGGACGATGAGAGATGAAAGATGGGAGATATGCATTTGCGTAATCTCTCTCACATTTTAAAATTATTTATCTCTTGTTACTTACTTGAGTAGTTGAGTAGCTGGCTGGTAATTTAATCTGTTTCTTGCATAGCTGGGACATTTCTAAAGATTCTGGCCTGGCTTTATTTCTTCATTCTTAAAGAAGCTGGTCTGTAGAAACTGGATAGCCATTATTCCCCCAAAATGATATAAGGCTTATTTTTTGTTGGAGTTTTTGGGTGCTTTACTGTCACAGGGGCCACTGTAACTTCAGGGGTACAAAAACTATATTATAGTCTTCCGAGACTGAAATGCTAGAAGACAATGTCAACAAACGTTTTAATGATACATATGAAGTTTCTTATAATTCCTTGCATAGAAAACATATGTACAACAAAACAAAATTCGGTATTAAATGACCCACAGAACTTGATATGTCATTAAACAATATAACCTAACCTAACCTAACCAATATTACAAAATTAAATTCCATTGTAAAAAAAAAAGTACAGCGAGGAATGCTTTGCTAAAAAAGATGAAATGTTCTGGGTGGGTGCAATTATAGAATTGACTGAGTACAAAAAATAAAATTTAGCATTAAATAACCCACAGAACTTGATATGCCATTAAACTATATAACCTAACCTAACCTAACCAATATTACAAAATTAAATTCCAATGTAAAAAAAGTACAGCGAGGAATTCTTACTAAAAAAAGTTAATATGTTCTGGTGGTGCAATTATAGATTGACTGAAACAAAACAACATTTAGCATTAAATAACCCACAGAACTTATATGCCATTAAACTATATAACCTAACCTAACCTAACCAATATTACAAAATTAAATTCCAATGTAAAAAAAAGTACAGCGAGGAATTCCGGGTGGATGCAATTATAGAATTGACTGAGTACAAAAAACAAAATTTAGCATTAAATAACCCATAGAACTTGATATTCCATTAAACTATATAACCTAACCTAACCTAACCTAACCAATATTACAAAATTAAATTCCATTGTAAAAAAAAAGTACAGCGAGGAATTCTGGGTGGATGCAATTATAGAATTGACTGAGCGATAACAGGAGATAGTAGAACAACGTGAATATGTTATCAAATAAAATAAATGCTAGAAATGCAAAAGATGTTGCTATCGTTTCCATTACAAACAGAATCGTAATTTTAGTTATGCAATATTTTTATCACTAATTTTCCCCTGACTTTTTCATCATACTTGTTGAATTAGTGGAGTTGGAGGTGCGTGGTGTAATGGTTAGAGTCGTAGGAAATGGACTCGTCGACCCGAGTTCAAATCTGGGATGAGGCTGTTTACATTTACAAGCTAATACCTTTTGGAAAGGTATGCATCAAAACTACTTCTCCTTCCACTATGGGGTAAATAGTAGGATAGACTGGGCTCTTTAAGGTAGGTAAGTAGTCTAAGAGAAGGAAAACTCAAAATTAAACCTGATTACCTAACTTTTTAACTTACCTTAATAAACTGACCTCGTGTCCAAGTATTTGTCTATCTTTTCGTTTTCTTTTACTTTCACTCTGTGGTCCGCCGGGACGGCGAAATCCATGATATGACAAGTTTTCTTCTTCTTGTGAATTAACATTAGGTCTGGTCTTCTGGGCGGGATTAGGTGGTACGTCTTTATCTCAAAGTCACAGAGAACCTCGTGCGTGTCACTCTCCAGGAAAGATTCTCGTTTGTGCATATACCATTTAGTTGTATGGTGAAAATTGAATTTCTTGCACAATTCCCAGTGGATTACCTTTCCCAATCGAGTCGTTCCTAATCTTGTAGTCACTTTGTGCTATTTTGTTGCATTTTGTTATTATAGTACTAGCTGTTTTGTCTTTGTCTTCACACATTCTGCACTTGCTATTCCGTTGCGTCTTATCTATTGTTGCCTTTATATAGTTTGTTCTTATGGCAAGGTCTTGTTCTGGGATTATAAGAGATTCGGTCTCTCTCTGAGGTGTCCTCTTCTTAGCCATGTCCATGTCTTTTGATGTGATATCTCTTGTATTTTACGCTTGAAGTACCCGTGGAGTTGTTCTTCTTCCCATTTCTGTATTTTTAGTTTTTGATGTATTTCTGCGTGTCAATATGTTGCAATTGCTTATTATTATTATTATTATTATTATTTTTTCTCCTTTT
This sequence comes from Doryteuthis pealeii, assembly GCA_023376005.1. Lineage (NCBI taxonomy): Eukaryota > Metazoa > Mollusca > Cephalopoda > Myopsida > Loliginidae > Doryteuthis > Doryteuthis pealeii. Next base: position 7,095,944 of record CM042152.1, read on the forward strand.
GAGTTTTCACATCAGCATTAGCTGATGGTCTTCCTCTGGAGTCTGAGCAAGTCTCCTCGGGTCTCCAGGACTCTTCTGAGTATTCTGGCAGATTGCCGCAGTGCAGTGTTCTGAATGGTTTGAATGGTTTCAACCTGTCTTTGCTTTTTGTGTAGTCTTGAGTTGCGGGATTGTGGCCTCTACGCAGTCCTCTATGTTGGCAAGTCCTCTTCCACCTTCTTTTCTTGATAGGTATAGTCTACCTCTATCATGTCTAGGGTGTAGAGCCTTGTGCATCTTCATTAATTTCCTAGTGCTTTGGTCTATTTGTCTAAGTGCTTCTTTTGTCCATATTAAGAATGGCCCAGAGTATCTTTTAACGGGAATGGCCCATGTATATTCTTTTGATTAAATTTCTGCTGTTTAGTTTGGTTTCTAAGTGCTTTCTTGTTCTTCTGAGGTATTCTTTTTAAACTCTTTCTTTCATCTCTGTTTGTTTGATATTGTCTGCTTCTAAAATTCCTAAGTATTTGTAAGTTTCTTTTATTTCAATATTATTATTATTATTATTATTATTATTATTATTATTATTATTATTATTATTATTATTATTATTATTTCACTCCTTTTGAGTTTTTCACATTAGCGTTCACTGGAGTCTGAATGATAACAAGTCTCCTCAGGTCTCTAGGACTCTTTTGAGTATTCTGGCAGATTGCAGCAGTGCAGTAGTCTGGATGGTCTCAATTCTTCCTCTGATTTCCATTATTACTATTACTATTATCATTATTATTATTTTCCCTCCTTTTGAGTTTTTCACATCAGCGTTAGCTTATGGTATTTCACTGGAGTCTGAGTGATAACAAGTCTCCCCAGGTCTCCAGGACTCTTTTGAGTATTCTAGCTGATTGCAGCAGTGCAGTAGTCTGAATAGTCTCAATTCTTCTTCTTTTCTTGTTCTTGTTCTTGTTCTTGTTCTTCTTGTTCTTCTTCTTCTTCTTATTATTATTATTATTATTATTATTATTATTATTATTCAACCTCAGATTACATTCATACAAAGACACAAGTAAGATTTAAACTCTCTACTTTAGTTTGCCAAGAACAAAGCCTTTCCCTTTTATTACTGATCTCTTCACTGAAAATTCCATGAAGCATGTCTAATCCATGCAACCTTGACGGTGATCCTTTCCTCCTTTCACCCGCCTTATTGAATCCCTACGTTCCCAGCCCCGAAACTTTGTCTTCATTGCTCACTTACACAACTAATAGTAAGACCAGTATTCTTGTGTATGCAGTCACATAACACCTTCGGTCTGTGCCAAATTAACTCTTAAAGGCAAACACTGTTCACTGACTTCAATGTCCGGCCATTTAATTACGAATTTATGATCGTAATTCAAAATTGTCATGCACTAAACTGCGCATGCGCCTACATATCTGGCTATTAAAGTTCGTAAAGATTCGTATATTTAGAAGATCTCTGACTGTGAAATCATTGATATTAACTAAATTTATCTTAATACAATACTAGGACAAAAGCGAGTACATACCAGAGGGAAGGTATTGATGGTGTGTTGTTATGGTTACCGTGGTAGGAAATGGACACGGAGAAAGGGGTTCAAATCCTGGTTACATTTTACATAGCGCTAATAGCCTTGGAAAAGGTACGAATCCAACAATTGTTCTTCCAACTATGAGTAAATAGCAGGGCAGACTGGGCCCTTTAACCTTGGTATGGCAACCGGTCTAAGGGAAGAAAAACTCTGTATTCAAAATAAAGGGGCTCTTTATTCTTCTTCTTCTTCTTCTTCTTCTTATTATTATTATTATTATTATTATTATTATTATTATTATTATTATTGTTTACTCCATTTGAGTTTTCACATCAGCATTAGCTGATGGTCTTTCACTGGAGTCTGAGTGACAGCAAGTCTCCTCATGTCTTCAGAACTCTTCTGAGTATTCTGGCAGATTGCAGCAGTGCAGTGTTCTGAATGGTTTCAATCCTTCCTCTGATATCCAAACTTTCCAGACCCTTTTTTAATCCTTTTGGGATTGTTCCAAGTGCACCAACTACAATTGGTATCACTTTGACTTTCATATTCCATAACTTTTTTAGTTCTCTGGCAAGGTCCAGATATTTGTCCATTTTTTCCTTTTCCTTTTCCTTTATCTTTACCCTGTGATCTGCTGGCACTGCAAAATTCACCAGTTGACAAGTTCTTTCTTTTTTATTTATCAACACTAGGTCTGGTCTTCTTGCTGGGATAAGGTGATCCGTTTTTATTTCAAAGTCCCAGAGAATTTTATGTGTTTCGTTCTCAAGAACAGATTCTGATTTATGCATACACCATGTTATTATTATTATTATTATTATTATTATTATTATATTATTATCTACTCTCTTGTTAGCCAAGAAGAAACTTGAATTTTAAATAATCTAATAATTCTTTGTCTGTGTACAGCTGCCATGATGAATAAACATAAAAATACAGGTTCGCTCATCTGGGATCGAAAACTAAAATCTGATCCCTATAACATGAGTTAGACCCCATGTTTCTAAGGCGAGTCCAAAGTTCTGCAATATTTTGGTAACGTGAGGCACAAACACCAAAACCTGATCACCGTAACATGAGTTAGCCCACATGTTTCTAAGGCGAAATGGTTTAACTCCACTAACTCATAATTCTGCTTCTAGTCATCTGGCCACGTGAGTCTCTTAGCCAATGGCCTGTTCCAACCCATATAACACTGGATGGTGCCATTAAAAAAAGAGTGACAGTGATTCTCCACTGTTTTACAGTAAATTTTAAACTGTGTTGGCAACCTTCCGTCTATTAAAGACGATGGCGTAGAGTCCACTTTTTTTATATCTACAGCTACATGAGTGGCTGAACAGACCAATTTTTGAATGGCAATCTCTGGTACAGGGATTGCAAACACAAGGTGATGCATACTAGAGATGCTGGAGATGCTTTTGTCCCTCCTTCCTTTTAACTCTCTTTTCTGCGGTGACTTCTTTCCTCTTCTTTTTCACTCCTTTTCATTCCTTGTTTGACGAGGAGGCGTCAGGTTGTAACGGTCTTCTGCACAAGCCTCCCATGTGTTTATGTCGATGTGGCATGTCTTCATGTCTCTCTTGCAGACATCTTTAAAGCTTAGACGTGGTTTCCTTCCCGGTTGGGTGCCCTCTATTAGTTCACCATACAGTAGGTCTTTGGGGTTGCGGCCTTTATCCATCCTCCTGACATGGCCAAGCCAACACAGGCGTCTCTCGCAGATGATGGCGGGCATGCTGTTTATGTTTGCTCGTTCCAGCACGTCTGTGTTGGGCACTTTGTCCTGTCAGCGTATGCGTAGAATGCGGCGTAGGCATCTGAGGTTTAAGCTGTCCAGTATCTTCAAATTTTAAACTACCATGAACGAATTTTTAAGAATGATTGGCTCTGCCCATCTAATATGTAACATACATTTTTCATTGTCAATGCACCTAATCCGGCATTGTGCATTAAGTTTTCTGGTTATTGTTTCATTGATCCATATGGAGAAATTGCTTCTGCTTTAAAGACAATATATCTTATTAATAATGGACATTCGCTTCCGGTTTGTGTCTGTAACACAAATTACGTCACTGCTTACGTCACATTACCCAAAATCGTCATAACATGGAATAAATACACTCAAAATTTGAACATGCAACATTAGACAGTCCTCATTGTTTTTTTTTTAAAACAAGTTTTAATAAATACATCACTGGTATTATATATCTATAGTTTGTTTTATTCTAATACATATTTAAAGTTTACATTTCAAATT
>CM042152.1:7104741-7134741 GCA_023376005.1 Doryteuthis pealeii
GTGACATATTCCAAGTATTGTGGTGTCTGGTGTAAATGACAACCATTCTATCCCTAAAATCCTGCGAATGCAATCATGATGGAATCTCTCAAGTGTCCTGAGAAGTCGGCTGAAGACAACACAGGTCTCAGAGGCGTACAAAATGGCTGTGAGCACACATATCAGAAGTAGTTGCTGTGTCTTGCCACACTGGTGAGACGTGAAACGTCGAAACACGGTGTCTGTGGATGACTTATTATATATATATATATATGTTTAAAATACGTTAGACTTAGCGCAGGGTGGCGTCGTCAGTTATGTTATTGGCTGGCTTCATAGGGGGGTTTCGGGTCTTCCAACATAATACCCCCCTCAGCCTGCCAGACCCCGTTGGAGACGATCAAACTCCAACATGTCACCCTTGTGCAACGCCCACACACAAAAAAAACTTAGAATGCGCCAAATATATATATATATATTACATATGCACGTGAAGGGATTGAACGCAGACATCGAAATTCTCCGTTATTATAAATATTTCACAGATGCTGCCGCTGTCGATAACAACAGAGACAAAAAAGCCGTTAAACAGTAATAACATTCATTTGATAAAGGGTATCTAACAAACCTGAAAATTTATGACAAAAAATAATTAAAAAATAAGTGAATCCAATACTCCATAATATCGAGTTCATTCATTTATATATTTTTAATGCTTCGTAATAACGCCCAACTTAATAAAAAAAACATTTAAATATATATATATATATATATATATATATATATATATATAGAGAGAGAGAGAGAGAGAGAGAGACTAATACACTAGGGAAAGATATGAACCCCCTCGCCCTAACCTATGGGTTAAATAGTACCACTAGTGTCTTCTAGAAGGATGGCTTTGACATTAGATAACCCATATAGGTTGATATGCTGTAAAACTTAACCAAACCATCATATTTTAGTTACAGAATGTCAGTTTGGGTAATAGATAATACCTAATGATATCTGTTTTGACTGTAGATTGTTCCACTATGAATAATAATAACAGTTATACCTAATTCATATCTAATACAATGAGGCTGGGTTAGCTCAGTGGGTAGAGCGTTCGGCTAGAAACCACAAGGTTCCTAGTTCGATACCGGTCCCCGCCAACTCAGCGTATGAGTAGCACAGGGATCTGTGCGGTAAAGTAAGGAGCTGATGGAAGGTGTGGCGCTCCACCTCAGATGCTAAAAACAATCTCCTTGGTCTAGTGCTATTGAAAAGCGAATAGACTCCCTCGCTGACTGGCTGATACCATCTTTAGGCCGCCCCGACGACTTTACTTTTTGCATTTAATACAAAAGAATTAATGTTGATAAAAAAAAGTGTGTGTACTGTGTATAGATAGAATATGAGATGAAGAATTCTTTTTATTTTCCTTGTATTTCTTTTTCTTTTTCCTCCACTATTATTCTTTGTTTCTTTCAAGTGTAGGTACGTTTTTCCAAAGTGAATTTTATCAGTTCCTTCATAGGAATGGCTGCCATTTGTTTCGTTTTGTAGAACCACTATACGTTTTTTTTTCTTTTCTCACAACTTCCCCGTTAGGGTGGATCTGTTCAGTTTTTTGGTACTTTTTATATTTGTTTTCTTTTCCAAGGGCAGGCCAATCCGATCCATTCTTGAACAAGTATGCAAAAGCGACTCCTTCCTAGAATCGTGATCGATGTCTTAGAAAGAGGAGAGAATTCTACAAATATGCACATGCGTATTTTGGAATCTTTCGTCTAAGAATATTCTACCTTCCAAATGTCATGCCAATTCACTTGCACTGTTGTATTGCGGCTTCAAATTCACGACGCTAAATTCGTGTACGTTAGTATTGGGGGTTTTCACTGTACCCAAAGCGATGTATGTTAGTAGTCAGCTACTACCGACTACAAGGACTTCAAAAACAACAGATACGTATGTACAAAGAGAGGGCCCTTCTTTATTTTCTTCGGTGTGTGGGTGGTGAAGGCGCAGAGCTTACAATGAGTGCCCAAGGGTTGACGATGACTAGTAATACTGCTGGGATGGTGGGGTAAAGGGGTGGCTGGTGGGTCCCACAGCCGTTGGCTGCAATGGACCGTGAGCGTCTGTCGCTCACTTGTTCTCCGTCCGCTGTCTCCTGCTTGTCTGACTCTCTTGTCTGCCTCTCTCCTGACCTGAGATCCCTGACTTACTTTTATATATATCAAACGCCGACGCGTTTTCTTTTGTTATCTTTATCAGCGGCCAAATCTATTTCCGAACTTATTGTTACCCATCCTTCTTTGTTCACTTTACCCGGAAAAAGTCCTTTGTTACTCTTTTCGTCTTCTCCCTGCCTCGTACCAACCGGAAGACCCTATTTCCATTTTCACCTTCTTTTAAATATCTTCAATATACAACACTGTAATTGGAATACCATATATGAAATCCGTTACCTATAAGTTTTTTTTGTTGGTAAATATAATACAAACTTTTTAAACGAGAATTCATGACACATTTCCTTCTCTCTCTCGCTATTCTATCAATCTATCTATCTATCTATCTCAATAGATATTATATAGTGTGTAGAGAAATAACCTACTCTAATTTCACCATAAGGATCTTCAGGGTTAAATCGACTGAATTATTCGAGATATTGATTAACTACAGCTAACTGCAGGAGTTCATGTTGTAGTTATCTCAATATATATATATATATATAATATAATATATATATAAATCGAAAGTAAAGTTGAAAGGAAAATAATATTTCTCTATTTTTTTAAAAAATGACACCTGATAATTTGGATTGTTTGGGCTATTTTCGTCATCTTTATTTTTCCCTGCACAGCGTTTCGACCGATGTGCACTCCGGCCTCCTTCTGGTATTTCTTGTTGAACTCGGGAACCTTCATGCCCGGAACTTCGAAACTAACTATTTATTTAATCCACGTGGGTAGACTGTTCTCATTCCGTTAACCATGACAGGGTACAAGTATTAAGCTGTTTTGTTCTAATTTGCTATCGCCCTTGACCAGGATTGAACCTGCAGCCTAGAGATAACTGAACAGTATTAATAATATATATATATATTATATATATATATATATATATATACCATATCACCCCTTCGGACGAGCAGGATGTAACACAAGATATTTCATAAGCGGTATTTAACAAGTTTGAATTTAGAGATTTCCTTCTCCTAGACTGGTTACCTAGCCTTGGTAAAGATCCCAATCTACCGGACTATTTCCCATAGCTGTAGGGAGAAGTAGATGGGATTCCTACCTTTCCAAGAGTATTCGCGCTATTGAAATGCACTCAGCTTCGTTCCAGGATTGAACTCGGCCGACGATACAATTTCCTATGACTTCTAACGATTACGGCCAGCCTGTCGACTGGGCGTTAGAATGCTCCGACTGCCACCTCTGCAGGGGGTAGGATTCCCCCATGGGTCAACCTGTTGGCCGTGGGTGGCGACCCGTGATGCTTAAGGATAGAGCCCAGGTGGATGAGCAGTTCATGACATGCAATACTCCACTTTGGCCCTATCTTGGGCTAGACGGGCGGGCGGAGAGGCCCCTCCGATCAATCGGCTGGTCACGTCAAGCCCTAGCATCTATATGATTTTCCCAACCCTATTGCCCTTATGGCAAGCCCCAACCCCTTTTTATCATCTGGGTGCTAGAAGCGGGCTGGCGCGGGTCTACATATCCTGGGAATGACGTTAAAGTCTATCTGATGGTGAGGTTCCAGTTTTGGAGGTTTGTGGAATGTGGAGCACCCCTTCATCACCTTGCTCCCTGGTCCACTCTGACCCCGAGTGGTAGTACCTGTTAGGGTCCCATCTATGGGTTAAATAGAAAAATGTATTTATAAAAAAATTGTATTATCCATTAAGAATTTATTTATTTCAAAACTTTATCGGCATTAATTGACCCACTGAGGTTTATATGCCGTAAAACAAACCAAACCAACCAAACCAATCTAACCATTACCCCACGCAGTTCCAGCACCGTTATATAATGTATCATCGGTAGATAGAAACGAAGTCGAGACACGTAACAGCGGATTATTTTTGGAAGAACACTGTGCTGGAATCAATACACCCAAGGCGTAAAAATTGCAACCATTGATCTCAGCGGGGATAGGACAATATTAATGCCTTACCATCCGGGATGATACGTGCTTCTGATTAGAAATGTGCAAGAGTCAGTTTCAAAGATGGCGACTGTCAAGACCAATTCACATTACGCGCTTTTCAGAAAGCCCACGTTGCTTTCAACAGGAAGTGTCACAACCGTGTGTAGCAAATTGATAATCTTTAGGGAAAATAGCTTCATGGGTATTCACGATATATTTCCTTCTTTGGAAACAGATATCGTCCCAAATGGACCATCGGTACTAGCGGGGGGTCGTGGGGTCGGAGGAAGAGCGAAGAGTTGAATGAAAGAAAAGGGTGTAGCAATGAACCCAAAGTAAGTAAAAGGATCCAGAAAATAAAAGAAAGAAAAGTAATGCCCATTAAGAAAGATTAACTGAAGTCATGCTTTAACAAAAGATTATCGGAAATTTGAAGATGTATCAATGAATGGAGATTCTAATTCATGAGCAAAGTCTCCATATGTCCTGTGTATATATATACTAGCAAAAGTACCCGGTCCATGACGGAACTTTAATTTTTTTTTTTTTTTTCATTATCAATGAATGAATTTTATAATGCCTCGGTTATTTTATTTCAAAACTTTCTGGTTTCTTTTCATGTCCCTTAACTTAAACTCCCTTATTTTTGTGTTGCAAATATCAGTGAGGTCATATGCACCATTATGATAATACATTTGCTCTACTCACGTATTGAGCACTTTATATTTGTTATATCGCTGTCTTATCATTGTTGTAAAACTTGCATCAACTAACCATTGTGACCAATTTCACCGGTAAATCACCTTTTTCATATAAAATCATATATATATATATACACATATATATATATATATATATATATATATATATATATATATATATATTATATACATACAACACACACATATATATATATATATATATATATATATATATATCTACATAAATGTATATATATATTATATATATATAATTATACACATATATATATATATATATATATTATATATAATATATATATATATATATATGAATGAATTTTATAATGCGTCAGTTATTTTATTTCAAAACTTTCTGATTTCTATTTCTCTGAATCTTTGAGATGAGGCTTGAAGATTAGTATTATCTGCGTTATTCAGACTATTGTCCCCATCTTCATTGTTATTTGTACAACGTTTCGGCCGATATACCCTCCGATATACTTCTATTCTTTGGCTCCCGAATACGACTAGAAAGTTCCCGAGTTCGAAAAGAAGGTTCCCGAGTCCGAGAAGGTTCCCGAGTTCGACAAGAAATACCTGCAGAAGGCCTGAGGGTATATCGGCCGAAACGTTGTACAGATAGCAATGAAAATGGTGACAATAGTCCGAATAACGCAGATAATACTTTCTGATTTCTTTTCAAGTCCCTTAACTTAAACTCCCTTATTTTTATGGTGCAAAATATCAGTGAGGTCATATGCACCTTATGATAATTCATTTGCTCTACTCACGTATTGAGCACTTTATATTTGTTATATCGCTGTCTTATCATTGTAAAACTTGCATCAACTAACCATTGTGACCAATTTCACCGGTAAGTCACCTTTTTCATATAAAATTATATATATATATATTATATATATATATATATATATATATATATATAATATATAAATCATACATACATAATGGACTCTCCCGTCGATTTTCGAGTATGAGGGTTCATACACACAATGAACTCCCACACAGGGATTTGTTTATAGTGGTGAAGGCTTGTGTTGGACCATCCACACTTTTTTGGCACAGTCGATAGGAAAGAATTGGTGCATTAAGGGTTGCCACAGACCCAATCAACTACCGACCTCAGGAATTTTGAATTCAGAGTTATCCCTCTCCTAGACTGGTTACCTACCCAAGGCTGAAGAGCCCAGTCTGCCCTACTATTTAACCCATAGCTGGAGGGCGAATATATGAATTCATACCTTTCCCAAGGGTATTAGGGCTATGTAAAATGCCAACAGCTTCGTAATATATTATATATATATATATATTATATATATATATATATATATATATATATATATATATAAGGAATTTATAAATGCGTCAGTTATTTTATTTCAAAACTTTCTGATTTCTTTTCAAGTCCTTTAACTTAGCCTCCCTTATTTTTATGGTGAGGTCATATAAAAGTAAATCTAATTACAGTATTAATGTTTTTTGTTCTTGATTTCTTAGAAGAAACTGTTATAAATGTTTTTAAATCTTAATAACATGTTTGTTTTGTACGTAATTTAATTCACACCAACCGCCCGATTGCCTCAATGTTTTGGCAGGATTTAATGTTTAATATGTATGAAAAAATAACTATATATGTAATATTATTTTGCTTTTTAACTGATGCTCATTATGTTACTCCTTTTCGACTTAAACCAAAATTTGACCTTAAATAAATTGAATTGTTGACACCTTACATATATGTAAAAAAAATGATTTGCCTTGTACGGTCATATACTTGGAATAGATTTTAGAAAGAAAAAGAATCCTCTTTTTTATACAGTAAAGGTGTCTGGGTCTTAACAGTAGATACCAAACTTTCTGTTTATATATATATATATATATATATATATAATATATAATATATATATATATATATATCAATTTTGATCGATTTTAGTAAAGAAATCCCGAAGTAACAGAGAAAATATATAAGTAAAGAAATAACAAAAGACTTAGAGATTTAGCTTTATAGTCTTTTTCAGGGAGCTTAGTCAAATTTTCTAAGCTCCCTGAAATAGACTATAATGCTAAATCTCTAATTCTTTTGTTATTTCTTTACTTATATATATATATATATATATATGTGTGTGTGTGTGTGTGTGTGTGTGTTTGTGTGTTCATTAGATTATACCTTGCAAAATAAGACCATTAAGTTATAAATGAGTTTGAAAAATGAAGAAACATTTTTTAAAGAAAAACTGATAATTATTGGGCCTAGTATGACTGTATAGATTGATGAAAGCCTTTTTTTAAGGCAAAAATATAATAAGGGTAGATTTACCAAACAACAGTGGATTTTTGGAGAGAAATGCCATGAGACAAGAGACAATAAAAAGCAGTATGGCATTTAAGCAGATACACTAGATTCATATCTTTGTGAATTTTTGTGGCAAGAGAACAACAAAGAGAGTAACACTTTCAATCCAATTCTTAATGATATAGTTGATTCCCAATAAAGCATTTTTCAAACCAATATATCGCTTAATGGTCTTAATTCTAAAAGTATAATAATTTAGTTTTATCTGGAGTATTCGTAATTGAATTAGTAAATTTTATATTAAATAGTTGTCATTCATGTTATGAGTACTTTACAAAATGTGATGTTATTCTTGAACTTCTTAAACCATTTCACTTTCATTTTGTAGGAAATGGTGTTCAGTAAATTATTATACTTTTAGAATTAAGACCATTAAGTGATTGATGGGTTTGAAAAATGCTTTATTGTGAATCAATAAATAAATAAACTTCATCTTCAGAGGTGTATATCAGAATTCATTTCTGATATACACCTCTGAAGATGAAGATTCTACTTTGAAATCGATAAGACAACAATAACATCTTTTTGTTTTTATTTTTATACGCATTGTAATTGCCTTCAAATCATTAATAATAATATATATATATATATATATATATATATATATACATATATATATATATATAATATACCAAACTTGTTGGCAAACCTTTGCGGTAAGAAAAAAAAACCGGCAAATAGTTTGATTGTAAAAATATACTACCAAATATAATTAAGAATTGGATTGAATGTCTTACTTCTTCAGAATACTTTGTTGTACCTTGGAGAAACTTATAAAGGGAAGTTTCTGATGACACTTTATTTTTAAAAGAAAAACACTGTAATTGACCGACGTGGTATTATTGTAGAGATTGATGAAAGGGTTTTTTGTAAGACGAAAGTATAATAGGCACCTATTGAGCAAACAACGGTTGGTTTTCGGAAGGATGTGCCACAAAGCAAAAAACAAAATGGCATTCAAGCAGATTCATATCTTTGTCAATTTTTGTGGCAAGAGAACAACAAAGAAAGTAACACTTTCAATCCAATTCTTAATTATATAGTTGATTCACAATAAAGCATTTTTCAAACCCATTTATCGCTTATGGTCTTAATTCTAAAAGTATAATAATTCACTGAACACTGCTCCCAAAAAGAACCAAAACCAAAATAAAACCGTCCAGAAAGTTAAAGAGTGCATAATTATCTAAGAAACAGTAACTTTTTTAGCATTCTGTTATACCATACTTATAACAAAGATATCGTACGGCAATTATTCTTGAATATATGAAATTTACTAATTCAATTACGAATACTCCAGATAAAACTAAATTTATTTATTTCCATAACAATATTTCATATATTCCGAAATTTGATTAATTACTTACCAATATTCCAAAAATTGAAAAGAGTATTTTGTGAATTTATTGTTTATTGTACTGAAGCGAATGGTAACCTGCTTCGAGCTGTGCAGATGAAGATGTAGTGATAGCTCGTGTTCAGTGACAGGCAACGCCTTTATTGTCGGCTAGGGCTTTAGAATGCACCGACTGCACCTCTGCAAGTCAAGTCAAGATGGTGTGAGGGAATGACGCCATTTTCTATAGGTTTATAAACAGCAGAAGAACAAGCGGGAAAACGTAGGGAAAATTTCGAAGTGTTATTTCAGAGACAAAACTGGCAATTCCTTCACCTGAGTAATACGTGTCAAAAAGTTTTAAATTACATTCAAAAGCTAAGGTATTAATGTGTATCAAAGTGTCGTAATGGAACATCCCCCCTCTCTCCCCCCCTCTCTCTCTCTCTCTCTCTCTCTCTCTCTCTCTCTCTCTCTCTCTCTCTCTCTCTCTCACCCATATGGTCTGATTATATCTATAGTAAACATGGCATTATGCTGGGCTGGCTTCACCTGAGTAATATGTCAAAAAGTTTTATATTACATTCAAAAGCTAAAGTATTAATGTGTATCAAAGTGTTGTAATGGAACATCCCCCTCTCTCTCTCTCTCCTCTCTCTCTTCTCTCTCTCTCTCTCTCTCTCTTCTCTCTCTTATGATCTGATTATATCTACAGTGAGCATGGCATTATGCTGGGCTGGCATCGAGGATTAGTAGTGTACCTCACTATTCCTTGTCTGTCTTATTGTATCTCTCTGCAATAAAACCCTCTATCTTAAATCTTCGAACGTGTTGACTGGTTCTTCCACCCCGACTACAAACTTGTCCGGTTGTATCCCTTATAAGGACAAAACACAAAGGTATGTTCTTCTTTTACGGGTATTGCTAGTTTATCTCAAGGTTCTGGGTTCGATACCGGCCCTCGCCAAATCAGCGAATGAGTAGCACAGCTTGGATATGTGTGGTAGTTGGTTGTTTGTTTTGTTTAACGGCATTTCAACCCTTTCTGGCTTCATTAATGTCACATCAAGTCATTTTGATATCGGTTTGTTTACAGTATCAGTTGTTGCTTAAATGGTCACCCATCTAAGTATTGAACAAGCTCATCGCTGCTTAACTTCGGTGATCTAGCGGGAACTGATGCTTTTCACATGAATTAATCGTAAACGATCTGTGTGGTGGGTGTGGTGCTCCATCCCAGACAACCAAAAATAATCTCCTTGGCGTTTTCTGAATATAAGGTGTGTGCTGGATGACCACTTCTACTTAGAGACTCGCCGACAACCATGTGACCAACCACTTGGCCAATCACTGGCAGTACTCTGCTGCTGATATTGTTATTTATACCGGCTGTTCTGGTCATACCTACGCACATTGCTTTGAACATTCGTGGACGACAGAATATAGGATTATATCACTGGACCTTTGACACTACGTAGGATTCCATAACTCAGGACATTCACTTACCAAAGGATTCCATAGCTAAGGACTTACTTACTTTAAGTCCTTTTCAACTGGCCAAGGATGGCGGTCAGAAACTTAACATGTGGCACTAGTGAAAAGGGCATAAGCTCCCTCGCTGTACGTCTGAAACTTATAATAGACCACTCTGCCGACGTTTCTATGCGTTTGCAAGTAAGGTGACAGCGATCCCTAATGTAGTAGTTACTTATTCAGCTATCATCCCACCACTCTACTTCCAGCTATGGGTAAATAGTAGGGCAAACTTCGTTCTTTAACCTTGGCTAGGTAACTAGTCTAAAACTAGGAAAACTCTTAATTCAAACCTGTTAAACACCACTTAAGTCACATCATGCTCGTGCGATGGGGACGGTATGCTCACATAAATTTGGTAATTTAAAATAACGTTCACTACAAAGCATATAAGCAATGATCGTTTCCCCGGGGACCTGATCTCTCTGTGACCGTAAAAATATATAAACAAACCTATATATTTAATAGTTTAAAAACACCAGTCTTGCTACAGCTGTCAGTGGCCAAGGGGATAAGATATCAGGCTGGCAAACAGTCAGTCTGAGTTCGACCCTAGCCAATGATAATTGTTGTATCTAGCCACATTGAAGAGGCGTGAAACGCCGAAATACGTGTCTGTGGATGATTTATTAATATATGCTCCCATAAATTTGGTATGAGCTCTCTAATTGGTAATTCAAATTAACTTTTACTACTAAGCATATAAGCAATGATCGTTTCCCCGGAAACTTGAACTTTCTGTGACTGTAAAAATACATAAACAAACCTATATATTTAATAGTTTAAAAACACCAATCCCGTCAGTGGCCAAGGGGATAAGATATCAGGCTGGCAAACAGTCAGTCTGAGTTCGAACATAGCCAAGGATAGTAGTTGTTGTGTCTAGCCACACTGAAGAGGCGTGAAACGCCAAAACACGTTTCTGTGGATGAGTTATTAATATATAAGGGGCCGGGTTAGCTCAGTCGATAGAGCGTTCGGCTAGAAACCACAAGGTTCCTAGTTCGATACCGGTCCTCGCCAACTCAGCGTATGAGTAGCACAGGGATCTGTGCGGTAAAGTAAGAAGCTGGTGGTAGGTGTGGCGCTTCACCTCAGATGCTAAAACAATCTCCTTGGTCTAGCGCTAGTGAAAAGGGAATAGACTCCCTCGCTGATTGGCTGATACCGACATTAGGCCGCCCCGACGACTTTATATATATATATAATTATGTATGTTATGTTCTTGTGAACGTTGTTTGTTTGGTCTTTTGAAGCATTGGAAAAAAGAACAAAAACAAGAAAAACAGAAAAAATATCGGAATTTTAATATTCAATTGTTGTTCTGTTCCTGGTTTTATCAATTCCGATATTTCGGGTGAACCTTCACTGTTTTTCAATATATATATATATATATATATATATATAATATATATATATATAAGTGCTTAATTGGAGTCGTACCTAATTTTGAAGATTAATTAATTAATAATGAATTAGGCGGGAATACCTATTAAATGTATGGCTAAACAAATCGAGAAATATCAATCTCTGTATATACATTTCGGCCTATTAGGCCTCATCAGCAGAGCTATAGATCGGAAGACCGCCCTGTGCGTGATTTGAAACCGGACTGCCAAGCTGACAGGCCGATCCCATAACCTCTACACCAAACGGACTTAGATTTTACGACTTGTTTAGAGTAGGTTAATATTCCTCTTCTAGTGACTTTTATTACACGACGATATGATAAGTTGTAAACACGGTTTGTTTAGAATGGCTTTTTGCCGATAATTTTTGGAGAATAAGTGCTTAATTGGAGTCGTACCTAATTTTGAAAATTAATTAATTTTTGGGAGAATAATTTTGGGAGAATAAGTTCTTAATTGGAGTCGTACCTAATTTTGAAAATTAATTAATTAATAATGAATTATATATATATATATATATATATATATATATATATATATATATATGTGTGTGTGTGTGTGTGTTGTGTGTGTGTGTGTTAGGCAATATTTTTTCTTGTAGCATGTATTGTTAAACAACGACTAAAAATTTTAGAAGCACTGCATATTAGACACAAGAATCCAAAACTAAACAAAATAAAGTTTGATAATGGCACCAACATTCTAAAATGCCTATAATTACTATAAAATTATAATAGCAAAAGTAGTAATAATAATGACAATAATAATAACACTAATAAATAACAACAACAATAATAAACATAACCTATATAAATCGAAAATGGAATAGCCAATTGTTGTACGGTTTCAAAATACCTTGATAGGGCAGAAAGTACTTGGTCTATGACATAAGGCAAATACATCAGCCAATTTTCGCCAGATATTACAAAAATAATCCGGCAATACAACAAAACAAAGGACAAAACTTGCAGACAGAAAATGTCTGTATTATTTAACAATATATATATATATATATATATATATATATATATATATATATATATATAAACAAGGTTTATTTAGAATGGCTTTTTGCCGATAATTTTGGAGAATAAGTGTTTAATTGGAGTCGTACCTAATTTTGAAAATTAATTAATTAATAATGAATTAGGCGGGAATACCTATTAAATGTATGGCTAAACAAATCGAGAAAAATCAATCTCTGTATGTACATTTCGGCCTATTAGGCCTCATCAGCAGAGCTATAGATCGGAAGACCGCCCTGTGCGTGATTTGAAACCGGACTGCCAAGCTGACAGGCCGATCCCATAACCCCAACACCAAACGAACTTCTTAGATTTTATGATTTGTTTAGAGTAGATTAACATTCCTCTTCTAGTGACTTTTATTACACGACGATGTGGTAAGTTGTAAACAAGGTTTATTTAGAATGGCTTTTTGCCGATAATATATATATATATATATATTATAATGTGTTAATTTGAAAGCAATTACAATGCAAGTAAAAAATAAAAACAAAAAGATGTTATTTTTTGTCTTATCGATTTCAAAGTAAAACTTTATCTTCAGAGACGATTTTCGGAAATGATCGCGTTTTTTTTTTGTCGTTATTTTTTTTATGTTATAAACACGCGTTTCGTGGTGTTCTTTTTTTAAAACGTCACACGCAAACCCGTGATGGACATTTAGCCGTTCATTCAATTTCAATTTTATTATTTTCATCTATTTATATGTTTATGTAATATTCATTTGATATATGTATAATGAAATCATATATATATATATATATATTATATATATATATATATATATAAGCCCAGCTGAAAATACGACTTTTAGCTTAATCTCTCTGTTATATTCAGCATAGACATCTCGTCCATTCAGTATCTATTAAATCAATCCCGTTATCCTCACTGGTGTATGAAAAGTTATGGCTGTTTAATAATAAGTAAATGGAAATATACTGTTCGTAATAAGTCATCCTGCTCAAGGAAACAAGGTAAAAGTTTTTGTCAATATTAAATCAGTCAAGAGATATAAAACCGCCGATTCAGTTCCATTCAATTGCTGTATTATTACGTTAAAGGATCTACACCAGCGAATAAATATAACAAGGCTAAGTTGCATAAATGCGCCAGGAAATTGTATAGAGTAAGTAAAAGCTTAAACAACGTATTGATTGGCTAGGCTTCAAGTATGGATGATCATATGGACAAGAAATTGAAGGCGTGGACTGTATGGCGCTCAAGGAAATTATATTAGTAATATTGCTTTTAGGTAAATCTAAAATGTACTCTTACGCATCGTGTCCGCTTTTCAATATCTTATTATAATGGGGATTGTGTGTTTGTATAATGATTTTTACTATAAAAATGAAGTGGAAATGATTTTTACTATAAAAATGCACCGGAAATGATTTTTACTATAAAAATGAAGTGGAAATGTTTTTTTACTATAAAAATGTATCGGAAATGATTTTTTACTATAAAAATTCATTGGAAATGATTTTTACCATAAAAATGCACCGGAATTGATTTTTGCTATAAAAATGAATTGGAAATGATTTTTACTAATTAAATATATCGGAAATGATTTTTTACTATAAAAATGCATTGAAAATGATTTTTACCATAAAAATGCATTGGAAAGGATTTTTACTATAAAAATGCATTGGAAATGATTTTTACTATAAAAATGAAGTGGAAATGATTTTTTACTATAAAAATGCATTGGAAATGATTTTTACTATAAAAATTCATTGGAAATGATTTTTACTATAAAAATGCATTAGAAATGATTATACCACTACTCAGGTCACAATTCCCGTAGTTCTTTAGATAACATTCTCCATGATTTGATTTGATTTAAACGTCAATTATCAATAAAATTGTTTTACATTATTAATGCATTTATATACATATAAGCATACAAATAACATGCAATTGTATTTATATATACAACAAAATAGCGGTTTAAAATGTGAACAGAAAGGCTAATTTACATATTGATATTAAAAATTTGATTTTGATAAATATCTGCTTGGTATTATCGATTTCTTATTGTGTGGTTGTATCTTAATGAATATGAGCAAAAATCTTGGGGATAAATTTCAAAAGAAATCCATTAACAAAACGAAATAACTGTAATTTTATTATCTACTTCCTTTTTTAACTAAATAGTTAAATTAGGAAAGATTAGCAATGAAAGACGGGAGTGATGGAAGAGTAAGTTTCAGCTGTTCTGTTTTTCGATTTTACCCCGTTCTAGTTAGTATTATCTGTGTTATTCGGACTATTGTCCACATCTTCATTGTTATATGTACAACGTTTCGGCCGATGTTAGCAAGCAAGATTCGCAAACCATTGATAGTGAGTTCGAGGGCGCTCCATACTTCTGGCCTTGTGTCATATCTAAGCTAAGCTTAGTAAATAATTAAGTGCACCTTACGTAGTGTAATGGTTAGCAAGCTAGATTCGTAGACCATTGTTAGTGAGTCTGATTCTCACTGGGCACCCCCAACTTCTGGCCGTGTGCCACATCTAAGCTAAGCTTAGTAAATAACTATGTTGATAACAAAAAAGATTGAATTTGGCATTAAATAACCCAACAAGAGTTGAGGTATTGTAAAACCAATGAACCACCAACAACAAAAAATGAAACAAGCAACGTTTTTGTTTTATTTTTTGTTGTTGTTGTTGGTTCATTGATTAGTTGGTTGGATTTTACGGCATGTCAACGATTGTTGGGTTATTTTATGCCAAAGACATTTTGTTTTATTCATTCTTGTCGTTTTTTGTTTTTTTTTAAACTCAATTTATTAAAAGACATTTTAACACTCATTTCTTATCAATATACCCCATAGATTGGACCCTAACAGATCCTACCACTCAGAATCAGAGTGGACCTGGGAGTAATGATGATAAAGGTGTACGCCATATTTCCAAGAGTTCCAGAATTGTAACTACAGCACAAGATGAAGTTTAACGTCATACCCAGATACTTTAGTTTGGTTTGGTTTGGTTTGGTCTGTTTTAACGGCATATCAACCTCAGTGGGTCATTTAATGCCGATAAAATTTTGAAACAAATTCATTTTTAATGGATACTCAATTTTTTTATAAATACATTTTTCTATTTAACCCATAGATGGGACCCTAACAGTTACTACCACTCCGGGTCAGAGTGGACCAGGGAGCGATGGTGATGAAGGAGTGCTCCACATTCCCTAAACCTCATGAACTGGAACCTCACCATCAGATAGTGTTTAGCGTCATTCCCAGGACATGTAGACCCTCAGCCACCGCCTTCAAGCACCCATATGATAAAAAGGGGTTGGGGTTGCCATAAGGGCAATAGAGTTGGGACACTCATATAGGTGCTAGTTTCATTATAAGGATTACTTTTTAAAGCTAAGGGAAATAAATTAAAAGTAAATGGAATGGAAATAGTTGCTGCAAAAATCAAGTATCTTTGAAAAACACAGCGTAGATAGAAACCATAAATACACAAACCCCCACACATATATATATATATATATATATATATATATATATATATATATATATATATATATATATATATATATATTATATATTGGAACACTTCGTATTTCAAATTTCTTCATATATATATATATATATATATATATATATATATATATATATATATATATAATAGATAGATAGATAGATAGATAGATAGGAATCCATAAATACACCCCCCACACACACATATATATATATATATATATATATATATAGAGAGAGAGAGAGAGAGACAGAGACAGATAAATAGATAGATAGAAATCCATAAATACACAAACCCATATATATATATATATATATATATATATATATATATATATATATATATATATATTATATATATAAAAGTAATTGGTAATTTGCTTGAAGCATTGTTAAGTATGTTATGAAATAATAAAATTCCTTTTCAGAAAATAAACTCTGATGATAAAGCTTTGCTTTGAAATCGATTAGACATATAAAACATCTTTTTGTCTTTATTTTTTACGCATTGTATTGCCTTCGAATTTTATTATTTCATAATATTATATATATATATATATATATATATATATATATATATATATATATATATATATATATTATATCTTGTGCGCGTGCGTGATCATAACAAAAAAATTAATAAATATTCTAGATTATTTTTTATTTCTATATATATTTGATGCGTTTCGTGATATATTTCCTGAACGATATATTTTTGAATAATGTTACTTTGAATTTATATTTCATTGCTTAATATAAAACAACATTCCCCAGAAGTAAATAACTGTGAGTAACATTCCTGACACTTTTCTATAAGACCGGGTGGAGGCATGTAAATCTTGACACCAATATTGTCTATTCTCAGCTCTTTAAGTGAAAGACACAATCTTCTCAAACGCCGCTTAAGCCAACTGTGAATACAAACAGTTTGCCAGACAGTGACAATTCACTGAAGATTTTTTTCTTTTTTCATATCTTTTCAGTGAACTATATAAGATTACTTTGTTTATTTTCTTGCTATTCAATACATTTTCTATAACTACATATATAGAGTGATTCCAAAAAATAGTTTGTTTTTTTAAAAGTGAGGCCTGTTTTTTTTTTTTTTTTTTTTTTTTTTTTTTTGGGGGGTCACCCCCTTCTCTCTCTCTCTCTCTCTTTCTCTCTCTCTCTCTCTCTCTCTCTCTCTCTCTATCTATCTATCTCTTTCTTTCTCTTTATCTCTCTCTGTCTATATATACATATATATATATTTTATATATTTCTTTATATATATTTTTATACTTTATATTATATATTATTTTTTTGTTTTATCCTTACTCTATACTTTTTCAGACTCATTCAATAGTTTAGCCCTTATGGCAAGCCCCAACCCCTCTTATCATATGGGTGCTAGAAGGCGGTGACTGAGGGTCTACAGGTCCTGGAAAGGATGTTAAACTCTATCTGATGGTGAGGTTCCAGTTTTGGAGATTTGGGGAATGTGGAGCACCCCTTCATCACCATTGCTAAATAGAAAAATGTATTTATAAAATTGAATTATCCATTAAGAATTTATCTATTTAAAAACTTTATCGGCATTAAATGACCCATTGAGGTTGATTTGCCGTAAAATAAACCAAACCAAACCAAACCAAATCAATAGTTTAATTCAAATTTAATTTTGTCTTACTACCAAGTTTTGGATACCTCTTATATATATATATATATATATATATATATATATATATATATATAATATATATATAAGTATAGATAAAAGGATATGAAAACACACAATGCTGTTAAAATGAAAATATTTTATATCATGTTCATAGCTAATATTTAACAATATTACGATTTATAAAAATCATTATCAGAGCTTGTTTTTAAACCGTACTCATCGAAAGAGAGGCTAAAAATAATTTGAATTCAAAACGAAAACATTGATGTTCCAAAAAGCGTACAAGTCATGAAATCGTTTCTTCATTAGCACAACCGCTACGCTACGCGTTTCTATAATTATACCGTCGGATTCATTTCCTTACTCATAACTATATATATATATATATATATATATATATATATATATATATATTAAGCATAAACGCAACGCTCTCCTATATAAGGGATGGAGCACTCTATGGCGGTCTTTACATACAAAGCGATGTGTGTATTGAAACAGTTAAAATCCCCTTCGCATTCCGTGGATGACTATATAGCCTAGCGGTTAAGGCATCTGACTGACAGTGAACCGATCGGATTTCAATCTAGCCATACTGAAGAGACTTGATAAGTCGAAACACGTGTCTGTGGATGACTATATATATAGTCATCCACAGATACGTGTTTTGACTTATCAAGTCTCTTCAGTATGGCTAGACATTTTGTGAGCTACCTACAGCCGGGATAGAACTCCGATCGATTCAGCAGCAGTCAGACAGCTTAACTGCTTGGCCATCGTCACCCACAGAATGCGAAAGGGATTTTAACTGTTTTAATACGCACATCTGTATGTAAGTAAAGACCGCCATAGAGTTTTATGACACAGCTTGTATTCTGAAATAAAAGTAATATTCCATTCATTGTTCATTTCTGTCTTGGTAAATACAGCTTCAATCTCGATACTTTCATGATACACACACACGCAAACAAAACACAAACACTCACACTCACACTTATATATATATATATATATATATATATATATATATATATATATATATATATTCTTAGACACCTGTGTCGTCATAAGTGATCTTAAAGCCCGACCGTCTATCTCTCTAACCACTCTAAGCAAAGAATTGTCTGATTTTTTTTTAAATCGAGTTCTGACCATTAAGAAGGGTGTTGTATGTTTATGATTCTCTTTCAACCACGAGACAATCATCCGATCAACTCATGTTTTCTTTATGGGCAAGGAATCAGTAATTTTAAACGAACACAGCTTCGAAGCTCGGTCTCTTCAAAAACGACCCTGAAATACAGTCTGCATTACCTTTCTAAAAGGGACTTGGCACCAGTGGCATTGGATGCAAGCCAAAGAAAATTAATGAGAATATCGTTCTTCCTTTTTTTTTATGTGCGGGTTCTTCTAAACCCCCATTGCATTTTTGGCCGCTTTGAATATAACCTGATACATTTTCAATAATTACTGTCTAACGGTATAAGTGGCTTCATTATCATCGCTTTTTTTTTCTTTCAATTATCATAGTTATTATTATTATTATTAATATTATTATTATTATTATTAGTCTTGAAGATATTGGTCGTCTTCCTGTTAATATTTTTGTTGGCACTCTTTATTGACTGTGATTATTAAAAGTGCTCTTCAATATTAGAGTCAGAAGAGAGAAAGAAAGGAACGGAAAAGACCGATAACAAAGTTGTAAATGATTATATTATTAGCCTGTCAAATATAATAATTAATTCTTTAAAGATATTGAATCCAATATTTGGCAATTTCTCCTATTATTTGTGTATCAGTACAGAGAAAGGCAAGTTGCAATGATAGTAGTAATAATGATAAAGAGACCTGGCGAAGTGAGGAGAATTGTTCTCATTTAGACTCCAATGAAAAACTATCACCTAAAAACGCGAAAACAATGATATATATATATATATATTAATATAATATATATATATATATATATATATAATATATATATACGCTTCAAAGATGTCTGCAAGAGAGACCTAAAGACATGCCGCATCGACATAGACACGTGGGAGGCGTGTGTAGGAGACCGTGCAACCTGGCGCCTCCTCGTCAAACATGGAACAAAAAGAAGTGAAGTAGAGTGGAAAAAAGCTGCCACAGAAAAGAGAGCTAAAAGAAAGGAGAAACAGCAGCTCCCCCAATAACCACAGAAAACATCAGCTTTTGTTTGCAGCTATTGCACCAGAGACTGCCATTCGAGGATCGGTCTGTTCAGCCACTCACGTTCTTGTAAGTGAGAGAGAGAAACAAAAAAAGCAAACTATGTCATCGTCTAAAATAGACGGAAGGTTGCCAACAACACATATATATATATATATATATATATATATATATATATATATATATATATTACCAACCCCTCCGCACGAGGAGGTTGTGACACAAGGTCAATTTGTTCAGCGGAATTTAACAGGTTTTAATCCAGAGTCTTCCTTCTCCTAAACCGGTTGCCTAACCAAGATTAAAGAGCGCAGTTTGCCTTACTATTTATCTATAGCTGGAGGGAGAGTAGGATTCATACCTTTCCCAAGGGTTTTAGCGCTAAGTGAAATGCAATATCACGTCCAGGATTTGAACTCGGGGCGACGAGTCCATTTCTCAGAACTTTAACCATTACACCACGCGCTTCCACGAAAAGAATGATATAAGGTGGACCATAAAAATGGACACATTATAATGCTATTTTTTTTAAAGATTATAAAAACGACACAGAGTACTAAATATATTTATTACATAACTGATACACAGGAGTTTTACATTTGAATATTACGTTAAGTTTTTATTACTTTCAGATATTGAATTTGGTGATCTTCATAATGCCGTGGAGTCCAAAAGAAATTGCATATGTAGTCGAAGATATCCATTGGCCATCCAGATCACCTGATCTAACCCCAGTGGACTATTTTCTGTGGGGTTACCTGAAAGATCGGGTATACGCAGGCAGGACCCACACGACAGCGGGACTGAAAGCATCCGGAAGATAATAGCTATTCCAGTTGATATACTGAACCACACTTTACGTGATATGAGAAATCGAGCTCTCGAATTTTTCGTCATGATGGTGACCAGCTCAAGGACATTATATTCAAATTTTAGATTTCATCAACAACTTCTGTGTACCAGTTATCTAATAAATCTACTTATTACTCTGTGTTGTTTTTGTACTCTGAGATAATAACATTTAAAATGTGTCCCATCATTATGATCCACCCTGTATAATAATACTTGGACCTTACCAGATAACTAAAAAAACTGTCTAACATGAGGGTTACCGTGATACCAATTGTAGTACCACTTGTCCCCAAGTGTTTAGAAAAAATATTTGGGGAATTGGAAATCAGAGGAAAGATCTAGACCACCCAGACAACAGCGTTGTTATGGTCGGTTAGAATAATCAGATGTGTCCAGAGGACCTGGAGGGACATGTTGTCTCCCAGACTCCAGTGAAATATTAATAGATCACCAGCATAATGTAAAGTAAGGAGCTGATGGTAGGTGTGGCACTCCACCTCAGGCGCAAAAACAATCTCCTTGGTCTAGCGCTTGTGGAAATGGGATAGACTCCCTCGCTGATTGGCTGATACCGATTTTAGGCCACCCCGACGACTTTACTTAAGTATTCCTATCTAATAGTAAGTTAAACACAATTATATAGTTTCAAGGCTAAAGAGCCCAGGCTGCACTAATTACCAATAGATTGGAAATAATGGGATTCCTTATTTTCTCAGAGTCAACAGCGCGAAAGTATATGCAAACAGCCTCGTTTGAACTCGGTTCGTGGGGGTCCATTTCCTAAGACAATAACCGTTGCTCCATGCGCCCTTTACCTGGGAGTAATGACAACGCTGAGGTGACAGCATACTCCCGCGAGCTCTATAAATAGAGTTTCACATCTTAGATAGAATTCAGTTTCATACCCAGGACACTGTATACATTAGATATAGAAATGTTTAATTATTTTAAAGAGCATAACGCCAGTGTTGAGCATTATAAGAAACGCAATAAACTATTTACAGCGAAGAAATCATTTACAGAGGACACTCTCCAGCTGAAGTCTACAAAAGAATAAACTTTCTTCCCAAGAGATTTTCAACTCCATTAATTTTCAAAATGACAACAATACCATTTAGTTGCATTTGCAAAATTGTAATGGATGAAATAAATTTGCAAAGTTGTAAAAAAAAAAAAATAAAATAAAAATAAAATAAAAAGACAAAAAAAAAACCACGAAGCAGCTAATGCACACACTAAGTTTGTGTAGAAATTATGACAGCGATGTTTTGCGTCTTTAAAGTAATAAAACTGATTTCCCATCGAGAAAATAACGAGACTGATTTTATTTCTCTGAATTCTTAGGATGACGCTTGATAATTTGGATTATTTGGATTATTCTATCAGACTATTGTTCTCATCTTTATTGTTATCTGTACAACGTTTCGGTCGATGTGCGCCCCCACCCCCCAGGCATTTTTCAGATATTTCTTCTCGAACTCGGGAGCCTTCTCGAACTCGGGAGCCTTCTCGAACTCAGGAACCTTCTTTTCGAACTCGAGAGCCTTCTCGAACTCAGGAACCTTCTTTTCGAACTCGAGAGCCTTCTCGAACTCAGGAACCTTCTTTTCGAACTCTGGAGCCTTCTCGAACTCAGGAACCTTCTTTTCGAACTCGAGAGCCTTCTCGAAGTCAGGAATTTCTTTTCTTTCTCGAACTCAGGAACTTCTTTTCGAACTCGGGAGCCTTCTCGAACTCAGGAACCTTCTTTTCGAACTCGGGAGCCTTCTCGAACTCAGGAACCTTCTTTTCGAACTCGAGAGCCTTCTCGAACTCAGGAACTTTCTTTTCGAACTCGGGAGCCTTCTCGAACTCAGGAACCTTATTTTCGAACTCGGGGGCCTTCTCGAACTCAGGAACCTTCTTTTCGAACTCGAGAGCCTTCTCGAACTCAGGAACTTTCTCGAATTCGGAGCCTTCTCGAACTCAGGAACCTTATTTTCGAACTCGGGAGCCTTCTCGAACTCAGGAACCTTCTTTTCGAACTCGGGAGCCTTCTCGAACTCAGGAACCTTCTTTTCGAACTCGGGAGCCTTCTCGAACTCAGGAACCTTCTTTCGAACTCGGAGCATTCTCGAACTCTGGAACCTTCTCGAACTCTGGAGCCTTCTTCGAACTTGGAACCTTCTTTCGAATGCGGAACCTTCTTGTCGTAATCGGGAACCATCATGGAACTTTGAACCCAACCTTTATTCAATCAACGGGTTATCATGTTCTCATTCAGCTAACCATAGGTGGGATACAAGTGTTAAGCTGTGTTAATTATTATTGTATGTTACTGTCGCCCTTGGCCAGGATTGAATCTGCAGCCTAGAGATAACTGTCACTTAGAACTGCTTTAAACCAACGCCTATATCCAGTACGCTATGAGCCCAATTGGACAAATAAATGAAGAAGGCCGGAGAGAACGTCGGCTGAAACGTTGTACAGATAACAATAAAGATGAGGATAATAGTCCGAATAATCCAAATAATACAAGACTGATTCTGTATTTTGTTTTTCAGTCTGGTGACTGATAAAACAAAATTTTGAACACGCGTGGATACATTAATACCATCTTTGGTTCTCGCAGCCTAAAGCCGCCCTGTGGGCTGAGGCTGTTATATATACCGACTACATATCTGCAGAGGGCTAAATCTCGCCCCAATGGGGACACCTGTTGGTTGTAGGTGGCGATCAGTGATGCTAAAGGATGGAATCCTGGTAGCTGTGCAGTTCATGACATGCAACACTCCACTTTTGGATCTTATTTGGGCTAAAAAGGCGGCCAGAAAAACCTCCTCCGATCAATCGGTTTGTCGTCAAGCCCTAGGACCTCTATGGTTGTCCTGATCGTATTGCTATTAACAGGTTTGCATTCAGAGGTTTTCTTTTCCTAGAGTGGTTACCTCATAACGGTTTGAGAGCCTAGTCGACCCTGCTATTTACCTATAATTGGAGGGAGAATAGTTGGATGCATACCTTTACCAAGGGTATTAACGCTATATTGTGAAAGGGTAAGAGAAGAAGAAGAAGAAGAAGAGAAGAAGAAGAAGAAGAAGAAGAAGAAGAAGAAGAAGAAGAAGAAGAAGACGACTTCAAGCGACAAACTGGAAAGATTGCACACGAGAGGAACTAGACACGGCTAAGAGAGAGAATCCTCAAGAGGCTATCCTTACGAGGATGGCTTTTGAATTAAATAACCCAGAAATGCTGATATGCCATTAAACAAAGATACTAAACAAATATATGGTTTCAAGAACTCGCATTCCAATTCTAATTGCTCTATCTTATATAGATATGAGAAATCTCACAGATACTGCCACTCTTAATGTCTACCAATTTATTAATACACAAGAAGTTAAACAAATCATATATATATATAAAAAACAACATAGAGGCTTAGAATATGCTGACTGTATCTCTTGCAGAGGGATAAGAACCCTATTGTCTCAAATTAGGGGTATCTTGGGTATGACCGGCACAGGCCGAATCACTGCTACATAGCTTAGAGGAGGCAGCAAAGAATATAGGCCTCTATGTGATCTCCGGTAAAACAGAGTTCATGAGTTTCAAAAATAAAGGAAACATCTCCACACTCAACGGCAAGCCTCTTAAGCCAGTAGAACAATTCACGTACCTAGGTGGTAATATCTCATCCACAGAGAGTGATGTTAATACATGGATAACAAAGGCATGGTCGACCACAAATAGTTTATCAGTCATATGGATGTCTGATCTCGCTGGCAAGCTGAAATGACTTCTTCCAGGCTGTGGTTGTGTCGGTGCTGCTATAGGGCTGCACCACCTGGACCCTAACAAAGCGTCTTGAGAATAAGCTAAATGGGAGCTGCACAAGAATGCTGCGTGCAGTCTTGAATAAGTCGTGGAAACAGCAACCCACAAGGAAACAGCTGTACGGTCACCTGCCCCCATCTCACAAACTATCCGAGTGAGACGGACAGGGCATGCAGGACACTGCTGGAGAAGCAGGGATGAACTCATAAGCGACGTTCTCCTGTGGAAGCCAACACGTGTATATGTAAGTGTGGGGCGCCCAGCAAGGACCTACATAGTTATGTGAAGATGCTGGCTGCTCCGCAGAGGAGCTTCCAGGTGTAATGAATGATAGGGAAGGTTGGCGAATGATTGTCATGGATACCCGTGCTGCATGCGCGACATGATAATGATGATGATGGGTATGACACTAAACTGCATTTGATGATGAGGTCCAGTTCTGGACTTCTGGGGAGTGTGGAATTCTCCTTCATTGTCATTAATCTGAGCCGTAGTGGTACTGTTATGGATAGGAACACTTGATCATCCAAAACGATGCTTATAAAATCGGTCTTTTTATTAAGAACGCAGGTTTTACATAAGAGTTTCCTTCTCCTAAACGACTGCATAAAGAAATAAATGAGTGTTATACCAGTGTCTTTCTTTTATCAAAGATTTTGGTATTCATCATAGCAGGAATGAACGAGATAGCCGTTGGACTTCGAAGAGTGATGAGCATTCTTTTGACAGATTTTATTTTTTTATCCTCTCGGCAGTCTGCCCGTTTGGTGAACGATCCGATTTAGGCACCAATGCAATCGACGGCAAGTGACAATAAAGTTATCGATTACATGATACCAAAGAGCACTTGCTGATGAGAATATATATATTATTATATAATTATATATATATGTGTGTGTGTGTATGTGTGTGTGTGTGTGTGTGTGTGGGTGTTTGTGTGTGTATATATATATTATATATATATATATATATATATATAATATGGGTATTGTATTTATATTTGCACTGCTCAATATCATGGATAGATCATTTATATCTTTAAGGTAAGCATCAACGGTGCATGGTTACAAAGAGTTTCTAGCATATGAGATACCTTAACTTTATATATTTATATATTATATATATATATATATATATATATATATATATATATATAATCCAAAAATCCTGAGAAGAAATCTTCCTAGGAGTTTTTTATTTTATTGTCGCAATTTGCAGAGCTCAATATTTGCTCTTATTGTTAGAGTCCCAGAGCAAATTTATAAGTAAAAATATAACAGAAGACTTAGATTATTTGCATTTTAACCTATTTCAGGAAGCTTAGACAAAGTGTCCTGAAATAGCCTATAATGCAATGAATCTAAGTCTTCTGTTATATTTTACCTATATATATGTGTGTGTTTATGTGTATGTGTGTTTGGTTGAACGTGACGG
Source organism: Doryteuthis pealeii (assembly GCA_023376005.1). Lineage (NCBI taxonomy): Eukaryota > Metazoa > Mollusca > Cephalopoda > Myopsida > Loliginidae > Doryteuthis > Doryteuthis pealeii. Next base: position 7,130,706 of record CM042152.1, read on the forward strand.
ACATTTCATGTCTGACGAGTTTCTTTTCGATCTTTTCCAATTGTGTGGACATCTTTTGATAAGTTGCTTAGATGTGCTCAGGTCATCATTTCAATTTTAAGTATTATAATTAAATTTTAACTTTATGTGAATCTTCTAGCGGTTAGGGAAATGTGTTAATTTTACATTTATATTTCGATTTTTTGTGTAGTTGACTGATCGTAGCAGCAAGGCAGACGCAGAGATTGGTGCAGGCGCATAAACAACAAACACAGCAGTGTTGCCAATAGCCGCGCGAACAGTTTCCCTGCGACCTTACTTTTGGGAGTTTGTATAGTTTTAAACACGATTTCGAAGTATTGTATTTTCCTTGTACATAAACCCCTGTCGGTTGGGGCTTTGGAATACACCGACTGCCCCCCAGCAGAGAGGTGAGGCCCCCAAAAATGTAGCTACTTGTTGGCCATGGGTTTTGACCTGTGATGCTTAAAGACGGAATCCTGGTGACTGAGCAGTCCATGACATGTAAAACATCACTTTGGCTCTTACTTAGGCAAGGCAGGCGGTCGGAGAGGCCCGCTCCGGTCAATCCGCTGGTCACGTCAAGCCCCAGCACCTATATGAGTGTCCCAACTCTATAGCCCTAATGGTAAGCCCCAACCCTTTTTATCATATATCTGTTAGAAAACGGCGGCTGAAGGCCTTCATCTACTGGGATTGACATTAAACTATGATATTGAAGTTCCAGTTCTGGAGGTCTGGTGAACGTGGAGCACCCCTTCATCCCCACTGCTCCCAGGTCCACTCTGACCCGGAGTGGAAATACCTGTTAGGGTCCCATCTATGGGTTGAATAGAAATAAATTGTTAACAAGAAAAAATTGAGTTTAAAAAATTTTCTTCGAAACTACCGCTACGAATCTTTCAAAACTTTGCCGGTGGAAGATTCAAGGTTATAATAATGTTATAACTTGTTGAAACGAAACAAACTCCGACGAGGGTGTTACACATATAACAAGATGGACTTTAATTAAGAGCACATGGAATAACATATAACATGAAATACAAAATACATAGTATATAAGTTAAAAGAAAGGAAATGAATCCGACGGTATGAGTATAGATAAAAGGATATGAAAACACCACAAAATGCTGTTAAAATGAAAACATTTTATAAAATATTCATAGCTGATATTGAACAATATTTCGATTTTATAAAAATCATCTTCAGAGCTTGTTTATACTCCGTGTTGTTAAGAGCAGAGACAAAAGTCATATGAATTCACAACAAAAACCTTGATGTTGCAAAAAAGAAAAAAAAAGTTATACAATAGTTTCGAATGTAAGCACTTCCACCACATTTTTCTCGGTCATCAGATTATGTATATCTTATTGTAACAGTTTTAAAAGATACATAGAGAATACATAAAATAGAAATAATAAAAGGACACATTCATGAATTGAAATACAATATTTAGGTATAAAACAGTTACCTAAATGCGCATATAAAATATAGGAGTTAAAGATAGTCCATATGGTTGAAGTCACTTACTGACTTAGTTCGTACGTGGGGGGGGAGGCTACCACGAGGGTGGGGTGTAGACACAAATGTCTAACCCATGTTTCCAGTCCCAGAAGAAAGAGAAAAGAGAGTGAGAGAGTTTGAATCCGGCGCTTAAATACTACAGACTCCTGGTGGCCGCACGGAAACCCAGCGGGAAGATAACTCTTCCATGCAAAGGGAAAATAATCCCAACACCGGCATTAAATGAACCCCCGTCGTTGATATGCCGTAAAAGAAAACAAAACAAATCGAGTAGATAAACAACACCAACAACAGCAATAAGAGCAATGACAAAATAACAGCCGAATTATTGATCTAGCTTTCGTGGTATCTCATGGCAGAAGTACAAATACTCATAAAATCGTTAATATACTAAATAATATCGGCATTCAAATAGTTTCTGCTTATCAACATCCTCACTTATTTGCGAGTTGTAATTAGAGTTTAATGAATAATCGACAAGGGTCATATGATCAGACAAGAATGATTAATTACTCAGCGATCAATCAATAATCTCATTTCCTATGTCCATTATAGCAAACGATTCAATGCATTCGGTTTTATAGCTTCTTAAGATAGTTGTATAGAGCGCAATGCAACGTATAACGCGCACTTTCATAAACATATCTTCTTATTATAATGGAGATTGCTTGTTTTTCTGTCTGTAACCGAAACTATATTACTACTCAAGTTACAATTCCCTTAGTTATTGACATCGCATTCTCAATGATTTTATTTTTTATCTAAACCTCAATTATTGATAAAATTGTTTTACATTATTATTACTGTTGACCATATCTACATGATATTTTCCACGTACCCCACTTGTACGGGTCAGGCACAAGGCCCTATTAACGTGGGACCACCCACAAACCGAAGCTCATGGAGTGGCGGGTGAAAAAATTGCGTCGATCCCGTCGGCATTCCCCCTCAAGGGGGCGCCTCAGGCACTGGGCAATAAACCCAGCCCTGCCCCTTTAAATCGAGGGGGCTGGTATTGCCTGGGGGGATGGCCCCCTGAGATCGACGCCGTTAATTATATCAATGGACCAGAGGCCGAAGCCACTGTTGACCATATCTACATACAAACAACATGCAATTATATTTATATATACAACAAAATAGCGGTTTACAGTTTGAACGGAAAGGCTAATTTGCATATTGATATTAAAAATGTGATTTTAATAAATATGTGCTTAGTATTATTGATTTCTAACTGTTTGGTTTTATTTTAATGAATATAAGCAACAATCTCTTCAATGAATCTTAAATGAAATCCATTGACAAGAAGAAATAACTGTAATTTTATTCTTTACTTACTCTTTTACGTAAATACTTAAATTAGAAAAAATTAACAATGAAAGACGAGAGTGATGGAAGAGTAAGTTTCAGTTGTTCTATCTTTCGATTATACTCACTCTGTTTCAAATCTTTTTTTATCTGCATTTCCCATTTAGTTTCATTAGCCTTTCTAATTTAATACAATATTTTATTACATTAAAACTTAAATACTTGCACCCGGAGGGTGCATATATTTGCTAGTATTAATAATAGTCATTCGGTCTCTATTTGACTGTAACCAAAATACGTCAATGCTTATCGTCACATTACCCAAAATCATCAATACATAGAATAAAGAACAATTAATACTAATAAAATAAATAAATATCTATGTTTTCCTCTCGTCCTTTTTTTTAATAACAAGAAGTTAATTAAAAAGTTTACAAATAAACCCAGCCCTGCCCCCAAAGGGGTAGGTATTGCCTGGAGGGATGGCCCTCCGGGATCGACGCTAATAATTGTACTTTAACCCGGTCCAGTGGCTGAAGCACACTCGCCCCCCACCCCGGGTGGGGCAAAAGAGAAAAGAGAGTGAGAGAGTTTAAATCCGGCGCTTAAATACTACAGACCCCCTGGTGACCGGCACGGAAACCCAGCGGGAAGATAACTCTTCCAGACAAAGGGAAGATAATTCCAACACCGGTATTAAATGACCCCCGTTGTTGATATGCCGTAAAACAAAACCTACGTAAATACCTACGATTTTGTGTAAAATTGATGTGTAAAATATTCAAAATAATTATTAATCAATAATTAATAGAATGCATGCAACATTCTATTTTAGGGGGACAGGACTAAGTTTCTATTTCAAATTGTTTTCTTTTTTTTACTCATTTAAGGAATTTGATTTTACTTATGATACAAACGATATTGAATTGTTATCTCCCTCCCTCCAATATCTTTCAAAATTAATATTTACATCGCCCAGAGGACGTTTCGTTTTTATACTAGTAAACATAAAACTCTTGGTAAAAACAGAAAATAGTTTAAATATGTTGTATGATTTGGATCAGTGGTCCCCAATTGGGCGGTACCGCCCTCTATGGCCTTGGAATGATCTAGGGAGGCGATGAGGCAAAAAGGGGTGATATTGTGGCAATTCCCATATAAAAAAAAACTCTAACGATCTAATAAACAAAATCAACAACATAAA
>CM042152.1:7144741-7183790 GCA_023376005.1 Doryteuthis pealeii
TGGCTTAGCCAGATTTCTCGTTTATTTTAAACTGATTTATATATCTCACTTTATTGGTTGACTTACGGCACGACAATAAGAAGTAGACAAACAATTTGTTTGAGATGGCGATAGCCGACAATTTTTAGGAGATTATGTATGACTTTAATTTAGCACATAATCTCCTAAAAGTTGTCGGCTATCGCCATCTCAAACAAATTGTTTGTCTACTTCATATGTATATATATATATATATATATATATATATATATATATATATATACAGGGGGTGCAAAAGTAGGTATTCAGTTATGAAAAAAACAAATACAATGCTCATTGCATTTATTAAACAAACAAATGTTGCATATACGTGTAATAACATTAATTATTATTATTATAACATGTTCATTATTAGTCATGATTAAATATGACTAATGACACCAACTTTTTACAAAATGAGGACACTTAAGATAATATGCTACTAATTTTATCTGTGTGATACTGTTGTATACTACTTTTTATCCCCTATATATATATATATATATATATAATAAATAAGTAATCCACAGACACGTGTTTCAAGGTTTCACCTTTCATCAGTGCGGTTAAATCGTTTAACAGCTACCCCTGGCCGGGTTTGAGACCCGAATGACCTTTCATACACCAATCCTCTTACCCGTAAGGCCAGAGGCAGCTGTCAAATATAGGAGAATATTTAATCGCTACATTCTAAGCGGAAATGAATTCACTAGAGGCCTCAAACATATGTAAACAAAGCGAGGCTTAGCTGTGCGCCAGATACGATGAATCTGCAATTAAAATCCCTATTTAAAGTGCTCGACCAAAGTGGGAGCATATATAATAAATAAGGAATCCTATATATATATATATATATATATATATATATATATATATATATATCCATCCACTTTCCCACACCCAACTAACCTAACCTCTCCTGTTGACACTCACTTGCTGAACTATTTGACCAATACCCACATACCAACAAACAGATTTGATTTCGATTTTATGGTCATCTAACACCCCCCCCCATTTCATTACTCCCATGTGCTACTTCCTTTACTCAAATCTCTCTCCAAGAAATGGCTACTCCCCCCTATCAGGTAGTTCTCATTATTCATTTTTCTACCTACCCCCTCAACTCCCATCCCATCTGTTTCCCTTCTTAACTCTCCCAAAGATGTCTCCTATAACCAATCAAATCTTTCCCTCCTACCTACTTCCCCCTTCTATAAAACACTTGTATGGCCCTAATAATTCAATAAAGCAGAAGAAGCCGAGGTCAACCTCCAGCGAAATATACTACACATTTTTGTCTGAGTTTTGTTCTTTCATTCCTTATTTCACCCCATTCTGTTGGAATCATTCCAACCCACTTTTCCTCATATATATTAAAGTAACGTAAAGTCGTCGGGGTGGCTTAAAGTCGGTATCAGCCAGTCAGCGAGGGAGTCCATCCTCTTTTCAATAGCGCTAGACCAAGGAGATTGATTTGGCGTCTGAGGTGGAGCGCCACACCTACCATCAGCTCCTTACTTTACCGCACAGACCCCTGTGCTACTCATTCGCTGATTTGGCGAGGACCGGTATTGAACTAGGAACCTTGTGGTTTCTAGCCGAACGCTCTCTATATATATATGGGGATTGCCACTTCTTCACAGAATAAAGCCATTTCTACAAGTAGTTCGGATGTGAGCACGCCGAGGGTCCCCTGATTCAAGTGTGTTCGTTTCCTGTCACACATGAACCCCTTTCTAGGTTCCCACTCGCATGCGACCGTGTGTGACCGAGAAGCCCCACCCTCGACAGACAGGCCCTACCATACAGGTCACACATATGGTCAGTCCCAGATGTAGGAGATGTGTCCATGCCGTCCGTCATGTGCCGCTTACGCAGAGGCCGCTTTAGGATGGGGTGCTCGAGCTGCCTTACCTCAATTCCATACAGCTACCATGAGCCTGCTTATACAAAAGAATGTGTACCCGGACCCCACCTCTGTCAATTGGTCCTCCTCTCTGAAGCGGACTTCCGCAAGGCACAAGATGTCTGCCCCATATCGAGAGTTCTTTGCCACGGTACCAGTTCATTGTCCAGGGCCCCGGGAGATGTTCAAATATTTCAGGTGGCTATTGTTAGCCTAGGTTTGTTGTGATGTTTTCTTGTTTTCATTCTGTTAATGTGAACAGCCACCAGCCAGAGGCTACCGGCCAGCTTGATAATATGCTTAGGTCACCCTTTCTATACCCTTCCCAGATATCTGGGTGGCAGTACTACCCAGGGGCTACTCAGTCACTTACAACCTCACCACGTAGAAATATCTGCACATGTTGACATGTTGTGCGCTTGTGCGACACGCTCAACATGCTCTCCTTCCCCGGCAAGATGACTGAAAGTATTTGGGGAGCGCAGGTGGATGATCTGTCGAGATATACGGGTCAACCACACCAGAAAAAAAATTCTTAGTTTTTTCCTAAGTTTTAACTTGGTTTAAGTCCACAGGTACAATTTTCTATTAGAAAATTGAAAGCTTAATGAAATAGATGCAAATATTTTACGACAAACCAGATACACCGGCATTTAAGAAAAAATAAAAATAAACTCTTAGCTTTCTACAGAGTCTGCCACAACATGACTGTGTCATTTTAGCTTAAGTCATCCACAGAAACGTGTTTTGGCGTTTCACGCCTCTTCAGTGTGGCTAGTCACAACTATCTTTTGGCTAGGGTCGAACTCAGACTGACCGTATGGTAGCCCGATATCTTATCCCCTCGTCCACTGACAGCTGTAGCGGGGACTGGTGTTTTTAAACTATGAAGTACATAGGTTTGTTTATGTATTTTACGGTCACTGAGATATCAAATTTCCAGGGAAACGATCATTGCTTATATGCTTAGTAGTGAGAGTTAATTCAAATTACCAATTAGAGAGCTCATACCAAATTTATGGGGGCATATATTAATAATATTCTATTCTCTATCAGCGAAATGGAAAATTAGGCTACTGCTACTCACACACACACACACATATATATATATATATATATACATATATGTATGTATATATATATATGTGTGTACATACATACACACACACACATATATATATATATATATATATGTGTGTGTGTGTGTGTATGTATGTACACACACACATATATATACATATATTTTTGGAGGATATGTGCTTAATTGAAGTCATACCTAATTTTGAAAATTAATTGGTTAATAATTAATGAATTTAGGCGGGCATATATGTTCAAATGTAAGGCTAAACGAATGGAGAAAATGTCAATCCCTGAATGTACATTTCGACCTATTAGGTCTCATCAGCAAGATTATAGACATGGGAGACTGCTCCGTGTGTGACTCGAAACCTCGACCATTTCTCGATTCGTTTACCCTTACATTTGAACATATATGCCCGCCTAAATTCATTAATTATTAACTAATTAATTTTCAAAATTAGGTATGACTTCAATTAAGCACATATCCTCCAAAAATTGTCGGCTTAAAGCCATATAAAAAATAAACACATTTGTTTGTTTACTTATCTTCATATACATATATATATATATATATATATGTATATATATATATATCTTATTATAATAGAGATTGTGGGTTTATCTGTCTGTAACCGAAACTATATTACTATACAAGTTACAATTTCCTTTGTTATTTACATCACATTCTCCATGATTTTATTTTTATTTAAACCTCAATGATTAATAAAATTGTTTTATATTATAAATACTGTTGACCATATCTACATGATATTTTCCACGTACCCCACTTGTACGGGTCAGGCACAAGGCCCTATTTATGTGGGACCACCCACAAGCCGAGACTCATGGGTGGCGGGTGAAAAATGCGTCGATCCCGTCGGCATTCCCCCTCAAGGGGGCGCCTCAGGCGCTGGGCAATAAACCCAGCCCTGCCCCTTTAAATCGAGGGGGCAGGTGTTGCCTTGGGGGATGGCCCCCTGGGATCGACGCTGTTAATTATAGCAATGGTCCAGAGGCCGAAGCCACTGTTGACCATATCTACATATTTATAACATGCAATTGTATTTATATATACAACAAAATAGCGGTTTACAGTGTGAACGGGAAGGCTAATTTGCATATTGATCTTAAAAAATTGATTTTATTAAATATATGCTTAGTATTATTGATTTCTGATTGTTTGGTTTTATCTTATTGAATATGAGCAAAAATCTCGGGGATAAATCTTAAAAGAAATCCTTTAACAAGAAGAAATAACTGTAATATTATCCTTTAATTCCTATTTTAACTAAATAGTTAAATTATGAAAATTTAGCAATGAAAGACGGGAGTAATGGAAAATGATGGAAGAGTTAGTTTCAAAGTTGTTCTATTTTTCAATCATACCCCCTCTGTTCCAAATCTTTTTATCTGCATTCTTATTCAGTTTCATTAGCCTTTCAAATTTAACATGATATTTTATTATATTAAAACTTAAAAACTTGCACCCTACGGAGGGTGCATAAATTTGCTAGTATATATATAATATATATATATATATATATATATATATATATATATATTATATATATATATATAATATATATATATATATATATATATATATATATATATATATATATATATATATATGCATGTGTGTGTGTGTGTGTGTGTGTCAGTAGCAGTAGCCTAATTTTCCATTTCGCTGATAGAAAATAGAATCCTTTCAGAAAAACTTCCTGACGACGACGGATAAATATAAACCTCACTTTTAATACGTTGTGTAGGCGGTTTAATCTCATCTTATTTGAGGTTTCTGTAATATTTGTGGAATATTCTCTCTATATATCTTCCAACCTTTTAGTTACATAAGAAAAAAATGCTATCTGAAGACAGTTTAGGAAGAGAATTATGGGTAGGCTTTATAGATGTACACATGCACGCGTGCACAAACACACATATACACACAGCCCCCCCCCATATATATATGAAAATTAATTAGTTGATAATTAATGAGTTAGGCAAACAAATCTGTTCAAATGCATGTCGTAAACGAATCGAGAAAAAAGTCAATCTCTGTATGTACATTTCGGCATATTATGCCTCATCTGCAGAGTTATATATATTTACCAACCCCCTCCACACGAGCAGGATGTGGCCCAAGGTCAATTTCTTAAGCGGAGTTCAACAGGTTTGAATTCAGAGTTTTCCTTCTCCTAGACTGGTTGCCTCACCAAGGTTAAAGAGCCCAATCTGCCCTACTATTTATACATACGCTGGAGGGAGAGTAGGATTCATACCTTTCCCAAGGGTATTAGCGCAAAGGGAAATACAATTATCACATCCAGGATTTGAACTCGGGGTGACAAGTCCATTTCCCATGACTTTAACCATCGCACCACGCGCTTCCTGCATCTACAGAGTTATAGACATGGGAGACTGCTCTGTGTGTCTCGAACTCCTGACTGCCAGGCTGACAGGCCGGGATTCTAACCATTACACTAGCTGGTTTTCCCAAATTTCTCGTTTGTGTATGAACTGATATATTTTTGGGTGACTTTTCTGCACGACAGTATGAAAGTAAACAAACAGGCTTGGGTCTGTTTGAGATAGCGATAGCCGACAATTTTAGGAGAATGAGTGCTTAATTGATGTCATATCTAATTGAAAATTAATTAGTTGATAATTAATGAGTTAGGCGAGAAAATCTGTTCAATATATGAATGTGTAATATTATGAAAAAATTGAAGAACACAAGTTCATAAAAGAGTAATGTTTACTTCGCCTACGGTGCAGTGTTTCGATCTGTTTCAATAGATCTTCATCAGGGCTTTCGTTAGTTTGAAGTAAAAAAATAAAAGTATCACAGAAAATAAGAAATCTTTGAGACCCTTTCCTTCAAACTAACGAAAGCCCTGATGAAGATCTATTGAAACAGATCGAAACACTGCAGCGTAGGCGAAATACACATTACTCGTTCATGAACTTGTGTTTTTCAATTTTTTTCATAATATTACATACTGTCGGATTCACTTCCACTTTTTCCTCACGTATACGAATGTACATAGTTATTTACTAAGCTTAGCTTAGGTGTGGCACAAGGGCAGAAGTAAGGGGCACCCAGTGAGAATCGAACTTATTACTAATGGTCAGCTAATCTAGCTAGCTAACCATTACACCACGTAAGGTGCCCTATATGCATGTATATATGCGCACGTGTATGATGATCCAGAATATTAAGCTCGTCTGCTTCAAAAACAAAAGTGTAATGTATTGGTGTTTTACACGACTACACTAAATCGTATAAGTAACGTGGTGGTGGCGTTCACACGCGTAAACTTTTGGTTGTTTACTATATCTAGCAATTCTTGGTCGCTAGTAGCAGGTCATGGAAGTATCACCTTACGCACGCCGCGGGCTCTTAGTCACGGTCAATTTACTATCTCCACGGGGTATCTTTGGGCAGGGGAGTCTCATTCATAAAAGAACTAGTAGTATTTCTTTGGCGTAGTAAAATAAAGATGAGGACAGTACTTCTTGCTTTTCATCAATTTATTTCCTTAATGCAAGTTATTGAGAGAGAGAGAGAGAGAGAGAGAGAGAGAGAGAGAGAGAGAGAGAGAGAGAGAGAGAGAGAGAGAGAGAGAGAGAGAGAGAGACGGTTTCTGTAACACACGCCTTTCAATCACCCGCCCATGACTAACTCGCCCAAACTGCCATCCCCAACTGTCCTCGGCAGATTCCGTAGCGCAATTGTCAAACCAACTCCACGGCCGCAGACCAAACTCAACTCGCACAATCTAAGGTTTCCTCATTATATAGAAATGATTGAGGAACTTTCTAGAATGTGGAATCTTTCGAAGGTTCTAATTGTTCTACCAAATTGCGCGTGTCGATTAAGAAGTCAACGGGTCAACCATCCTTTCTTCTGACAAACCGATTAAACTAAATTTTAATAGCAAAATCCAAGACTCACTGGCTAAGAATAAACTCACAGGTGATAACGAGAATTTCATATTCTTCCTGCTCGCCCATTCACGTAAGGTCTGAGAATCAGATAATCCTATTAAGGTTTCTCTGTGTCTGGCACAAGGCCACAAATATGTTGCTCCCGTGTAGGGCGCGCCATTATGCTACAATGTCTACCTGTCTACAATGTCTACCTGTCTATGTGTCTACCTAATAATGGTTGCTCGCAAAGATATATGCCTAATTAGATATATTTCTAAAAATAGCAAATTAAAACTGTTGGATTATTTTGGTATATAACGTGTGCTACAATACAACACTTAAATTTATAGACTAAGCGAGGTCACGTGGTTAAAACCTAAGCCAATCAACAGCCCGAATGCGTGGCTGGTTGACTACTTAATCACTCTAAGTGAGTTTGAACTTCAGTCGCGCTATTATGGGGACACCGAGATTGAGAAACACCCAAGCCAACCCAAATCAACAAAAGAAACCAGAAGACCAGACGATTCAGTCCAGCATATAATAATAATAATAATAATAATAATAATAATAATAATAATAATAAGAAGAAGAAGAAGAAGAAGAAGAAGAAGAAGAGCTATTCAACAATATTACATCATCATTATTTTTTTATGTATGAAAATACAATAAAACCTTATTTTTTAGTTAAAAATTGGATCGGGAAAATCAAAGCCCTAATGCCTATTGCTATAACATAAATACTGCTATAATGTGCAATTTTTATGTGTTACGCTATCTTACCAAACACACAAATACGTTGTAGACAATTATTACTTTACTGAGTTCGATCCTATGTGCACACATCATATAAAAGTGGCCTTGGCAGCTAAATTGAAAACAAAGGCGTGAACTCCACCTGACCCTGATCAATTTACCCTGTGGTTTGCAAAATCTAAAATCGACGCTTTAATCGTCCGTTATTTGTTTATTCTATGAAGTGAAAAGCTGTTAAACATTTAGCGAGTCAATAAATAACCCCTAATTTGTCAGCGCGGTAATTTTAGAAATAAAGAAAAACAAATAAAGTAAATACGTCATTACGATGTTTCGTGATTGTATATAAGTTGGGTTGAAAGAATTGAAAACCGTTAGGTGTGGACGCAGATAGCAAATTCAATAAACAAAATGGCTACGTCCTTGTCTAGACGAAGATGAAAATCACGCGTGGGAAAAATCCGTTGGTTTAGAACAGTGACCGCTAAATTTTTTAAACAAACTTTATTCCGCATCAAACCCCAGGGCTAGTTACAATGACTAAATAGACGTGTGGCTACTATTTTTTTTTTTGTTGGTTGGTTTTATTTTTAAATCCAAATTGCATTTCTTTTTTACTCACCTTCGTATGAAGTTAAGTAAACAAACAAATGTGTTTATTTTTTTATATGGCTTTAAGCCGACAATTTTTGGAGTATATGTGCTTAATTGAAGTGATAACTAATTTTGAAAATTAATTAGTGTTGTGATGTTAATCCAACAGTAAAAAAGAAGTCAAGTTGAGGTAGGGTAAAATAAGACAAGTGTATTTACAATAATGGTACAGGAACGGCTAGCTTGCCGTTAAACGGTAACAGTACAATCTTTCACTCGGTGTCTCACTATTTATAGTGAGAACCGGTGTATATTCTCCACTGTAGGAACGGCCGGTACAACAATTAGTTAATAATTAATGAATTTAGGCGGGCATATATGTTCAAATATAAGGCTAAACGAATCCCTGAATGTACATTTCGACCTATTAGGTCTCATCAGCAAGGTTATAGACATGGGAGACTGCTCCGTGTGTGATTGAAACCTCGACTGTCAAGCTGACAGGCGAAGTCTCTAACCGTTACACTAGCTTGCCATTCCTACATTCTTCGTTCATTTTGAAACTTATTTATATTCCACTTTTTATTGACTTGCTACGCGACAGTATGAAGTTAAGTAAACAAACAAATGTGTTTATTTCTTATATGGTTTGGTTTGGTTGGTTTATCGATTTTAACGGCACATCAACCCGTCTGGTGTTATGTCCTGCCTAACGGATAGGAAGTAATATATGTTGTGTATTTATATTTATACTTTTTAGTAATTGATTTTAACAATGTGTTAGCACCATTGGGGTTCATGTTGTATGTTATTGATTAAGTTAATGTCTGTATTCTATGGTAGAATTTTATTTTCCCGCAAAAAGGACAGAATGACCTCCATGTTGACTTTTTAGTAATTGGTTTTAACAATGTGTGAGCATAATTGGGGATCGTGTTGTATGTTAATGATTACGTTCATATCTATATTCTATATTATAATTTTATTTCCTTCAAAAAAGACAGAATGTCTTCTATGTTGACATTGCAAATAGAAAGGCATGGGCCGCTATAAATAAATTATCGGTCATATGGAAATCTAATCTCACAGACAAGTTAAAGAGACAGTTCTTCCAGGCCGTTGTCGTATCAGTGCTGCTGTATGGCTGCACCACCTGGACCCTAACTAAGCGACTAGAGGATAAACTAGATGGGAGCTGCACAAGAATGCTGCGGGTGATCATGAACAAGACGTGGAAACAACACCCCACGAGAAAACAGCTGTACGGTCACCTGCCACATATCACCCAAACCATCCAAGTAAGACGGACAAGACACGTGGGACACTGCTGGAGAAGCAAGGACGAACTCATAAGTGACGTCATTCTGTGGAAGCCAGCACATGGGCACGCCAGTGTGGGCCGACCAGCAAAAACGTACGTTGATCAGTTCTGTGCGGATGCAGGATGCTGCATAGAGGACCTCCCGAGAATGATGAGCGATAGCTACGGATGGAGAGAGATTGTCATGGATATCCGCGCTGACAGCGCGACATGATGATGATGATGATGTGAGCAAAAAAAACCCTGCATTCCATGAATAAGTATTTTTGTTGTAGAGCGTCAGATTAGGAACCACTATTTTCTGGGTTCAATATCAGTCCTCGCCAACTAAGCGTATGAGTAGCACAGGGATCTGTGCGGTAAAGTGAAGAGCTGATGGTAGGTGTGGCACTCCACCTCAGAAACTAAAACAATTTTCTTGGTCTAGAACTAGTGAAAGGGGGATAAACTCCCTCGCTGTCTAGCTGATACCGACTTTAGGCCACCCCGACGACTTATTTTTTTGTTAGAAGAAAAGAAGAAGGAAGAGCTCTCAAAGTAGCTTTGCCTCTTTGGTTGGAATTCAGTGTTTTCCTTCTCCTAGAGCATGTTGTATTGCCGACTACTGGACTTCAATAAAACCACAGACACGTGTATATAAAAACATGACCCGTCTTTATTTTCTTCGGTGTGTGGGTGGCGAGGGGCAACGAGTGTTCACAATGAAAATCTCTGGGTCGTATGGTGAAGAGTGCAGTGTTCACAATGAACTTCCGAAGGTGGTTGATGACGGGAGGCGACGAGGTTACATTCACAGCTGCTTGCCGGGGACTGCATGACACCCTTCATCCGGTAGTCTTTATATACAATAAATATGCTCACGCATTTTTATCTTTTGATCTGATAAGGGACATACTTCCTTTTTTATATATTTCTTTATCTTTCTCTCCGCCTCCTCAACGGAAGAGGAGTTTTCCGTTTTCCTTTTTTCTTTTATATATTTCTTAATCTTCTCCCTGCTTCTTGACCGGAAGACCTCTCTTCCATTCTCCCCCTTTATATATATATATATATATATATATATATATTTCTTTATCTTTCTCTTAATCTCTTGACCGGAGGATCTCTCTTCCGTTGTACGATATGCAACAACCAGTTGCCATACCAAGGTTAAAGAGCCCAGTTTCTCCTACTATTTACCTATAGCTGGAGGGAGAATAGTTGGATTCGTATCTTTACCAACAGTATTATCTCAAATAGGGCCGGTTTAGCTCAGTCGGTAGAGCGTTTTGCTAGAAACTACAAGGTTCTTGGTTCGATACCAGCTCTCGCAAACTCAGCGTATGAGTAGCACAGGGATCTGTGCGGTAAAATAAGGAGCTGGTGGTAGGTGTGGCGCTCCACTCAGAAGCCCAACCAATCTCCTTGGTCTAGCGCTATTGAAAAGGGGATAGACTCCCTCGCTTTCTGGCTGATACCGATTTTAGGCCACCTCGATGAATCTTCAAAGAACTTTGATTCAAAAACATCTACACTAAGTACACAGTTCATAGGCTACCAATGAATTATGTAATAGTAAGAATTGAGAACATGAAGGACACAAATAAGATGGCATGACTTCACAACATTTTAAAAGATTATTTGAAGTGAGCACATACGTGCACTCACTCCAAACAAACTTTTTTATTTATTCGGAAATGAGGTACAGCGCATGTGCACACAACTCGGCATGTAGCCGGAAGTTTGATTTGGGGGGAGAGGTGATAAAACTGGTCATATCACTACACGGATCTATCTAGCTAGGCTCACTCACCGACCGATTCATTCAAAAATAAAAATAAAATTTTGGCATTCTCTCCTTGCGCAGCTCCCTTCCACCAAAATACCTCATTCGCTCTATGCATGTATCCTACTTAAAAAAATTCCCAATATTGATGATTGGCGATGGAGGGGGTGGGAAAAAATTGAAAATAAAAAACCCAAGTAACTGAAAAACACATGTAAACATTTTAAAAGAGTTTCACGGTTCCTTAGAAAACTAATTGGAATAAATATGTTGAATATAAAAGAGAAAACTTCGTAGAAAAGTTCCTTCATTTTTAAATGCAAATACAGATTCAATACTGATAGTTTTTTTAAGCACACGTCGTAGCTAGAGAAGGTAATGTATTTACCCTCGTTTGCTAGAAAGCAGTTTGTTTTTATTACTTGCTGTTAGCTTTTGACCACTCAAGTTCAGCGTTCGACCCCCTTCACGTTGGTCGACTCCTTTCTGATCCCCAGGCATTTATCTACCATTTCGATAGTCGCATTGATATTCAAGGGTTGATATCGATTACTTTGGCAATACATGGTTTAGCGGAAGATATTGACTCAAGCAAAAGTCGGAAGAAAAATGCTGATCAGATTCTTCATCGAAAAATAGGGACGTACAAGGGGGGTCAAGAAGTAATGTCATTTTGTTTAGGACGGGTATAATTACCAACACAGGAAGATGTATCATACATCAAAATGAAGCTGGTCCTCTGTGGATCACATCCCTACTTCTCCACATAGATGAGTAAAAAAGTAATACCAGCGTATGAGTAGCGCAGGGATCTGTGCGGTAAAGTAAGAAGCTGATGGTAGGTGTGGTGCTCCACCTCAGATGCTAAAATAATCTCCATGGTCTGGCAGTAGTGAAAAACGGATAGACTCCCTCGCTGTCTGGCTGATACCGACATTAGACCACCCTGACGACTTTACTTACTATTAAAGTAGGGCCGGGTTAACTCAGTCGGTAGAGCGTTCGGCTAGGAATCACAAGGTTCTTGGTTCGATACCGTATGAGGAGCACATGGACCTATGCGGTAAAGGGAAACGCTGATGGTAGGTGCGGCGCTCCATCTCAGATGCTAAAATACTCTCCTTTGTCTAGCGCTGTCTGGATAATAGACCGCCCTGACGACTTTACTTTATTAAAGTGAACATTTCCTGGTGTCAATCGAAGAATATTACGGTTATTCTTGTAAGTAAATATAGCGTATTCACGCCGAATTCTCTTCGCAATTATTCGACTGAAATATTATAGTATGTCCATCTCATTGACTCCATAACCCGCCGAGGAAATTAAAACGAATGTTTATCATGAATATTAACAAATTGAATTCTCGATTGAATTACTTGTTCTTGTCACTGTCAAAGGTTAATGAAAATAGTTGTCCTATTTATTGGAACTATTAAGCATTTGTGTCCAATTGTGAGAGGGGGTATCGATTTTTTGTTTTTGACATCCGCATCATTCCTGCACGAAGTATCAACTCAAGAACGTTTAAGTCTCTCTCAAAGTCTCAGCAGATGCACTTGTGATTTTTATATTCAAAACATCTTGTCTTCCTGGTTGGCTCTTATGGCTTTGTAATGTATTCTGAAATATATAATGAATAATGCTTGGTCATAATATAGGTCAGGACGGTCCATATACGGTCTTGCAACCTATTAAAAATAATTGAATGTGTTTTCTCTGGCCAAAAGCCCAGTTTTCGGGGTTGTTTAATCCATTTGAAGTTTGATTTCTTTGTTAACTGAAATGTAAACCTTTGTGGGGTGGTTGGCTTTTACGGCATGTCAACACATTGGGTTATTTTATGCCGAATACATTTTGTTTTATTTCTTTGTAAAGTACAGCTGCCAAGTGTTGACATGCCGTAAATTCCAGCCAACCAACCATTCTTACTGAGCTCCCCGAACTCCTGGCCTTGTGTCAAACCGGATTAAATGACTGTTTCAGATCGCTCTCTACTTCGTTGTCTTATGTTCTGTCTTAGTGAGCTCCCCGAACTTCTGGCCTTGTGTCAAACCGGACTAAGCTCATTAAATGACTGTTCCAGATTTTGATTCTATTGGTAATTAGATATAGTGATAGGGGTTTAGTTATTTTTTTTAAATCAAGATTTCTGTTGAGGATTTGAACATCAAGTGAGTGTGTGGGTGATTTTTGTAGGTCTATGAAGTTGCATCCTTGATAGGAGGCCGGTTCTTTTCAAAAAGTTTAATATGCTCTAGGGATCTTTTTTTTTCCAAATAGTTTGTCCATGCTGTTAACATTATAGAACTTTCTTCGAGTGTTGGGGAGGTGTGTGCATCCAATCAGAATATGTTTTATTGTGTACCAGTTTGTTACGTTTTTAAGGGCCATTCCTTGGCCATATAGCAGAAGCGCTTATCTGGTGGAATTGGATCCTTGATAAAGAGTCCGTTGATAATGTGAATCGTTTGGTTATTAAAGTGTTCTCAGTTACTGGTATAAAGTCCTTCGATAATGAATCCTGTTGGTTACTAAAGTGTTCTCAGTTACTGGTAATCGTATAAGTCTTTCGAGAGTATTGGTAAAGATCCGGCAATCCTATGTCTGTCCGTCCTCACAGAGTGCAGGTTTAATTTTGACCAATTTGGTGGGGGGTTAAGTATTCTATCAGGCCAGTAATATTGCTAGTGATTGGTTAAAAGAGTCAATCACGTGACCTTGGCTAGTCTATAAATCTAGGTGGGTATTTAGAGCACATCTTATATCAAAATACCTCCAACACACATGGACATTTAGGTGGACGTTCTTCTTTTAGAATGAAGGAGTGGGGTTAATCTAGTGTGGCCAATGCGAGGGTTATTTAATGCTAGAGCCATCATTGTAGAAGAAAATTAGTGGTACTCACATAAATCCCCAACACAACCTGGCACTTGGGTGCAAGCGTTGGGGCTTCCAGGAAGTGACTCAATACTACCTGAGACAGCACCCTGCGGCGGCTTGGCAGCCCAGTCGTCTTGGATTTTCCCTTTCCACTGGATTAGTTGCGGGACTGCCAAGATAGTGGACTGGGGTCAGTGCAGCCTCTTTCCACTTAGAATATCTCACGCACAAGAAAAAAAAAAGAGAAAGTCTTCACAATGATATGTCTAATTAGATACACTTGTAATGTTTTAGCATCGATGGTCCTAAGATCAGAAAATATGTCAGAACAGGTATAGCATCAAAAGAATTTTAATGTTTACATATTTTTCTTAATCAGGAAGAAAAATATCCTCAGAGAGTAGATTAGTGGAGGAAGGGGGTGCACAGTATCCCTGCCTATCCCATGAAATATTTAATCTTCAGAGACTAAAGCGCAAATTAACCATAAGTCCAGTTTCAGAGGAAATCACTCCAAACTGCACCTTCCCTTTGCATCTAATGGAGTATATATTTAACTCCAAATGAGCAGGATATGACACAAGGTCAATTCTTATGCAGCTGAGGCGGTTCATACCTTTCCGTCACGAGTCGCCACCCACGACCAACAGATGGCCCCATTGGGAGAGTCTTACCCCTCTGCAGAGGTGCAGTCAGTGCATTCTAAAGTCCCAGCCGACAGGGCGGTGGCATTTCTTGTGTGAAAGAAAATATCCTCGTTGCCGATTGTCACAGCTTTTTTTAGGGAATAGACCACACAACACGTAATCCACTTCCACTTTTTTTATTAACACAAGTAAAACATGGCCGAAATGATACTTCCCTTTCCTAGAACAATGGCTGAACCGGTGCTTCCGTTTCTTATTAAACACACGCTACAACACTGAGTACATAGAGAATTTACAAAAATGAGTACATAGAGAATTTACAAAAATGAGTACAATGTAATGAGAAGTGTATGGGGAGCCATTCAAGTACAGAGATTAATGAAAAGTCTAGCATGAGATTACCACCATAGATAGGACTAAATACATTTTGGCCTGGACTAATCGAATAATTAAAAGATTAAATAAAAGTAGATTAAGAAACAGATTAATTATTGCGTGAAATTAAATTAAGATTAACGTTATCATTTTAATTTTGTCATCACTACGTCTCATCTATATCAAACTCCTTCAATGATACGCAAAATCTACAAGACTGTACGTAACAACCAGTGACCTTACACATCTTTTAACTACGAGTGTAATCGCTAACTGTCGGATTATTTTGGTATATAATATATATATATAATATATAATATATATAATATTATATAAAGATAAATCTAATGAGTCAGACGAAACTACTATAGTTTCGCTTATGCTCTTCAGGGCTAAGATCTGAAGTCAGATCTTAGCCCTTAAGAGCATTAAGCGAAACTAATAGTAGGTTCGTCTGACTCATTAGATTTATCTTCATTATTTTGCTCTACTTAGGTATTGAGCACTTTTTACTTATTAGCTATTCTCATAGCGGTTATATGAATATATATATATATATCTTGTATATCATATATTACATATAAATTGTTTTTTCTTTTGGCCAAATACTGTACCAATAGATTATTTTTTGTTGGTACGACTATCTTGGTCTTTTCTGTTTCAAAAAAGTTTTCTCCCTGGTTGATGTTTGGTAGTATATTTTTTGCAATCAAATTTTGCTGGGTTTTTTTCTCACCGCCAGGATTTACCAACACGCTTGGGTATATTAAATTATATATTATATATATATAATATATATATATATTATATATATTATATATATATGTCATCCACAGACACGTGTTCGAAGTTTACTTCTCATCAGTGCGACTCAACATTTTTAACAGCTATCTCTAGGCGGGATCGAAACCCGACAGAATTTTTCGTCTGCTAATATATATATATATATATATATATATATATATATATATATATATATATATATTATATTATATAAAGAATTGCTTAGAAACTAGAATGATGCAAGGGTTAACAAGGTAAGCTAGCAGACCATTGTTAATGGGTTCAATTCTCATTGGTACCCTACACTTCTAGTTAGTTGCTAAACTAAATGATTACTCTTGAAGAATTGATTGGTCATCTATAATGATGCAATGGTTTAATAAGAAACCTTGTCAACATTAATTTTGACCAGTATTTTCTTTTATCTTTTAAATGAATCTTTGTAAACCATGAATAATTTTAATAGTATTTTCTTTCATCTTTCAGAAGAGACCTTGTCAACCATTAATTTTGACCAGTATTTTCTTTTATCTTTTAAATGAAGCTTTGTAAACCATGAATAATTTCTAATAGTATTTTCTTTCATCTTTTAAATGAAGCATTGTCAACAATTATAATAAATTCTGACTAGTATTTTCTTTCATCTTAAATATAAAGTTCTGTAGAACATTAAAGTATTTTCAGCCACTTCACAGGCCACCATCAGGAGAATTGCAAAAACAATATATCTTTGAAATATTCAATTTATACTGGTGTTCTATTTATACTGGTGTTATTTTTTTTTTAAGTACTTGGGAACAATTCAGTTATGCGAAATTCATCAGCCAATTCCAGCAAGAAATTGGATTAACCCATGGCATAATTCCGTGTTGCCAATGACCGCTGTTCCCTTGAGTCCCCGGCACTTTGGAATCATCCGCGTACACACAGTGTTGCATACCTCTTTACTTCTTACTTCTATTCATCTTCTAACGTCTTTGATGTGTTAAGGACTTCTACTAGGTCTCTTCTAACATCCCTTCTAGCGTCTTGGTGACCGGTCGCACTTGGCTCAGTTCTTCTTCCAACCAGTCCTGTTACCAAGACACCCATTAATCACAAGACCATGCTATTTTTCTTAAGCTTTTATTTCCTTAACTATACATTTCACGTAACTAAATATTTGACTAATATAACGCGCGTATGCAGAGTGAGTTACAGTCAAGGCAGGACATATTCACTGCCTGACGTCCAACTGAAAACTGAGGACTCAACCAGGTTCCATGAGACTTCACGAATTTCGCGGGCTTTCTGTAATATTCCATGGAAAGTCCCGCCCTTGATATGAAAAGGGCCATCCCTTTAGAAATACAGGGGATTGATTAATAATCTTATACTACCGCATAGATTATGTAACAACAGTTCTCCGAGGTGTTGCTTTTTTCGTGATTGAGTGTAGAAAACCTGGATTGGTTAAGGAATATCTGGTCTGAGACTCGCCAATAATTACCTCGTGTGCTTGGAAGTCCACTTAAGCCATCCGCCAAAGTCAGCTTTGTGACACAGGGTCATTTTCATGTGGAGTACAGCTTCTAGTTTTGGGCGCTCGGTTGTAATGGTTATCATCGTTGTAAATGCACATGCTGACCCAAATCCAAAGGCTGTTTGCATCTCACATAGCGCTAATACCATTGGGAAAGGTATACATCCAACTGTTCTCAGGGTTCCTACTCATTTTAGAAAATCATTTTCCAGGACGTTACCAGGACATTTCCAGGATATTTTAAAGATTTTCCAGGACAGTAATTATTCACGGCAATTTCATAATTTAATCGATATTAATCTAATGTCAACACATTTAGACAGTTTTATTGTTACTTTTTTTATGATGCAGGGTTAATTAATTATCTTGGGTTTATTATAGATGATGCCTACATCTGTCAATTAATACACCGAGTGTCCACAAAGTCTATATGCACAAGTTATAAATTATTTTAAACGCACTCTGACAATACAGTTGTCTGGCCTCCTGTTTTTGCTTAGCCATGATAAACATTACTGGGTAATTTTTTCATTAGTAAATCAATTTTACACTCTCACCCAATATTTTAGATAAATATTTTTTTGTTTATCTTTTCATTGAATTAGTACAAATTTCAATAAACTCAAATTTCAGACTCTTGTAGTTGACTCACCTATGACCAGAACAATGGACTTACCCAAAGGGTATATTTAGCAGAGCAAAGCTGCTCAAGTGGGAAGTAGCAAATGCATGTCTTCGTGTACGCTGGTACCAATGAACCCCTCCTCATTTTGTACATTGATATATGTTGAATACACCTGTTCTTTACTTTTATCTCCGTGTTGTGTATTTATTTATTGACCCTTAAACGGGTCATAACACAGACTAGGCACTTTAGCATTGGTATGGCAACGGGCTAGGAGACGGTAAATTCTGAATTGGAACCTTTTTCCAATGACCTCGTGACACATCCTGCTCGTATGGAGAGGTTAGGTAAAGTACAAGTACTATGAATTTAGATGACAAATTAAAAGACAATTTCTCTGAGAAACTAATCAATAAGATATCCTGATAGTCTTTAGGATATACATAATATGAGTATGAGAGAGGGAGAGAGAGAGAGAGAGAGAGAGAGACAGAAACAGAGACAGAGACAGAGACAGACAGACAGTTTTCCTTCTTAACATGCATTGTTTTCATTTCTTGCTTTTTGAGCGTATTTACTAACCCCTCCGCCCAAAAATAATTCGACCTATTCATGACGTCATCAATAGGAACACCAATAGTAGTAGGATTACGGTAAGTGCTACTCGCATGAATCCCCAAATGGGTTAAAAGGGGCTATTTAGCCTTGGACGGCAACCAAAAAGTCAACGGAAAGTCCGACACAAAATCTCTGCTGCCTTTCAAGGAAAGGCTAGGTGAGCCAACCTCGAAAACAAATCAGGAGCCGGATCCCCTAAGGCGTTGTGATACTGAAATCCACCCAGGTTTGGGGAATGCGGAGCACCCCTTCATCACCATTGCTCCCTGGTCCACTCTGACCCGGAGTGGTAGTACCTGTTAGGGCCCCTCTATGGGCTAAATAGAAAAACATGCGTTTATAAACAAAATTGTATTATACATTAAGAATGAATTTATTTAATAAATTTGTCGGCATTAAATAACCCACCGAGGTTTATATACCGTAAAACAAAACAAAACAAATCAAACCAAACTAGAAAAATATTGTTAAAGCATAAATACATTCCTATATTATCAGCTGATCTTATTAAAAAAACAAAAGAAACATGCAGTTCACAAATGGATTTTGGAATATATAGAAGGGGGAAATAGATATTTGCTTCAACAAGTTCATGCTGAGGGAGGGGGGACCAAAATGAAGCGAGTTCACTGTCTTCTCGCTGGCCAAACTTTCTTTTGGTCAACACAGTCTTCGACCAGCAGCTGAAAATCCGTCGCCGTCGTCAAAATAATATTTTCTGACTGCCGTCTCACGTAAGCCGAAAGCTACTCTGCTTGTCACGCTACGCTCCACTCGCTTTGGTTATTTTATGGGCATATTACCCAAACATCCGGGCACATCAGTCGAACCTCGCGTCCGTCCAGTGCCTTTGTCCAATCGCATTTGTTTTTGCATGCGGAAGGACGCGAGTTCGATCCCGGCAGGCAAGACAATGTCTTGCTCTTTTTCTCGTTCTCCATCCAATTCGTCTCTCCCCATTACGGAAGTTAGAAGCTGGTTTGGATTCAAAGTTTTCTTTCGCCTAGACGAGTTTCCTTATCGGTACTAAAGAACCTCGTTTTCTCTACTAATTAACTATAGCTAAAGGGAGGACATCTGGATCCATGCTTTCCCAATGGTATTATTACGAGATTCACAAGTTTGTAAATACGAGGGTAATGCAGAACTTAAATCCTCCAAAGCGCTGGGGATGAATGGAAACTGTTCGTACGGATATTAGCAACACTGATTTGTTTGTTGTGCATGTACGTGCGGCTGTCCCTGTGCGCGCCTCTATGCTACGCTCTGTCGTTTTGTTAAGTTTTTAAGGACCATAATTGGCCAGTTGATTCTAGGTAGAGTGTCCTCGATTTGGTTCCTTTGGTAACCTCTCAGGTAGAGAATCCTACGTTCCTCGTAGAAGGTTGCCAGTAGACTGAGAAAGAATCCGCTTAAGTAATATATCAGCCACGCAGTATGGCCAACGATTGGCTATGGAACTGACCACATGATCTCGCCTAGTCTATGAATATAGGCCCGGAATTAGCATACACCTTTATCCCAAAAATTCCAACAGTTTCTAATGGAGCAGTCGTTTCTGGTGGAAATTGTTTTTTCTTTAAGCATTACGCTAGGGTCCATATGGTGCAGCTATACAAATAGTACTGAAACAGCTACAGATTGAAAGAATTTTCAGTTTATCCAATCAGTAAGATCAAATTCTATATCATCTCTAACTGTCTATTGCAGTCCATCCCTTTGCATCGTTTTCTGTAGATGGGATATTACTACCTAGATATGTGAACTGGTCTACTAATTTCAGAGCTTACATCTAGTGTAGAGGTATTTGATCTACCCCACTTGTATGGGCTGAGCACAAGGCCTCGTTTTAATGTGGGCCACCCACAGCCGAAGCTCATGGGTGGGAAGAAGAAAAATTGCGTCGATCCCTTCGGTATTCCCCCTCAAGGGGGCGCTCAGGCGCTGGGTAATACCCAGCCCCGCCCTCAAGGGGGCCGGTATTGCCTGGGGGGGATAAGCCCCCTGGGATCGACGCTCTTAACTTGTAAGGTCCAGCAGCCGAAGCTCACTGGACCCCCGGTCGAAACCGGAAGTTCGATATGTTAGACATATCTACATACTACCATCCAGTGTAGAGATGCGTTCATCTTGTTTAAAACACATACGTTACTTCATGGGGATTTGATCTGGAAAATATTAATTTCTTTTACATTGGAAAATAGATAATACTAGTTTGGCCATAATTGAATGGAAGGAATCTTTCATATTCAGTATGTAGAGCTGAATATAGTCCGCGTTTTTATTGTTGATTTAAATGCAAATACACGCACAGATGCCCGTTGGCGTCAAAACGGAGCCGAAGACATCAGGGTTCGACCGCTTGACCCCCGACTTGTTAAATTGAACATAATCCAGAAATATAATTTTGGCTCGCTCTCTCAAATAAAGACTATTAGTCAGTGAGGCCAGATTTTTGGCAATGGAAACCCCGAAACCATTAGCACTTTCCATTGGTCGGCGACGACTAGTATTAAGATAATGAGAACGAAATGAATCTTTTTTAAAAAAATGTTTATCTTCTTCTTGACGCAGGGGTCACGGATCGAAGATGGGCAAGGGAACCCTGGGAGAGAAGCCAGACAGAACGGAGAAATTGACGTGACTGAATTACGAAATACCAATTTAAATAAACATACACACGAGCGCCCAAACAAGCAATCCTACACGCACTCACAAATACTGACATAAACACATGCAGGCATTTATAACTTATATGTACTAGCAAGAATATGCGCCTACCGGGCGTAAGTAACTAAGTTTTAATGTAATGAAATATATTAAAGTAGAAAGACTAACGAAATTAAACAAAAACGCATATAAAGAGATTTCACTTGTTTTAAATATATTTTTTAAGTGTATTATTTGGACTATTGTACTCATCTTTATTTTTATCTGTACAACGTTTCAATAACAATAAAAATGAGAACAATAGTGGCGAATATCCAAATAATAATATTTTTTCTATTAAAGCAGAAAGACTAACGAAATTAAACAAAAACGCATATAAAGAGATTTCACTTGTTTTAAATATATTTTAAGTGTATTATTTGGACTATTGTACTCATCTTTATTTTTATCTGTACAACGTTTCGATAACAATAAAGATGAGAACAATAGTCCGAAATAATCCAAATAATAATAATTATCAAGTCTCACCTCTAAAATTCAGAGAAATAGTATATTTTAAGTGGTTTCTATATAAAATCATTCAGTAGGATTGATACTGCTAATACGTTAAAAGAATAAAACAATCCCAATATCATCAACACCGAACAAGTAAAGGTAGAGAGTAAATATCATTCAAACTCGATCCGGTTGACTTTGTCTAAACATCAGCTATGCAACATTAACTACACCACACTCCTTCTCTCATATATAGTACAACCGTTGATTATTAGCTTAGTCATCACGTAACCGAGCTACGCGGCGCGTTCACACGCGATGTCACACTGAGTCGACTACAGGATCGAACCTACAGAGTCGACGATCGGAAGCATCTGCAGACGACATGGTCTTTAAATTCGCAGATTACAGCGCGTCGCGCACGCTCACTCAGCGACAATACTACTCTCATTACCATGCCGCGGGTTACCGACCGATGCCATTCGGGAGCATAGTCATCATATCGTTTGGAACGATCATGGCCACACGATGAATTTACCCCAGCGTCCCACATCACAATATCACCTGATGACACATCATCGAAACATAGACTCTACCTGATCACATGAACAGCTCACTAGCGCTGATCGGTCGATACTCTACCACTCACAGAAAACTACCTGAGGCGAGCGAGCACAAACGTAGCGCACGGGTGATGATTGCTGACGCAGTACCACGTGACTGGCCTAGTGCAGAGATCGCATACACGCGTCTTGGCTTTGTACGTGCGCATCGATAGTCACAGAATCATCCGATATAACCGACACAGAAGATATGCCTAAGATGTCCTGTTAACTGACCTCCAGTCTCCTGATGTCACCTCTCAAATGGGGCAACCAGCCCGTACGGACTGCAGGTCGCTAGCGGCCCAGCTAAAATGCAGATACACGACTCCTAAACACGTGGAGCAAATCTCATAGCTAATCAACAGAGCTGTCACGCACGAGTCTCTACGAATCTAGTATAGTCGAGTAACTGATGGAAGACCGATCTATTGATGCCTACGATCCATTGCGAGTCAGCACTGACATCTCACACATCAATCGATCGCGAGCATCACTAGTCGGCACTCAGCGAATTGCTCACTTCCAGACGGCCCGCGGTAAGACACTAGGCGCAAGCTACCTGGATACTGGCTAAGCATGCCTGAGATCCTGGCCGATGACCACACATACACACCTTAGCGTTAATATGAAGCTCCACCATCGCCGCCTTTAGAGGAAGAGCATATAGCGCTTAGCGCTACGCTTACGTGCATCTGATTATCTTCCAAAGCGTTTTGTAGGATGGAAACATCATCGTTTGTCGAAACAGAATATCAACGTCACAAGGCTTCGTAATGTGTAGCATCGCTAGACGGTGCGCGTGATGAGTGATACCGTTCGTATAGGTCTCGCGGATCTCGCCGAGCTGTGCAGTGCCAGCTTATGTGTCTCATGCTACGCACGATGCGTGCAGCTAACCATCAATGCCAGATCTCCTATGCACCACGGATATCAGCATCTCGCATGAGCTCTACGTACCAACCTCAGGAAACCAATCGTCTTATCACTTTACTCCAAGCATGAACACAGATCCAGTTCAGAGGTCCAATACCAGTAGTCGTGAACGCAAACGACGACTAGAAAATCAGAGAATTACTGGAGCTAGAGCTGGCTAAAGGTGTGCTGTAGCGCATCTATATCTGATAAGCAGACGAGGTTCGCTTGCAACACGATCTTCACAACAATTCGGTATCGGGCCTCCGAGAGCTTAACACTGGGACAAAACCGCTACTAGGCGTCGTACGCTGCCACGATTACAGCCGTACCTCGATCATCTCTTCAGCTACTGAGTCACAACCTCGCGGTATCCGGTGCCAGTGGGTAAATGAACGCTCAGATCAAATCTCTATCACGCTTAGATTCTGAGCGTATCCTCTCGTCGCACCATCGCGACCAGCGCTGCAGCATGAGCAACACAGAATTAAGTATCGTTAAGCAGTGTGCGGTCGTCTATCTGAGGAGAGCATACGTACGATCATCGCCTGCCAAGATTTGCCGACTTCTCACCGCGCGCGTTTAGACGCACACCGTTTGTGTTGTGGGCCGTTTTCCTAATAAAGAATTTCTAAAAAAACAAACAGTCATGCTTACTGTTTTTACAACAAAACCAGGAAATGAGCACAGCGCGACCATGCCCAAGCGCAGAAGCCAAGATAAAGACAGACTCAACCCAAGCAGCGGGAAGAACAAGTGAGCAACCCCATATCCCACTCCTCTCCTCCTCCTTTCCCCCATTTATGACTTTGAGTACGCCCTGATATGAGCGTAATCCATTACACGCGATCACTGGCGGATGCTCTAGCATTAAGCTGTCTTGTGTCCTAGCTATCTCAGCAATCACTTTAACTGTCTACTCACAGAAAGCGCACCCTTCCGCGCTGTGGGTCGAGTAACAAGAAAGACTATTCTTGTCAAGTAGTTCATCTTTCAAGATATTTAGCAACCAAGCAATTAGACATAACCCCTACCCTTAAACGCAAAGCCCGGTTAATCCTGAACCTAGTCATAGGGGACATGAGACCTTACTGGAGTTGGCAATTTAATTATATCATTGCAGACCAAATGTCTCGACAGCCCTTGTTGGCTGGGGCGTTTAGAACTGCACCGACTGCACCTCTGCAGCCAGTGGCTAGCTGACTTCTGCCCCCAATTTGGGGCACCTGTTGGCCCGTCGCGGTGTCGACCCTGTTGATGTTCTTAAGAATTAGAACCCAGCCGTGGGATGAGCCCAGTTCATGACTTGCCAATACTTCCCACTTTGGCCAGTATCTGGCTAGACGCGTCTGTCGCGAGCAGCCCCCCCCCCGATCAATCGGCTGGGCTTCACGTCCCCAAGCCCTAGCCATCTATGATGATTTTCCCGAACCCATTGCCACTGCTGTATGGCCAAGACCCCAACCCCCTTTGACCAGAACGTTTTGTCCACTGGGTGCCTAGCAACGGTGCGGAGTCCAGTCTTGACTAAGGCGTCTACCATGTTCCTGCCGGAATGACGTTAAACTCTAATCTGATTGGTGACGCGGTTCCAGTTTTTGGAGGTTTGGGGAATTGTAGAGCACCCCTCATCACCATATGCCTCCCTGCGTCCACTCTTGACCCGCGGAAGTAGCGTAGTACCCTCGAATAGCGCGCTTCCCACTTCTATGGCCGTTATATAGAAAAATGTTTTAATAAAAAAATTGTATTAATCCATTTAAGTATGATTTATTTCAAACAATTTATCGCGCATTCTATAATAATCCCACATGAGGGTTGATATGCCGCACAGAACAAAACAAACATAAAAACAATGACACTCTGAGGTGGATATGCCGCGCTACAAACTAAACCAAACTAAAACCAAATCAAATGCGTCGAAAAATATGTTTTTCGACTGACTAATCCTTAGTTCCTGTTTACTGCTAGTATACCCAACTTTCATATCGCAGCATATCCTGATGGTCGGACGCGAGTGAAGAGCCAGAACACCAGCATGACGAGACGAGAGAGACGAGAGGAGAGGCGGAAGAGCGTGCTCGGTTATTTGTTTGCTCTTTCATTGAGTAAATACTTCAGATATGCAAATCATTCCTTATACCAACATAAAAAAATTTCGAGATTAATACGCAACAAAATTAAGAGAACAAAACAATGCGTAGCCTCACAAACTATAGTCAATTAATTGCGATCTATGGAGTGACTGTGCATGCTATCTTTTTACCAACCTGACAATTAATTGCTGGTTCGTCATTATACCGTGGAGCGAATGAAATTATTGGACTTAGGCCGCGATGGTTTAGAAATTTCTTATTTCCAAGGAGTTGTTTTTCAAAATATATAGAAACAAATATCTTTATAAACACAGCCTACTTATTACGATTACAAGATATTCAGGGGGCTCAAAGCACCTGCTGTCTTTGTTAAAAGCTGAAAAGCGTCGGTGCCTGCGTGTCTCCTCTCTCGAATAGTGAAAAGGGAAATCTTTGACTTATTGTCTATATTTAGCCACCCTTTGCGTCGGAGTTGTCTGCTTCAACTGAATTTATAACTTAACATTATTACTTGAATCCAATCAATTAGTAAAATAAATATGGTTGCTATACTTTATCTTCGGACAGATACTACTTGGAGAGGCGCTCGAATTCATTGGGTTACTGGGCTCGCACGCTCAGTTTGCTGACATATTCCTTGGATGTTTCGACTTCTGGAAACCAGCCTTGGGTTCGGTTTTTCTGTTTGGCTAGCCACTATAATCAAAACGCCTACGCGTCTCCAACCTTACCTACTAAGCCCGTTAGGGATCTGGTGGGGTTGATGGCGCGTTGCTGCTACCCTCGTTAACCCCCTTTTAATGTTCAGAGCTGAATACTGTTCACCACAGGGTGCCAGTTTCCAGAATTCAATTTACTGCTTATCCCTCGGGGGTGTATTCGGGATGTCCTGGGTTCCGCTTAAACAACACATGAGACCAACTCCGTCTGGCCCTAAGCGCTTAAAGGCCACAGTAGGGAGAGAAGAGACATCCCTACACACTAAGCGAGCCAGGGAATAAACAGGTCCTGTCGTTGGATCACTGGTTTCAATGTCTATGGTGGAGTGGGACAGTGACGACAGCAATTATTAGGGACTGAAGAAATGAAGGAAATGGTGCGGGGGATTTAACGGAGCTCTCAATAATGAAGGAAGAAGGGTCTCTTAGAAAATATGGAAATTAAATAAATCAAAATAAAGGAATAAAAAAAGATAAAAATTAAAACTGATAAAAAGGTTTATTTATTTTATTTATTTATTATGGTTCAATTTGTTTGGATACCACGATGGTACTAAAGTACGTTGCCCTCCAAGTTCTTTTAGTCAAGTCTTGCCCTGAGAGATCACTAAGCCCGGAAACAATTAGTAGATATTTGACTCATTAGGTTTAACTCTTATATAGGTATATACATATAATTAATATATATAGCTTGCGAAATTTGGTCAAAGACCTGCACTCGTGTCGCCCGGTCCGAATTCTCCAATTAAGAGGACTTTGTTACATGTCAGAGAAGCTTACCCGATACAACATAATGAAGCAAGACGGTCCATAAGAAAGCAACGGCAAACAAGCCGCATCAGAACATCATTCATCCTACAGGGACAACCTACAAATGCTCCAAATATCCTGTGGTCAGAAGAAGTGTTTCTCAAACATAGCGAACTTCATAAGTCACAAGGAGGCGCATTGCTAACTCTCAGGGGCACACAGCAAACTTTATGCATAGTCTTTCGAGACTGATAATAAATTGCCCAAGAATGAATATGAGACTGCTCTCTTAACCTTGGTTTAGGCAACCGCGACTCTGAATAAATGAGCCTCGTGTTCACATCCTGGCTGCAGCTGTCGCGCGACGTGGCGACCACATCGGGTCGCAGAATGTGGGCGCGTGGTAAGATACTCACGTACTGAGTTATTATATATCATTTGGGTGCAGATTATGTGTTTAATTAAAAGTCATACCTAATTTGTTAATAATTAATCTATTAATTAAATGAATTAGGCGTGGCATATTCGGTATTAAATGCCTAAAGCGTGTAAACAATCGAGAAAAAGTCAGTCTCTGTATGTAGATTTCAGCCCATTAGGCGCTTATCAGCCAGGCAGCTATAGCACAGGACACACATACGGCTTTGATGTCAGCTTCGATCGTCGACTAGCCTACCCATATAAACTAAAACGTGGAGATAACTTCCTGCGGCGAAGCAGTCAGTCTCACGTAGATGTATATCGTGTAGGAGTGTCCGTAGCCTGGTCAGCGCGCAACCAGACATACCTGACCATCGGCTTCAACAGTGGACGGTACGACAATTTGAAATGACAACACAAAGCAACTGCAGCCCCATGTCCGCTATAGCCCTCGTGCTGTATTGCCAATTATGTCCTTATTGTGGCATGATGTACATACATGATTCTGACTTTTTTCTGCGGCTTTGCATCTTACACTTAAACCGCGATATGCACGGCCTCAATTTCATTTTATTTATAATTAATTAATTAACAAATTAGCGTTATGACTTTAATTAAGCACCATAATCTCCCAAGAAATTGTCGGCTATCGACCCATTTCTCGAACAGTATTGTTATGTTCCGACTTCCATAATGACATTAAAGCATGGGAACTGCGACTCGTCGCCCTGAGCTTTAAAATCCTGGACATGGTTGATTCCAACGGTCACCTTAGCGCTAATACCCCTTGGGAAAGTCATGGCAATTCCTACGTCTTCCCTCCAGCCTAACTGGCAGGTGTACCAACGATACCGTGGGGCAGGACAGGCTCTTTAACCTTGGAGTTGACAGGCAACCGGCTCGTGTCGCATGGAGACAGGAATAACTCATTTCTGAATGTCCACAACCTGTTAAAACTCGTTTAGAATGAGATTAGTACGACTCGATAAGATTGCACCTCACGAGATCGCGAGTCATCCTCATTCAACAGCGCACAGCACTCTCGTACTGACCGCGGAAGCATGAAACGCCCCGGCCTACTCGCCTCTGTATGACTCGCACTCTCTCTAGTCGTGTCGCATCACGCGCCCGATCGAGTCTCGATCGCGAGGAAGACAGAGTTGGGAAACACCGCTATGATAGTTTTATTAAGAGGCACTATTAATGATGTGCCACGCACGATGGCTGCATGTAGCATGTGCGTGTGTGATGCTGCACCGCTCCACGCAATACTCTACAAGTAGTATCTGACACACTGCATCACCTAATACTCGAACTCATCGCGTTGTGCTGGCCTGCACTATATGCGCTCTTCAGATTACTCGTCGCTAATGGTGATAGAATACCGGCATCGAGAAGCACTGCAATTCTAGTATATAATCGCGCCTTCGTAACTTATCGACAAGAGTAGTTCAATCTACCTAACGGTCACGTGTGTATAACACACTCTTTGGGGAATGATAACACCTCACGAACCTGTGTCCTTCGCTCAGGTCCTACCGATATAATAAAAACCTGCTGGCTTTACTATCGGCTGCCTCCATCTTCACACAAACGCCAACACCTCGATGCCGCGAACATCCTTTAGAGGCCTCGAACAAGGAAGTCAAGCACACAGCTTCGCTGCGACATGACAGCGGTGGATCATCGTAGTATAAATATCCGGATGGGTGTACGACAATAACCGAATTGTATATCGCGAGAGACATCCTCCCCTAAATGTATCGTACCACTATTTTCAATGATCCTCTCCTTAATAGAAGTGCATCGGATGATGAAGTATGATCTCCAATACTAAACCTTGCTACGCAATTTTTGGTCCTTTAGCCTTATTCAAGGATCACAGCACATTTTCATCGCCATTGTGCGGGCATATTTACATGAAATGTATGAGCAGCAACCTGTCGCAGTCTCGTAACTTCTACTTGAGATAGTTTGCTTTCGCGCAATACAAGAGGGCTTTAACTGCGCCTGGACAGTTAAAAACGGCCCGCCCTTATACTGACTTGTCAACGCCTCTAGCTCTGTATAGAAGCCATTTGGTCGATTTCCAGTAGATTTCCTTGACTAATTGCGTTGATGTACTCTCTCATCTCTCACTCTCTCTTCTATTTCTGCTCTCCTGTCTCTCTGGCTCTCTTGATTGCTTCTCTTTGTCTGCTTCTCTACTTCTTCTTCGTTTCTCTCCGGTATCTACCTTAATAGCATTTCCCTTCCTTCATTGCTAGCTCCTCTCTCTCTCAGTCATTCTCCATCTCACTCTCTCTACTCCGCACGCTATCAGTACAATAATCATCTATATATATTACTACATAGAGCGCTTATATATTATATATAATATGCATTTCCCTCTTTAATCGCTTCAGAGGCATCTACTCTCCTCTTCTACCTTTCTCTCTCGCTTCAGTCGTCTCTCTCTCTGACGCGAACATCTTCTCTCTCTTATATATACTATATGCATTTCTCCATTCTAATTGTTATGTTTCTCCTTCTCTCTTAGTTCTCTCCTCTCTCTCTCTCTCTGTCTCTCTCTCCTAATATATGAGCCAAAGTATAGGCACGTATATAATATTACTATATACGGTATTACTATTAACTATATATACATTTATATATATATATCCCTATGATCTGTATCTATCTCTCTCTCTTCACTTTTCTCTCTCTTTTCTCTGGTGCTCTGCGTTCATCTCTAAGATCTCTCTCAATCGATTAGACACAGTAACTGTCGCTGAGGCGAGAGAGCATCATAACTAATATATATATGCATTTCCCTTCATTGTAGCTCTGCTCTCTCTCCTTCCTCTCTCTCTCTCTATATATATACTATATATATATATATATAGTATATATATTACCCTTTAATTTGTATCTCTCTCTCTCCCCTCTCTCTCTCCCTCTCTCCGTACCGCTCTCACCTACTACTATCAGTGACTATACTAGTATAGCTATCTACTCGCTGGCTTCTAAGCGCATACTTCACGTACGAAGGAAACATACCTCCTCATAATGCGTCGATCTCCGTCGTCCTAAACTATACATCAAATATATATATATGCAATTTCCCTTTTAATTGTAGACTCTGTCTCCTCTCTCTCTTTCTCTCTCTATCTATCTATCTGATCTATATATATTATAATATATTATATATAAAATTATATATAACTACATAGATAGTAGTAGTATATCATCATATATTGTTAGGACATTAATGCCAAAAATGAATTGCTTTAATGAAAATAAATAAAGAATGAATGGACAGATATAATAGAATAATTGAAAAATTATATTTTTCCGAGGGATTTTCTATCCCAGAAGAACCAAAAAAATAATCAATAACGTTTTGAGAGTTAAATAAAAAAACACGGCGTAAATCACGTCGCCGATCCTTCTGACTAGCTGCATCTACCTCTAGTAGACTCAGCCGAGCAAGATACCGATCTCGCTGAGCAGTCTAACCAATATGTCGTCTCTAGTGAGCTCCTAGTACATCCGGATATATGAATATATTCGAGCGCGCACACAGTAGTAATCTGGCAGCATCATAAGAAGAGAGCAGCAATGCTCGATAACGCAGAGTCTGGGAAGGCCACACCACCTACGCGGGCTCTAATCTGGCAGTGCGCTACTGAACAGACGTGTCCATAGAGCACACAGAGATCACATCGGCGCTCCGAGATTAGACTGACAGCCATTGGCGTACCTACTGGAGTTCCGTCCTGGCCGAAAGACATCAACTTTTCAGAACTCTAATGTTTCTACAAGTTAGCAGATCTGCAGTCCTACCGTGTGCAGGAAACAGTCTCTCTAACTTCAAACAACGGCCCCATCTGGGGAGCATAATCGATTATCCCCTTGCAGATCTAGGTAGCAGTCCTGTGCATATCCAACGCCCCAAGCCGAATAAGCGGCTCTCCCGGTAATAATAAGCTAATGCCGTTGGCTCCTACCATTTGTTTTGTAAATATATTGTTACTGTTACAGGATGGGCCCAAGAAAACTGGCTCATCATGAAGCCGCAAGAATAAAGCTTCCTCAGCTGCGGAAGCCAAAACTCGGTGCGTATCCAAAGAACCGGCCACATCAACATCTTCTACGTGTTATGGAACAGATCTTCACATTCGGATATCTGTGTTCGAGAATTCTTTCGAACATTGCGCCGACTTCACAGGCACAGGCAGGCGCCGTTACATTCAGGGGCCACAATAACTGGTATAGTCTTCCGAGACTGCAATGCCAATGGAAAGTATTGAGCTGCACTTTTCAATGTTAAGCGAGGGTTTACTAAAGAAAACTCACAGGGATTATAATCCCTTGATTATGTGCATTCCAAGAAAAAATTCCAAATATTTTAATATCAGCCTATCTTCAAAAAATTCAGGCAAAGCCGGAAATTAAAAAGATTTATCCAATTAATTATCTCACAAAAATGTAAAAATTATCCTTCGCTAAACATTAATCTTTCTTTTTATTATTTAAATTGATATAAGGTGAGGGGAAGACACACAAAAAAACCATTCCTAAGTTGTAAGCTGCGAAAGTTCTTTTAAAAGATACTTCCGGCTTTTTTTTTTTTTCTTTTCTTAATTGTCGAAGATTTTTATTAAAATCCGATTTAATTAGACAATTTCTTGACGAACATTTTTTAAATAACATCGCCATTTTTAGCTGTTTGAACAGGTGCCGCCATATTACTGTTTCATATCTGATAATCTGCTTCCTGGACTGTGCAGATTTTCTTCATAAGAAACTCTCTAAGGTGGCATTTTAGATTGTTCACAGAAAGACCTCTCAAAATTGTAACAAATATTTTTCTTGCGTTTCTGCTTAAATTTTGTAATTAATATATAATATATATAATATATATTATATATATATAAAAGTAATCCACAGACAAAGTGTTGTTGACTGAAGTATCGACTTCTCATCAGTGTGGTTATACCAGTTAACAGCCTACCCCCTGGTCCGGGGTTTTGGAGACCCGAATGCAACTTTTCGATTCGGCCAATCCTCTTACCCGTACCGGCCAGAGGCAGCCTGTCAAATATAGCGCAGAAATAATTTTAATCGCCCCCTACATTTCTAATTCCACTATATATAATTCACTATTATATATATATATATAGTATACTATAACGTATTATATAATATATATATATATATAATATATATACATATTGAATTAAAGAGCTTTGAAATGAAGAATAGACTGCAACATCGGTGGATCCCAGCCTCCATCTAAATTTAAAGCACAAGGCAAGTCAAGCACAGGTCGACTTCTGCTCATCACGACATCAGACTCATACTCGGTAGAGAATAATTCCATGTCACAGCATGTTGCTTCGACAAGCCAGCGGCCCACAAGCGCCTGTGGGAGGGCGCTTGGGCATGATACTGTGAACATCTGGTACGCCTTTCACACTTCGAAAAGTAAACACAAAAATATAGTTAAATGATTAGCGTGAGAGGATAGACGACACAGAAAAACACATTGCACTCCTAATTTGTAAAGTGCGAAAGTTGTTTTAAGGTTACTCTCCGTCCTTTTTTTTTTAATTGGTCGAAGATTTTACTCAAAAATCTGACTACATTAACAGATTTGGAACAGAACATTTTTGCCAGTGGATTTTGTCTCCCTCAACAACTGCCCCTGCCAATTGT
The DNA here is from genome assembly GCA_023376005.1 of Doryteuthis pealeii. Classification (NCBI taxonomy): domain Eukaryota; kingdom Metazoa; phylum Mollusca; class Cephalopoda; order Myopsida; family Loliginidae; genus Doryteuthis; species Doryteuthis pealeii. The sequence continues at coordinate 7,177,932 of CM042152.1, forward strand.
TCATGTTCAACTGCATATCCGTCCTCTACATTCTTCCATTTTCAAGACTCTCATCTCCACTGCGGGATATTTTTCTGCGAACCACTTTTCGCCACAGTCCGCACCACTTTGCTCGGAGGTCATCTCCCATGCTTGTTTGATGATTGCGCGCCCCAGCGCGCATTTCGGAGGCATTTGGCCCAAGCTTGAACTCATGCAACATAAGAAGGCGAAGGCATAATGTTTAGCGCATGTATCAACTTTAAAAGGCTCCTATTTTTCATAAATTGCCTTATCTATCTGCAAAATAAATTATTTTTGAACACACATTCCATTAATTATAATACATGCCAAAACGCAGAGTATCAATGCGTTTGCAACGAAGGGTAAACAACAATTTATGCTTAAAAAGACATTTTCCAAAACCGCAGCTACTCTCCAATGTCGGCCATTGTTTTTGTGTAACAACAGCGTGCACCCTCAAGCATATATATATACTTAGTACACCTTATACTATACTACTACGGTATATATATATATCGAGGCCTATATATCAGGTATATACCTCATATGTATATATATACCTCATATATTACCTCATATACCTATAGTAGTACCTCATATATTACCTCATATATTATATACGTACTCTATATAATACTTATAGCTATCTATATATATTATAGTAGTATTACATGATGCTCCATATACGTAGAAAGATCCGCTACGCACTGTCACGCCATAATACCACTTTGTAACCTATGATCCATCATCACTGCTGTCGCTACCCCAGTTTCCGTAATGCGAGTTGGACATCAAAGTTTCGATATCCAACAGTTCATCGAATGAACGGTTCCCAGCGAGTTTCGAACGAGGTTAGCTGCAGAACACATACTGGTGTTGACATCCTCAGGACAAGACTCCTTCACAATGAGATCCGCGACACGGTACCATCCCGTATATATATCACATTAATATATATCAAACGTGATGCACACCTGAATCGTCTACCTAGACAAGTGCTCGCGTGATACAGTCGACAGACTGCATCATATATATAATACGACTCAGCCGTACCTACCGAAATCTCTGGCGAGATTCAGATGAGATATCGATGACATCGAGTAGCATTTCGAGAAACGAGGAGACCGACACGATGATAAACTGTCACACGGTCTGGGCCCCGTACTCTATATAATATAGTATATAATAATACGAGTATCGCAACATATAAACATTCTGAATCCATAATCAGTGCTCGCTAACATAATAGTCGAACATTCGAATACATCAGGAATACCTATCTAACTGCCAGAGTGATATTACTAATATACAAACAATGAGAGAAGTACATAATATAGTCGACAGACGTTAGTCTAGAAGAAGCTATGTGACAAGATAGTCGAGAAGAAGAGTATACAGAAGACTTGGGCTGTGCTGAGGGGGACCTGGACCTGGCTACTTTTCTGGGCGAGCGCGTGTCATGTGGTCCCCCTCAATTTGTACCGCGTCCGTAATCACCGCACTCTGATTACTACCTAGCTGGCTCTAGAGTCAGAAAGATAGAAACAAACAAGATTAAAGAGATATATTCTTGGATATTTGACCGTCATCTCTCTCTCTCTCCTCTCTCTCTCTCTCTCTCTCGTCTCTCTCTCTCCTCTCTCTCTCTCTCTCTTCAATATCTTTTCTTCATCTCTAGCCTTCGGTTTTTATAATCCTCGAAAAACTCTTTTTGTAATTCACTCGCTAAGATTTTAAATCAGCATTAATAACTCGGCTGATCTTATCGACGTGTATACACACCTTCTAATATTTAATATTGCTAATTACCTTAGATCCACAATTCAATCTACTCATTCTTGTTAACAAACCATTGGGATTGCCAGGACAATTGTTCTCTCAACAATATTTCTACACACTCATTCAAATGAATTAAATAAAATTGATTAGGTTTCAATGGCACATGTCATCCCACTACGGCATCTATTTGACGGATATTCCTAGTGGTGGTTACCTGGGGATGTAAATCTGAACAACTCCAGTGTGACATATTATTTCAGCTGCACCAACGCTGTATATTGTATTAGATCTTTGATGCCCGATGTGCATTACCAGCTATGGTTTCGCTTTACAGTTTTTTTGCACAGTTTTTATCTGATATTTGTATTTCCTATCTACATACAAAATAATTTTAAAATTATATGACTATCAAGCTATTCCCAAATTACACATACCTCTGTCGCAAACACAGCTGTATTGCGTTACAAGCTGATTCTATCTAATACTTAATAATACATAGTTTCACCAAGCAACAAATACTGACTCCCTATATTAAACAAATCTATAGCTTCAATTAACTATCTCTAATACAAATAATTTTCAGTAGAATTGATGCCAAGGTATTCCAACTAATACAAATAATTTGCACCGTTAGCGGTTTCAAGTATTCCTATCTAATATTAATCATATATATGGCTTACAAGCTAATTATTTCTATTTAATATAGCGTCATTATCGTATGATCGAGGTAAATTAGCATGAATTATCCATGACAATTCTCTCGCCAATCTTCCCCATATAATTCATTTTGCCAGAGAGGTCTCTCCACGCAGCATCCAGCATATCATTTGCATAGTTGGCCAATGTAGGTTCATTGAATGGCCGGTCCACACTAGCATGCCCACGTTGTTGGCCTTCCACAGACGAGAACGTAGCTTATGAGCTTCGTCCTTGCTTCTTCTAGCAGTTGTCCCGGGCGGTGCCTTGCTCTATTCTCACTTGGCATAAGTTTGTTAGATGGGGGGGCAGGTGCGCCATACAGCTGCTTCCTTGTGTGGTGGTGTTCCCATGACTTGCACTTCAAAGACCACACGCAGCGGGGATTCTTTGTGCAGGTCACATCTAGCTTATTTTCCAAGCGCGGCTTTGTTAGGGTTCAGGTCGGTGCAGCCACAACGAGTGACTGATATTAACCACAGCCTGGAAGCAATTGTCGCTTTAACTTGTCAGTGAGATCGGGATTTTCCATATGGACTGCATGAATTTGTTTTTGGGTCGCCCCTGCCTGTTATATTCAACAAATCTCTTCGCCATTAAATAACACAACAAGGGTTGACATGCCGTAAAATCCAACTAACCAGCCAACCGATAATGCTCTACATTCATAACGGCCTTACTGGCGTAACACAATTGTGCATTGTTTAAAGTCTAAGTCGTCCGGGTGCGCCTATAGTCGGTATCAGCCAGAGGAGCGCAGGGTGTATATCCCCTTTTCACTGGCGTGCAGACCAAGGCAGACTTGTTTTGAAGCGTGTTTGAGGTTAGAGCGCCACACCTACTATCAGCTTCTCACTTTTTCCGCCCACAGACCTTCTGCTGTTACGCAATACGCTGAGTGCGAGCGCAGCGGTCGCGTATCAGCACCTGGAACCGCTGTGTGCGTTCTACTCCGGACGCGTCTACCGACTGCAGCGTATACCGACCTATTTTTTGTTTGCTAAATTCCAAAGCATGAGAAAAAGGAGCTTAGAATTTTGAATAGGCTAATAAAAATAATGCAGATATTTATGAGCATTTTCTAGTTTCACTCCAGAAAATCGCGATCAAACGTTGCTTTTTTTTACCGTAGCATTTTCTTTTAGCTCCGTATTTTGGTATGCGTTTTAATTTAAATTTTAGGTGAGAAACATTGTGAAACAATAAAGCGCTTTTTCGTTTTCACTATAACCTAATTATTTTTATTGTACTTAGGCTGTGATTAACATATTTACGTGTTAACACAATTAATTGAAAAAAAAAAGTTGACAAATGTTTCCATGCAAAAGGTTTTAGCTATATTACTTATTTTTCTGTAAGACACTCGAAATAAATTGATTGTATAGCATAATTTTAGCTTCATGATTATCAAACGATTTTAGTTTAAATTCTTCCATCCGTTTATTAGCGCAAAGATAGATATAGACATTTACACTGCACAAAAAACCATCTTATGATTACATTATTCTATAGTTAATTAAACTCTACAAAGGCCTTGGTAAATGCGGATAGCTAGCATGATACAATGCGCATAGATCGAGAGATAGAAGAGATACTGATATAGAGAGATAAATAGATATTAGAGATATTAAATAGATAGATTAGAGATAAAAGAGATCGCATAGAAGAAGATTAGAAAAGGAGAATGAGTGAAGAGTGAATGATGATAGAGTAGATAGATAAGGAGAGAGTGAGAAGAGAAAGAGTAAGTAGATAGTGAATAAAAAGAGAGTAAGTTGAGATGAAGAGTAGAAGAGTGAGAAGAGTGGGTGAGAGAGAGAGTAGAAGTGAGGGAAGTGGAGTGAGTGGAGAGTGATTTAGAAAGATATGAAGAAAGTGAGGGTGAAGTGTGGAGAGAGGATGTATGAGAGTGAGGAAGTGAAGTGAAGAAAGTAAAAAAGATGAATAAGGAAGATAAAAAAAAGGATAAGATAGATAGAAGAGTGTGTAAAAGAAGTAGGCGTAAGATTATGAGAGTGAGATGATAAAAAAAGAGTGATAGAGTTAGATGAAGTAAGAAAGTGAGAAGAGTGAAGTGGAGTGTTAAGAGTGGTTAAAGAGGAGAAGAGAGTAAGGATAAGTGAGTGATGAGAGAGTGAGCGAAGTGAAAGAGAAGAGGAGGATAGATGAGGTGAGGGATGAATAGATAGAGCATAAAAGAGACGTAGATAGATAGGAATTTTGGATTAGATAGATATAAAAGAGAGTAGATAGATAGATAGATAGAGATAAAAGAGATAATAGATAGATGAGCAGAGAGAGAGAATAAAGAGAGATTGATGATAGATAGAAGATAGCATAGATAGATAGATATAAAGAGATACATAGATAGATATGCGATTAATAAGAGATAGATAAATAGATAGAGAGGTAAAACGATGAGTAGCATGATAGATAGATAGAGATAAAAGAGATAGCATAGATAGAAGAGATAAGAAGAGTAGATAGATGATAGATAGATATAAAATAGAGTAGATAGATAGACACGAGATAAATAGATTAGATAGAGATTGCATTTAGAGATAAAAGAGATAGATACGATAGGCGGATTAGATAATAGAGAGAAAGAGGATAGATAGATAGATAATAAGAGATAGAGTAGATAAATAAAAGAGAAGTGAGAGTAGATGAGAGGTAGATAGATAAAGAAGAAGTAATAATAGATAGATGAATAAGTGAGTAATAGAGTGAGTATAAGAAAGAGAGATAGAGTGAATAGATAAAAGAAAGAGAAGTGATAGATAGAGAAGTAAGAGATGAAGTAATAACAAAATAGATAATGAGAGAGTGATAAGTAAGTAGATGATAAAAGAAGAACAGATGGTGAGAGCAAAAAGAATAAATATACAGAGATGAGGTGATAATATAAGAATAGAGTAGAGATAATAAGAATAGATAGACATGGGAATCATAAAGCTATACATGAATGCGGTTTTGTATATCACACGAGCGCTTAATATAGTAATATATTATATATATAATATATATATATATATATAATATATATATATATATATAGGTATAGCGCTACACATGGTATAAGTGTGTGTGCATGCATGCATGTATATATACGATATATAAAACAGATATATGTTAAAAGAAAGAAATGAATTCCGACGAATGAGCCGTGTAGATAAAGGATATGAAAAACCACAAAAATGCCCCTGTTAAAGCTGCAAAACATTTTATAACATATTCAAGCTGATATAAGAGATGGAGGTTTTCGATTTTATAAAAATCATCTTCAGAGCTTGTGTATACTCCGTTGTGTTACAAAACTGTTACAAGTAAGCAATATACATAATCTGATGACCCGTGCAGAAATGCGGCGGATGTGCACAC
>CM042152.1:7183890-7201390 GCA_023376005.1 Doryteuthis pealeii
GTAAAAAAAGGAGAGAGATTGGCCCATGCCAATTGCGAATACCCAGATCCAAATCGTCATCAACCTTGAATTTTCTGCCATCTAGCCCTCCGCACAGAGAGAGAGAGAGAGAGAGAGAGAGAGAGAGAGAGAGAGAGAGAGAGACACACATGTATATATATATTATATCGAAATCAAATATATTATATATATTAATATATATATATATATTATATATATATAGAAAAGCGCAGGGTGTAATGGTTAAAGTCATGGAAAATGGACGTGGAAATTGCATTTCATTTAGCGCTAATATCCTTGGGAAAGGTATGAATCCTACCCTCCCTCCAGCTATGGGTAAATAGTAGGCCAGACTAGGCTTTTTAATCTTGGTTAGGCAACCGGTCTAGGAGAACGGAAACTCTGAATTCAAACCTACTGAACTCCGCTTAAGAAATTAACCTTGTGTCACATCCTGCTCGTGCGGAGGGGTTGGTAAATATATATACATACACATATACATACACATATACATATATACATTTATATAAGCACACATGAATATGTATATAAACACACATATATATATACATATATATATATTATATTATACATATGCATATCAGGGGTACAAAAGTAGTGTAACGTTACGGCACCAATTTGTAATATGTAACGTAGCGCCTTTCTTTTCGCTGCACTACATTAGCGATACGTAACGTACAGGGTCTGTTCCTTTCACGGTATCAAATCGTATCTCCGTACGGTCATTTGTTTACCAACACCGATCTAGCAGTCAGCCTTTTAGCCCCAAAATCCTTCCACACACTTGGTCAAGGGAGTATCGCTTTACGCACGCCGCGTGCCCTTCGTTACGGCCAATTGACTTTCTCCACGAGTCATCCCCTTTACGATAGTTACTTTACTATTTTGTTTGTGTAGCGAGCCCATTCATAAAACGGTTCCTTTCGTCGTAAATAGAGAAGAATTAATACACACGTGTTTACTTTTCAGAAGTTTATTATATTCAAAACTTCACTATAAACTTTTGAGAGAGAGAGAAGAGAGTCCCCTAATAATATTCTGCGCTAATATAATTAAATAATTGTATTCTAACTGGATTCAACTTAGGATTTCTGCCCTTAGTAAACTTCTCGGTGACAAGCGTTTCTTAACAATCACAGGCCATTCCTTTTTTTGTCTTCAGCGACACCAGTTTGCCAAACTCCGTACGATCTCCGGCCGACTTCTCTGACTGGTTCTGACTCTCTCCGATCACAGACTGTCTCTAAGTCCCTCCGATCACAGACTGCCTCTAACTCTATTGACGGGTCTCTTAAATACTATTTCAAAGTCATTTTCCAGAAAGGTCTTTCTCTGGAATCTTCGAGCTAGTCCTGGACCTAATCGAAGATTCGATTCCTTCGAAACACACTGGTCAACCAGAGTTCACAAGCCTAAGATCAAAAGGCTCTCTGTAGTCACTAATCCTATTTTTTCGTTAAACATAGACTTATCGTCTCCTTTCTCTCGTTAAAAGATTTTATCATTCCAACTCCTTTTTCGGTGATTCTACAAAGACCACCCAGTAATATAAGAGAATCGGTAGTACATTTTTCTAAAGATTTTTTTTCTAAGTCTGGTACAAGGCCACAAATATAGGTGCTGGGCGGCGATTACATAACAGTAGGTATACAGTTATAAAAAATAAATACAATACTCATTGCATTTATTAAACAAACAAATGTTGCATATACGTGTAATAACATTAATTATTATTATTATAACATGTTCATTATTAGTCATGATTAAATATGGCTAATGACACCAACATTTTACAAAATGAGGACACTTAAAATAATATGCTACTAATTTTATCTGTGTGATACTGTTGTTTACCTACTTTTCATCTCCATATATATATATATATATATATATATATATATATTATATACTATATATATCATTTGTGAATTTTTAAATTTAAAAAGTTTTTCATAAGCAACTACCCGGGTTTCAGGTCATTTCACCATCGTCAGGCAGCTCAATCTCCTGGTGTTTATTTGAAGAGATTTTGTGTTGTTATGTTTATGGACCGCAAATTACGTCGGTTGATTATTGCAGACGCTCATTTTGTATTCGATTATATTTTTGAATTAAAAAAAAAAATCCTGTATTTTATATAAAAACTCATAAAGTTATCTCCCTTTAACCCTTTGAAAATTTGTTTTTAATTGTGATTATTTTGATCAATTTCATATGTTAAAATATGTATGTCTTTTCAAATTTTCTGATGTTTGTGGTTGAGCACTGTGATTTCTTTGTTTCATCCAAAATCAAATTTTTAATATATATATATATATATATATATATATATACACACTTTCCCACCCCCCAACTATCCTAACCTCTCCTGTTGACACTCACGTGCTGACCTATTTGACCAATACCCACATACCAACAAACAGATTTGATTTCGATTTTCTGTTCATCTAACAACTCCTCCCTTTTATTACTCCCATGAGCTACTTCCTTTACTCAAATCTCTCTCCGAGAAATGGCTACTCCCCCCTCTATCAGGTAGTTTTCTCACCATTAATTTTTCTACCTACCCCCTCAACTCCTATCCTATCTGTTTCCCTTCTTAACTCTCCCAAAGATGTCTCCTATAACCAATCAAATATTTCCCTCACCACAAAACTTACCCACCTACCTACTTCCCCCTTCTATAAAACACTGGTATGACCCTAATAATTCAATAAAGCAGAAGAAGCTGAGGTCAACCTCCAGCGAAATATACTACACATTTTTGTCGGAGTTTTGTTCTTTCATTCCTAATTTTACCCCATTCTGTCGGATTTATTCCAACCCCCTTTTCTTCATATGGGGTGCTCGAGCTGCCTTACCTCAATTCCATACAGCTACCATGAGACTGCTTATACAAAAGAATGTGTACCCGGACCCCACCTCTGTCAATTGGTCCTCCCCGCTGAAGCGGACTTCCGCAAGGCACAAGATGTCTGCCCCATACCGAGAGTTCTTTGCCACGGTACCAGTTCATTGTCCAGGGCCCCGGGAGATGTTCAAATATTTCAGGTGGCTATTGTTAGCCTAGGTTTGTTGTAATGTTTTCTTGTTTTCATTCTGTTAATGAGAACAGCCACCAGCCACAGGCTATCGGCCAGCTTGATATTTGCTTAGGTCACCTTTTCTATACCCTTCCCAGATATCTGGGTGGAAGTACTACCCAGGGGCTACTCATTCACTCACAACCTCGCCACGCATGTAGAAATATCTGCACATGTTGTGCGCTTGTGCGACACACTCAACATGCTCTCCTTCCCCGAAGACTGGAATCAGGAACAAGCCGAGGCAAGATGACTGAAAGTATTTGGGGAGCGCAGGTGGATGATCTGTCAAGATCTATGGGTCCACCACACCGGAAAAATTCTTTTTTAGTTGTTTAAGATTTAACTTAGTTTAAGTTAAATTAAGCTTAATTGAAGTAATACCTAATTTTGAAAATTAATTAAGCACATATCCTCCAAAAATTGTCGGCTTAAAGCCATATAAAAAAATAAACACATTTGTTTGTTTACTTAACTTCATATTATATATATAATATATAATATATATATATATATATATATATATATATATATATATATATATATATATTATATATATCTTATTATAATAGAGATTGTGGGTTTATCTGTAACCGAAAACTATATTACTATATACCAGTTACAATTTCCTTTGTTATTTAGATCACATTCTCCATGATTTTATTTTTATTTAAACCTCAATGATTAATAAAATTGTTTTATATTATAAATACTGTTGACCATATCTACATGATATTTTCCACGTACCCCACTTGTACGGGTCAGGCACAAGGCCCTATTTATGTGGGACCACCACAAGCCGAGACTCATGGGTGGCGGGTGAAAAATTGCGTCGATCCCGTCGGCATTCCCCCTCAAGGGGGCGCTCAGGCGCTGGGCAATAAACCCAGCCTGCCCCTTTAAATCGAGGGGGCAGGTGTTGCTTGGGGATGGCCCCCTGGGATCGACGCTGTTAATTATAGCAATGGTCCAGAGGCCGAAGCCACTGTTGACCATATCTACATATTTATAACATGCAATTGTATTTATATATACAACAAATAGCGGTTTACAGTGTGAACGGGAAGGCTAATTTGCATATTGATCTTAAAAAATTGATTTTATTAATATATGCTTAGTATTATTGATTTCTGATTGTTTGGTTTTATCTTATTGAAATATGAGCAAAAATCTCGGGGATAAATCTTAAAAGAAATCCTTTAACAAGAAGAAATAACTGTAATATTATCCTTTAATTCCTATTTTAACTAAATAGTTAAATTATGAAAATTTACCAATGAAAGACGGGAGTAATGGAAAATGATGGAAGACTTAGTTTCAAAGTTGTTCTATTTTTCAATCATACCCCCTCTGTTCCAAATCTTTTTATCTGCATTCTTATTCAGTTTTATTAGCCTTTCAAATTTAACATGATATTTTATTATATTAAAACTTAAAAACTTGCACCCGGAGGTGCATAAATTTGCTAGTATATATATATATATATATATATATATATATATGTATATATATATATATATAAATATATATATATATATATATATATATTATAATATATATATATATAATATATGTGTGTGTGTGTGTGTGTGTGTGTGTGTCTGTCAGTAGCAGTAGCCTAATTTTCCATTTCGCTGATAGAAAATAGAATCCTTTCAGAAAAACTTCCTGACGACGACGGATAAATATAAACCTCACTTTTAATACGTTGTGTAGGCGGCTTAATCTCATGTTATTTGTGGTTTCTGTAATATTTGTGGAATATTCTCTCTCTATATCTTTCAACCTTTTAGTTACATAAGAAAAAAATGCTATCTGAAGACAGTTTAGGAAGAGAATTATGGGTAGGCTTTATATATGTACACACGCACGCGCGCACACAAGCATATACACACAGCCCCCCCCCCACCATATATATATGAAAATTAATTAGTTGATAATTAATGAGTTAGGCAAACAAATCTGTTCAAATGCATGTCGTAAACGAATCGAGAAAAAGTCGATCTCTGTATGTACATTTCGGCATATTATGCCTCATCTGCAGAGTTATATATATTTACCAATCCCTCCACACGAGCAGGATGTGACATAAGGTCAATTTCTTAAGCCGAGTTCAACAGGTTTGAATTCAGAGTTTTCCTTCTCCTAGACTGGTTGCCTAACCAAGGTTAAAGAGCCCAATCTACCCTACTATTTATCCATACGCTGGAGGGAGTATTGGATTCATACCTTTCCCAAGGGTATTAGCGCAAAGTGAAATGCAATTATCACATCCAGGATTTGAACTCTGGGCGACGAGTCCATTTCCCATGACTTTAACCATTGCACCACGCGCTTCCTGCATCTGCAGAGTTATAGACATGGGAGACTGCTCTGTGTGATTCGAACCCTGACTGCCAGGCTGACAGGCAGGGATTCTAACCATTACATTAGCTGTTTTTTTCCCAAATTTCTCGTTTGTGTATGAACTGATATTTTTGGGGGGACTTTTCTGAACAACAGTATGAAAGTAAACAAACAGGCTTGGTTCTGTTTGAGATGGCGATAGCCGACAATTTTGGGAGAATGAGTGCTTAATTGAAGTCATACCTAATTGAAAATTAATTAGTTGATAATTAATGAGTTAGGCGAGAAAATCTGTTCAATATATGAATGTGTAATATTATGAAAAAATTGAAAAACTCAAGTTCATAAAAGAGTAATGTTTATTTTGCCTACGGTGCAGTGTTTCGATCTGTTTCAATAGATCTTCATCATGGCTTTCGTTAGTTTGAAGTAACAAATAAAAGTATCACAGAAAATAAGAAATCTTTGAGACTCTTTCCTTCAAACTGACGAAAGCCCTGATGAAGATCTATTGAAACAGATCGAAACACTGCAGCGTAGGCGAAATACACATTACACGTTTATGAACTTGTGTTTTTCAATTTTTTTCATAATATTACATACTGTCGGATTCACTTCCACTTTTTCCTCACATATATGAATGTATATAGTTATTTACTAAGCTTAGCTTAGATGTGGCACAAGGCCAGAAGTATGGGGCACCCAGTGAGAATCGAACTTATTACCAATGGTTAGCTAATCTAGCTAGCTAACCATTACACCACGTAAGGTGCCCTATATGCATGTATATATGCGCACGTGTATGATGATCCAGAATATTAAGCTCGTCTGCTTCAAAAACAAAAGTGTAATGATTTGGCGTTTTACACGACTACACTAAATCGTATAAGTAACGTGGTGGTGGCGTTCACACGCGTAAAACTTTTGGTTGTTTACTATATATCTAGCAATTCTTGGTCGCTAGTAGCAGGTCATGGAAGTATCACCTTACGCACGCCGCGGGCTCTTAGTCACGGTCAATTTACTATCTCCACGGGGTATCTTTGGGCAGGGGAGTCTCATTCATAAAAGAACTAGTAGTATTTCTTTGGGCGTAGTAAAATAAAGATGAGGACAGTACTTCTTGCTTTTCATCAATTTATTTCCTTAATGCAAGTTATTGAGAGAGAGAGAGAGAGAGAGAGAGAGAGAGAGAGAGAGAGAGAGAGAGAGAGAGAGAGAGAGAGAGAGAGAGAGAGAGAGAGAGAGAGAGAGAGAGAGAGAGAGAGAGAGAGAGAGTTTTCTGTAACACACGCCTTTCAATCACCCGCCCATGACTAACTCGCCCAAACTGCCATCCCGACTGTCCTCGGCAGATTCCGTAGCGCAATTGTCAAACCAACTCCACGGCCGCAGACCAAACTCAACTCGCACAATCTAAGGTTTCCTCATTATATAGAAATGATTGAGGAACTTTCTAGAATGTGGAATCTTTCGAAGGTTCTAATTGTTCTACCAAATTGCGCGTGTCGATTAAGAAGTCAACGGGTCAACCATCCTTTCTTCTGACAAACCGATTAAACTAAATTTTAATAGCAAAATCCAAGACTCACTGGCTAAGAATAGACTCACAGGTGATAACGAGAATTTCATATTCTTCCTGCTCGCCCATTCACGTAAGGTCTGAGAATCATGCTAATCCTATTAAGGTTTCTCTGTGTCTGGCACAAGGCCACAAATATGGTGCTCCCGTGTAGGGCGCGCTATTATGCTACAATGTCTACCTGTCTACAATGTCTACCTGTCTACGTGTCTACCTAATAATGGTTGCTCGCAAAGATATATGCCTAATTAGATATATTTCTAAAAATAGCAAATTAAAACTGTTGGATTATTTTGGTATATAAGGTGTGCTACAATACAACACTTAAATTTATAGACTAAGCGAGGTCACGTGGTTAAAACCTAAGCCAATCAACAGCCCGAATGCGTGGCTGGTTGACTACTTAATCACTCTAAGTGAGTTTGAACTTCAGTCGCGCTATTATGGGGACACCGAGATTGAGAAACACCCAAGCCAACCCAAATCAACAAAAGAAACCAGAAGACCAGACGATTCAGTCCAGCATATAATAATAATAATAATAATAATAAGAAGAAGAAGAAGAAGAAGAAGAAGAAGAAGAAGAAGAAGAAGAAGAAGAAGAAGAAGAGGTATTCAGCAATATTACATCATCATCATTTTTTATGTATGAAAATACAATAAGACCTTATTTTTTTATTTAAAAATTGGATCGGGAAAATCAAAGCCCTAATACCCTATTGCTCTAACATACATACTGCTATAATGTGCTATTTTTATGTGTTACGCTATCTTACCAAACACACAAATACGTTGTAGACAATTATTACTTTACTGAGTTCGATCCTATGTGCACACATCATATAAAAGTGGCCTTGGCAGCTAAATTGAAAACAAAGGCGTGAACTCCACCTGACCCTGATCAATTCACCCTGTGGTTTGCAAAAGCTAAAATGGACGCTTTAATCGTTCGTTATTTGTTTATTCTATGAAGTGAAAAGCTGTTAAACATTTAGCGAGTCAATAAATAACCCCTAATTTGTCAGCGCGGTAATTTTGGAAATAAAGAAAAACAAAATAAAGTAAATACGTCATTACGATGTTTCGTGATTGTATATAAGTTAGGTTGAAAGAATTGAAAACCGTTAGGTGTGGACGCAGATAGCAAATTCAATAAACAAAATGACTACGTCCTTGTCTAGACGAAAATGAAAATCACGCGGGGGAAAAATCCGTTGGTTTAGAACAGTGACCGCCAAATTTTTTAAACAAACTTTATTCCGCATCAAACCCCAGGGCTAGTTACAATGACTAAATAGACGTGTGGCTACTGTTTTTTTTTGTTTTGTTTTGTTTTGTTTTTTTGTAATATTTTTGTTGGTTAGTTGTGTTACGTAGTGCCTTTTCTTGGACGGTACTAAATAGGTATATGTTGCATACCTCTTTACCGGCACTATATATCTATATGTTAAATACTTCTTACGTCTTATTCTGGTCGTCTATTCTTCTGGCCGGATCTGGTATATCTTCTACAGGTCTGGTCTTTCTTATATGGGAATTCCGGGTCTGGTCTATGTTGGGGATCGTTCCTTATCAGAAGCCTTGTGCTATTGTTAGCTTTTAGTAATAACAACAAGACTTCGATTTACGATGATGTTACTTTATTCGTAGAACCCCAGACCAGACAATGCGCGCGGAGAGAGTCACATCTTGCTAGCTTCGCTTCTAAGTCCTAACTGTAACTGAGTTGCTTACTCCTTAAACCGGAAGGGCCTTCTATTGCCTTCCGTTTCTCACGATCATACCCAGAACGCAAGGTCAGAGTGAGGTCAAACGCTGTCACTCACTCTCAAGGCCATCAGCTGTACTGATCGCCATAAGGATTTCTATACTACCTTAAAAAGATATTAGGGATCCATAATTATGTAACAGTTGGTTGGTTGGTTGGTTGGTTGGTTTGGTTTTTAAATCCAAATTGCATTACTTTTTTACTCACCTTCGTATGAAGTTAAGTAAGCAAACAAATGTGTTTATTTTTTTATATGGCTTTAAGCCGACAATTTTTGGAGGATATGTGCTTAATTGAAGTCATTACTAATTTTGAAAATTAATTAGTTAATAATTAATGAATTTAGGCGGGCATATATGTTCAAATGTAAGGCTAAACGAATCTCTGAATGTACATTTCAACCTATATAACCTTGTCTCATCAGCAAGGTTATAGACATGGGGGACTGCTCCGTGTGTGACTCGAAACCTCGACTGTCAAGCTGACAAGCGAAGTCTCTAACCGTTACACTAGCTTGCCAAATCCCCCATTCTTCGTTCGTTTTGAAACTTATTTATATTCCACTTTTTATTGACTTGCTACACGACAGTATGAAGTTAAGTAAACAGAAGTTAAGTTTATTTCTTATATGGTTTGGTTTGGTTGGTTTATCGATTTTAACGGCATATCAATCCATCTGGGGTTATGTCCTACCTAACGGATAGGAAGTAATGTTGTGTATTTATATTTATACTTTTTAGTAATTGGTTTTAACAATGTGTTAGAACCATTGGTGATCATGTTTTATGGTATTGATTAAGTCCATGTCTATATTCTGTGGTATAATTTCATTTCCCCACAATAGGACAGACAGACCTCTATGTTGACTTTGTAGTAATTGGTTTTAACAATGTGTGAGCGTAATTGGGGATCGTGTTGTATGGTAATGATTACGTTCACATCTATATTCTATGGCATAATTTTATTTCCTTCAAAAAAGACAGAATGTCTTCTATGTTGACATTTTCAAATAGATCTTTCATATTGTTTGCATTAAAATAACAGTTTCTTATGTGTGCAAAAAAAAACCCGGCATTCCATGAATAAGTATTTTTGTTGTAGTGCGTCAGATTAGGAACCAATATTTTCTGGGTCCGATAGCAGCCTTCGCCAACTAAGCGTATGAGTAGCACAGGGATCTGTGCGGTAAAGTGAAGAGCTGATGGTAGGTTTGGCCCTCCAACTCAGTAACTAAAACAATTTGCTTGGTCTAGAACTAGTGAAAGGGGGATAAACTCCCTTGCTGTCTGGCTGATACCGACTTTAGGCCACCCCGACGACTTATTTTTTGTTAGAAGAAAAGAAGAAGGAAGTGCTCTCAAAGTAGCTTTGCCTCTTTGGTTCGAATTCAGTGTTTTCCTTCTCCTAGAGCATGTTGTATTGCCGACTACTGGACTTCAATAAAACCACAGACACGTGTATATAAAAACATGACCCGTCTTTATTTTCTTCGGTATGTGGGTGGTGAGGACCGACGAGTGTTCACAATGAAAATGTCTGGGTAGTATGGTGAAGAGCGCAGTGTTCCGAAGGTTGTTGATGACGGGAGGCGACGAGGTTACCTTCACGGCTGCTCGCTGGGGACTGCATGACACTCTTCATCCGGTAGTCTTTATATATAATAAATATGCTCACGCATTTTTATCTTTTGATCTGATAACGGAGATACTTCCTTTTTTTATATATTTCTTTATCTTTCTTTCCGCCTCCTCACCGGAAGAGGAGTTTTCCGTTTTCCTTTTTTCTTTATATATTTCTTCATCTCCCTGCTTCTTGACCGGAAGACATCTCTTCCATTATCCCCTTTATATATATATATATATATATATATATATATATATAAATATATATATATATATATATATATATATATGGGAGAAATGTGAGGAGGTTAATTCCACAGTATGTGGAGAAAGGTAGACAAACACGGGATGTTATGGAAACTGGATGTTTATTGTCGACGATGCAACGTTTCGGTCTCTTAATTAGACCATCTTCAGGACTTCGATATAGTACTCGCTTCGATTATTGACATTCTCAAAATTCTGAAACAGAAGATCGTCAGTAGGGAGACGGGTGGTTGGGGTGGTTAGTGGATTTTCTTCTCACTAGATAGGGAGTATCAGAATGGTGGATGGTGGTACCACAGGTGTTGGTCTAGAAAAATTCACTAACCACCCCAACCACCCGTCTCCCTCTTACTTCCAAAAGACTTTCGTCCTATCTGTTTGTATCTTGTCATGTGTGTCATGTTCAACGTGCTCTGACAATAGAGTCTGTATTGTTGTTATTTTGTACTTCTTTTTTCGGAGTTATTTGTGTATACGTTGGAAGGTTAGTCTGAGCCTTCTAACATATTATAAGAACAACACATTTAATTCTTATACTGTGATTAGAATTTTTTTTCTAAACGGAAAATACATCTTAGCAGTAATGTTATAGACCCCTTTATATTGGGTATATAATGGGAAAGAAGGAGACAAGATGAGGGGGTCATGGGTTCTTACGTTTCTGCTTCTTGTCAACTTTGAAGGCAGCCATCTTCTTCAGGGAAAATTTCTCCGGGCTGTTGGCCTCTTCTGTTGTTCTCTACGAGGCGGGTGTCTACTTATTTCATGTTTTAATTAATACGCAAGTCTTATTTTTTTTATTAGTCTTTATTAAAAAACAACTGTTAAGTATCTGGCCGCCATCCTTGGCCAGTTGTAAAGAACTTAAAGTAAATAAGTAAGTAAGTCCTGAGTTATAGAATCCTATGGTAAATGAATAAGTCCTGGGTTATGTATTCCTACGTAGTGTCAAAAGGTCCAGTGATATAATCCTATGTTCCGTCGTCCACAAGGGTTCAAGTAGTTATGAGTAGAACAGTCAGTATAAATAACAATATCAGCAGCAGAATACTGCCAGTGGTTGGTCAATAGGTTGGTCACATGGTTATCGGCGAGTCTATAAGTAGAAGCGGACATCTGGCACACACCTTATATCAGAAAACGCCAACAACAACGCCAGCCCAAAAGATTCCTCGAAACCGCGCGGATGTGAAGCGGCATCTTGAGAGCAAGGGACATCTGCATTCGCTCCCGCTGATATTCTAGCCGCAACTCCTTAACTACAAACTAATTTCTGTTTACACGCTGCTATTCGCTTATGGTAAATGTTACCACATGCCAATCTATAACGGTATCCGTACTTTTCTATCCACCCCCGCTATTTGAATCTTCAGAGAACTTTGATTCAAAAACATCTACACTAAGTACACAGTTCATAGGCTACCAATGAATTATGTAATAGTAAGAATTGAGGACATGAAGGACAAAAATAAGATGGCATGACTTCACAACATTTTAAAAGAGTTTCACGGTTCATGAGAAAACTAATTGGAATAAATATGTTGAATATAAAAGAGAAAACTTCGTAGAAAAGTTCCTTCATTTTTAAATGCAAATACAGATTCAGTACTGATAGTTTTTTAAGCACACGTCGTAGCTAGAGAAGGTAATGTATTTACCCTCGTTTGCTAGAAAGCAGTTTGTTTTTATTACTTGCTGTTAGCTTTTGACCACTCAAGTTCAGCGTTCGACCCCCTTCACGTTGGTCGACTCCTTTCTGATCCCCAGGCATTTATCTACCATTTCGATAGTCGCATTGATATTCAAGGGTTGATATCGATTACTTTGGCAATACATGGTTTAGCGGAAGATATTGACTCAAGCAAAAGTCGGAAGAAAAATGCTGATCAGATTCTTCATCGAAAAATAGGGACGTACAAGGGGGGTCAAGAAGTAATGTCATTTTGTTTAGGACGGGTATAATTACCAACACAGGAAGATGTATCATAGATCAAAATGAAGCTGGTCCTCTGTGGATCACATCCCTACTTCTCCACATAGATGAGTAAAAAAGTAATACCAGCGTATGAGTAGCGCAGGGATCTGTGCAGTAAAGTAAGAAGCTGATGGTAGGTGTGGTGCTCCACCTCAGATGCTAAAATCATCTCCTTGGTCTGACACTAGTGAAAAGAGGATAGACTCCCTCGCTGTCTGGCTGATACCGACATTAGACCACCCTGACGACTTTACTTACTATTAAAGTAGGGCTGGGTTAACTCAGTCGGAAGAGCATTCGGCTAAGAATCACAAGGTTCTTGGTTTGATATCGGCCCTCGCCAACTTAGCGTATGAGTAGCACAAAGACCTGCGTGGTAAAGTGAGAAGATGCTGGTAGGTGTGGCGCTCCACCTCAGATGCTAAAATACTCTCCTTGGTCTAGCGCTGTCTGGATGATACCGACATTAGGCCACCCCGACGACTTTACTTTATTAAAGTGAACGTTTCCTGGTGTCAATCGAAGAATATTACGGTTATTCTTGTAAGTAAATATAGCGTATTCACGCCGAATTCTCTTCGCAATTATTCGACTGAAAATATTATAGTATGTCCATCTCATTGACTCCAGTAACCCGCCGAGGAAATTAAAACGAATGTTTATCATGAATATTAACCAAATTGAATTCTCGATTGAATTACTTGTCTTGTCACTGTCAAAGGTTAATGAAAATAGTTGTCCTATTTATTGGAACTATTAAGCATTTGTGTCCAATTGTGAGAGGGCCTATCGATTTTTTGTTTCTTGACATCCGCATCATTCCTGTCACGAAGTATCAACTCAAGAACGTTTAAGTCTCTCTCAAAGGTCTCAGCAGATGCACTGTGATTTTTATATTCAAAACATACTTGTCTTTCCTGGTTGGCTCTTATGCTTTGTGATGTATTCTGAAAATATAATGAATAATGCTTGGTCATAATATAGGTCAGGACGGTCCATATACGGTCTTTGCAACCTATTAAAAATAATTGAATGTGTTGTTCTCTGGCCAAAAGCCCAGTTTTCGGGGTTGTTTAATCCATTTGAAGTTTGATTTCTTTGTTAACTGAAATGTAAACCTTTGTGGGTTGGTTGGGTTTTACGGCATGTCAACCCATTGGGTTATTTTATGCCAAATACATTTTGTTTTATTTCTTTGTAAAGTACAGCTGCCAAGTGTTGACATGACGTAAATTCCAGCCAACCAACCATTCTTACATAGCTCCCCGAACTTTTGGCCTTGTGTCAGACCTGACTAAGCTCATTTAATGTCTGTTCCAGATCGCTCTCTACTTCGTTGTCTTATGTTCTGTATTACTGAGCTCCCCGAACTTCTGGCCTTGTGTCAAACCGGACTAAGCTCATTAAATGACCTTTCCAGATCGCTCTCTACTTAGTTGTCTTATGTTCTGTATTACTGAGCTCCCGAACTTCTGGCCTTGTGTCAAACCGGACTAAGCTCATTAAATGACTGTTCCAGATCGCTCTCTACTTCGTTGTCTTATGTTCTGTCTTACTGAGCTCCCCGAACTTCTGGCCTTGTGTCAAACCGGACTAAGCTCATTAAATGACTGTTCCAGATTTTGATTCTATTGGTAATTAGATATAGTGATAGAGGTTTAGTTATTTTTTGAAATCAAGTTTTCTGTTGAGGATTTGAACATCAAGAGAGTGTGTGGATGATTTTTGTAGGTCTATGAACTTGCATCCTTCATAGGAGGCCGGTTCTTTTCAAAAAGTTTAATATGCTCTAGGGATCTTTTTTCCAAATAGTTTGTCCATGTTGTTAACATTGTAGAACTTTCTTCAAGTGTTGGGGAGGTGTGTGCATTCCATCAGAATATGTTTTATTGTATACCAGTTTGTTGCGTTTTGAATGGCCATTGCTTGGCCTTATAGCAGAAGCGCTTATCTGGTGGAATTGGATTCTTGATAAAGAGTCCGTTGATAATGTGAATCCTCTGGTTACCAAAGTGTTCTCAGTTACTGGTATAAAGTCCTTCGATAATGAATCCTGTTAGTTACTAAAGGGTTCTCAGTTACTGGTAATCGTATAAGTCCTTCGACAGTATTGGTAAAGATCCGGCAATCCTATGTCTGTCCGTCCTCACAGAGTGCAGTTTTAATTATGACCAATGTGGGGAGCTTAAGTATTCTATCAGGCAAGTAGTATTGCTAGTGATTGGTTAAAAGAGTCAGTCACGTGACCTTACCTAGTCTATAAATCTAGATGGGTATTTAGAGCACATCTTATATGAAAATACCTTGGGCACCTCATGTGGTGTAATGGTTAGCAAGGAAGACTGGCAAACCATGACTAGTGAGTTCGAGTCTCACTGGGTGCCCCTTACATTCGGCCTTGTGCCATATCTAAGCGAAGCTTAGTAAATAACTATATGAAAATACCTTGGGCACCTCATGTGGTGTAATGGTTAGCAAGCTAGCTTCGCAAACCATTGTTAGTGAGTTCGATTCTCATTGGGAGCCGCATACTTCTGGCCTTGTGCCATATCTAAGCTAAGCTTAGTAAATAACTATATGAAAATACCTTGGGCACCTCATGTGGTGTAATGGTTAGCAAGCTAGCTTAGCAGACCATCGTTAGTGAGTTCGATTCTCACTGGGTGCCCCACAATTCTGGCCTTGTGCCGCATCTAAGCAAAGCTTAGTAAATAACTTTGGGCACCTCTCGTGGTGTAATGGTTAGCAAGCTCGCTTCGCAAACCATTGTTAGTGAGTTCGATTCTCATTGGGAGCCCCGTACTTCTGGCCTTGTGCCATATCTAAGCTAAGCTTAGTAAATAACTATATGAAAATACCTTGGGCACCTCATGTGGTGTAATGGTTAGCAAGCTAGCTTAGCAGACCATCGTTAGTGAGTTCGATTCTCACTGGGTGCCCCACAATTCTGGCCTTGTGCCGCATCTAAGCAAAGCTTAGTAAATAACTTTGGGCACCTCTCGTGGTGTAATGGTTAGCAAGCTCGCTTCGCAAACCATTGTTAGTGAGTTCGATTCTCATTGGGAGCCCCGTACTTCTGGCCTTGTGCCATATCTAAGCTAAGCTTAGTAAATAACTATATGAAAATACCTTGGGCACCTCACGTGGTGTAATGGTTAGCAAGCTAGATTTGCAGACCATTGTTAGTGGGTTCAATTCTCATTGGGCGCCCCATTCTGGCTTTGTGCCACATCTAAGCTAAGCTTAGTAAATAATAATAAGGGTACCTCACGTGGTGTAATGGTTAGCAAGCTCGCTTCGCAAACCATTGTTAGTGAGTTCGATTCTCATTGGGCGCCCCATACTTCTGGCCTTGTGCCATATCTAAGCTAAGCTTAGTATATTTAAGGGCACCTCAGGTTGTGTAATGGTTAGCAAGGAAGACTGGCAACCCATGACTAGTGAGTTCGAGCCTCACTGGGTGCCCCTGACATTCGGCCTTGTGCCATATCTAAGCAAAGCTTAGTAAATAACTATATGAAAAATACCTTGGGCACCTCACGTGGTGTAATGGTTAGCAAGCTCGCTTCGCAAACCATTGTTAGTGAGTTCGATTCTCATTGGGAGCCCCATACTTCTGGCCTTGTGCCATATCTAAGCTAAGCTTAGTAAATAACTATATGAAAATACCTTGGGCACCTCATGTCGTGTAATGGTTAGCAAGCTAGATTAGTAGACCATTGTTAGTGAGTTCGATTCTCACTGGGTGCCCCACACTTCTGGCCTTGTGCCGCATCTGAGCTAAGCTTAGTAAATGACTATATCAAAATACTTCCAACACACGTGGACATTTAGGTGGAGGTTCTTCTTTTAGAATGAAGGAGTGGGGTTAATCTAGTGTGGCCAATGCGTGGGTTATTTAATGCTAGAGCCATAATTGTAGAAGAAAATGAGTGGTACCCACATAAATCTCCAACACAACCTGGCACTTGGGTGCAAGCGCTGGGGCTTCCAGGAAGGCTTGCATCTCGTGAAGTGACTCAATAATACCTGAGACAGCACCCTCCAGCAGCTTGGTAGCCCAGTCGTCTTGGACTTTCCCTTGCCACTGGACTAATTGCGGGACTGCCAAGATACTGGACTGGGGTCAGTGCAGCCTCTTTCCACTTAGAATATCTCACGCACAAGAAAAGAAAGAAAAAAAGAAAAAGTCTTCACTATGATATGACTAATTAGATACACTTGAAATGTTTTAGTATCGATGGTCCTAAGATCAGAAAATATGTCAGAACAGGTATAGCATCCCAAAATGTTTAATGTTTACATAGTTTCCTTAATCAGGACATTCTAAGGAAGAAAAATATCCTCAGAGAGTAGATTAGTGGAGGAAGGGGGTGCACAGTATCCCTGCCTATCCCATGAAATATTTAATCTTCAGAGACTAAAGCGAAAATTAACCATAAGTCCATTTTCTGAGGAAATCACTCCAAACTGCACCTTCCCTTTGCATTTAATGGAGTATATATTTAACTCCATATGAGCAGGATGTGACACACGGTCAATTCATATGCAGCTGTGGAGCTGAGGCGGTTCATACCTTTCCCAAGTGTATTAGTCCGAATGATAACGTATTAGCTCGACTGGAGTTCAAACTCACTTACTACAATGTCCTAGTCCAACAATCTGGCCTTTAGTTTTCACTAACAGTCCAGTGACCAAAGCCACCGGAGACCCACCCCAAAGAACGGGTACTAATTAGTTATTTTTAATTGCATTGAAGGTAGTACCACATACTGTCAATGGCGGAGGTGTTGGTTTTCTTTGTTTAATGATATAACCAATGCTAAAGTCATCCTT
>CM042152.1:7206390-7238890 GCA_023376005.1 Doryteuthis pealeii
TCTGTAGAACATTAAAGTATTTTCAGCCACTTCACAGGCCATCATCAGGAGAATTGCAAAAACAATATATCATTGAAATATTCAATTTATACTGGTGTTCTATTTATACTGGTGTTATTTTTTTTAAGTACTTGGGAACAATTCAGTTATGCGAAATTCATCAGCCAATTCCAGAAAGAAATTGGATTAACCCATGGCATAATTCTGTGTTGCCAATGACCGCTGTTCCCTTGAGTCCCCGGCACTTTGGGATCATCCGCGTACACACAGTATTGCATACCTCTTTACTTCTTACTTCTATTCATCTTCTAACGTCTTTGATGTGTTAAGGACTTCTACTAGGTCTCTTCTAACATCCCTTCCAGCGTCTTGGTGACCGGTCGCACTTGGCTCAGTTCTTCTTCCAACCAGTCCTGTTACCAAGACACCCATTAATCACAAGACCATGCTATTTTTCTTAAGCTTTTATTTCCTTAACTATACATTTCACGTAACTAAATATTTGACTAATATAACGCGCGTATGCAGAGTGAGTTACAGTTAAGGCAGGACATATTCACTGCCTGACGTCCAACTGAAAACTGAGGACTCAACCAGGTCCCACGAGACTTCACGAATTTCGCGGGCTTTCTGTAATATTCCATGGAAAGTCCCGCCCGTGATATGAAAAGGGCCATCCCTTTAGAAATACAGGGGATTGATTAATAATCTTATACTACCGCATAGATTATGTAACAACAGTTCTCCGAGGTGTTGCTTTTTTCGTGATTGAGTGTAGAAAACCTGGATTGGTTAAGGAATATCTGGTCTGAGACTCGCCAATAATTACCTCGTGTGCTTAGAAGTCCACTTAAGCCATCCGCCAAAGTCAGCTTTGTGACACAGGGTCATTTTCAAGTGGAGTACAGCTTCTAGTTTTGGGCGCTCGGTTGTAATGGTTATCATCGTAGTAAATGCACATGGTGACCCAAATCCAAAGGCTGTTTGCATCTCACATAGCGCTAATACCATTGGGAAAGGTATACATCCAACTGTTCTCAGGGTTCCCACTCATTTTAGAAAATCATTTTCCAGGACGTTTCCAAGACATTTCCTGGACATTTTTAAGATTTTCCAGGACAGAAATTATTCACGGCAATTTCATAATTTAATCGATATTAATCTAATGTCAACACATTTAGACAGTTTTATTGTTACTTTTTTTATGATGCAGGGTTAATTAATTATCTTGGGTTTATTATAGATGATGCCTACATCTATCAATTAACTACACCGAGTGTCCACAAAGTCTATATGCACAAGTTATAAATTATTTTAAACGCACTCTGACAATACAGTTGTCTGGCCTCCTGTTTTTGCTTAGCCATGATAAACATTACTGGGTAATTTTTTCATTAGTAAATCAATTTTACACTCTCACCCAATATTTTAGATAAATATTTTTTTGTTTATCTTTTCATTGAATTAGTACAAATTTCAATAAACTCAAATTTCAGACTGTTGTAGTTGACTCACCTATGACCAGAACAATGGACTTACCCAAAGGGTATATTTAGCAGAGTAAAGCTGCTCAAGTGGGAAGTAGCAAGTGCATGTCTTCGTGTACGTTGTACCAATGAAACCCTCCTCATTTTGTACTTGATATGTGTTGAATACATCTGTACTTTACTTTTATCTCCATGTTTAGTATTTATTTATTGCCCACTAAACAGGTCATAACATAGACAAGGCACTTTAACATTGGTATGGCAACGGGCTAGGGGACGGTAAATTCTGAATTGGAACCTTTTTCCAATGACCTCGTGACACATCCTGCTCGTATGGAGAGGTTAGGTAAAGCACAAGTACTATGAATTTAGATGACAAATTAAAAGACAATTTCTCTGAGAAACTAATCAATAAGATATCCTGATAGTCTTTAGGATATACATAATATGAGAGAGAGAGAGAGAGAGAGAGAGAGAGAGAGAGAGAGAGAGAGAGAGAGAGAGAGAGAGAGAGAGAAACAGAGAGACAGAAACAGAGACAAAGACAGAGACAGACAGACAGACAGTTTTCCTTCTTAACATGCATTGTTTTCATTTCTTGCTTTTTGAGCGTATTTACTAACCCCTCTGCGAAAAATAATTCGACCTATTCATGACGTCATCAATAGGACACCAATCATGACGTCATCAATAGGAACACCAATTACGGTACTTGCTACTCGCATGGATCGCCAAATGGGTTCAAAGGGGCTCTTTAGCCTTGGACGGCAACCAAAAAGTCAACGGAAAGTCCGACACAAAATCTCTGCTGCCTTTCAAGGAAAGGCTAGGTGAGCCAACCTCGAAAACAAATCAGGAGCCGGATCCCCTAAGGCGTTGTGATACTGAAATCCACCCAGGTTTGGGGAATGCGGAGTACCCCTTCATCACCATTGCTCCCTGGTCCACTCTGACCCGGAGTGGTAGTACCTGTTAGGGCCCCTCTATGGGCTAAATAGAAAAACATGCGTTTATAAACAAAATTGTATTATGCATTAAGAATGAATTTATTTAATAAATTTGTCGGCATTAAATAACCCACCGAGGTTGATATACCGTAAAACAAAACAAAACAAACCAAACCAAACTAGAAAATATTGTTAAAGCCTAAATACATTCCATTATTACCAGCTAATGTTATTATAAAACAAAAGAAACATGCAGCTCACAAATGGATTTTGGAATACTCCCCCATCCAATTCGTCTCTCCCCGTTAAGGAAGTTCGAAGCTGGTTTGGATTCAAAGTTTTCCTTCGCCAAGACAAGTTTCCTTATCGGTACTAAAGAACCCCGTTTTCCCTACTAATTAACTATAGCTAAAGGGAGGACATCTGGATCCATGCTTTCCCAATGGTATTATTACGAGATTCACAAGTTTGTAAATACGAGGGTAATGCAGAACTTAAATCCTCCAAAGCGCTGGGGATGAATGGAAACTGTTCGTATGGATATTAGCAACACTGATTTGTTTGTTGTGCATACACGTGCGGCTGTCCCTGTGCGCGCCTCTATGCTACGCTCTGTCGTTTCTGTTAAGTTTTTAAGGACCATAATTGGCCAGTTGATTCTAGGTAGAGTGTCCTCCGATTTGGTTCCTTTGGTAATCCTCTCAGGAAGAGAATCCTAGGTTCCCTCGTAGAAGGTTGCCAGTAGACTGAGAAAGAATCAGCGCTTAAGTAATATATCAGCCACGCAGTATGGCCAGCGATTGGCTAAGGAACTGACCACATGATCTCGCCTAGTCTATGAATATAGGCCCGGAATTAGCATACACCTTATATCCCAAAAATTTCAACAGTTTCTAATGGAGCAGTCGTTTCTGGTGGAAATCTAGTCTTTTCTTTAAGCATTACGCTAGGGTCCATATGGTGCAGCTATACAATAGTACTGATACAGCTACAGATTGAAAGAATTTTCAGTTTATCCAATCAGTGAGATCAAATTTCTATATCATCGCTAACCTGTCTATTGCAGTCCATCCCTTTGCATCGTTTTCTGTAGATGGGATATTACTACCTAGATATGTGAACTGGTCTACTAATTTCAGAGCCTTACCATCTAGTGTAGAGGTATTTGACTCATATCCCACTTGTATGGGCTGGGCACAAGGCCTCGTTTTAATGTGGGCCCACCCACAAGCCGAAGCTCGTGGGTGGGAAAGAAGAAAAATTGCGTCGATCCCTTCGGTATTCCCCCTCAAGGGGGCGCCTCAGGCGCTGGGTAATAAACCCAGCCCCGCCCTCAAGGGGGCAGGTATTGCCTGGGGAGATAGTCCCCTGGGATCGATGCTCTTAACTTGTAAGGTCCAGCAGCCGAAGCTCACTGGACCCCCGGTCGAAACCGGAAGTTTGATATGTTAGACATATCTACATACTACCATCCAGTGTAGAGATGCGTTCATCTTGTTTAAAACACATACGTTACTTCATGGGGATTTGATCTGGAAAATATTAATTTCTTTTACATTGGAAAATAGATAATACTAGTTTGGCCATAATTGAATGGAAGGAATCTTTCATATTCAGTATGTAGAGCTGAATATAGTCCGCGGTTTTTATTGTTGATTTAAATGCAAATACACGCACAGATGCCTCTGGGCGTCAAAACGGAGCCGAGGACATCAGGGTTCGACCGCTTGACCCCCAACTTGTTAAATTGAACATAATCCAGAAATATAATTTTGGCTCGCTCTCTCAAATAAAGACTATTAGTCAGTGAGGCCAGATTTTGGCAATGGACAACCCCGAACCATTAGCACTTTCCATTGGTCGGCGACGACTAGTATTAAGATAATGAGAACGAAATGAATCTTTTTAAAAAGAAATGTTTATCTTCTTCTTGACGCAGGGGTCACGGATCGAAGATGGGCAAGGGAACCCTGGGAGAGAAGCCAGACAGAACGGAGAAATTGACGTGACTGAATTACGAAATACCAATTTAAATAAACATACACACGAGCGCCCAAACAAGCAATCCTACACGCACTCACAAATACTGACATAAACACATGCAGGCATTTATAACTTATATGTACAAGCAAGAATATGCGCCTACCGGGCGTAAGTATCCAAGTTTTAATGTAATGAAATATATTAAAGTAGAAAGACAGACGAAATTAAACAAAAACGCATATAAAGAGATTTCACTGGTTTTAATTATATTTTAAGTGTATCATTTGGTCTATTGTACTCGTCTTTATTTTTATCTGTACAACGTTTCGATAACAATAAAAATGAGAACAATAGTCCGAATAATCCAAATAATAATAATTATCAAATCTCACCTCTAAAATTCAGAGAAATAGTATATTTTAAGTGGTTTCTATATAAAATCATCAAT
Source organism: Doryteuthis pealeii (assembly GCA_023376005.1). Classification (NCBI taxonomy): domain Eukaryota; kingdom Metazoa; phylum Mollusca; class Cephalopoda; order Myopsida; family Loliginidae; genus Doryteuthis; species Doryteuthis pealeii. The sequence continues at coordinate 7,211,256 of CM042152.1, forward strand.
AGGATTGATTTTAATACGTTAAAGAATAAAACAATAATATCATAACACCAAGTAATTATTTATCAAACCCGGTTTTGTTAAAATCAATATGCAAATTAACTACACCATATATTATGTAAACCTTTATTTCTTAGTGATATATAAGACACATTGCAGGATTTTAGATGCACTAATAACATGGTCTGTTTTGGGGCAAGTCTAACTGAGATTGAACTCAGATAAACTTACGAAGTTCGGAAGGTATTGTGACGTGAGTAGTAACGTTGTTTCGATTACAGACAAACCGACACAGAATGCTAAGATTTACCCACCCTTTCTCATGAGCAGGCTGTGACACAAGGTCAATTTTTAAACCAGATTTTAAGTTTTGAATTTTGAGCTACCTTTATTATACCCACAGCTAGAGGGAGAATAGGTGGATGCATATTTTTCCCAAGCGTTTTGCGCCATTTGAAATGCAACCAGGTTGAAAGGATTGGAATTCGTGTCGCTGTGTCCATTTCATACGACGATAATCATTACAGCACGAGACCAACTCTTTTTTCCGTAGTGTTACATAGTTCGTAGGAAGCCTACGAATTATGTATGTAAGTGTAGCTATATTTTGAACAGAAGTTCGTTGAAGATTTAAAATCAGAGGGGGCTAAATGGAAAGTTACCGGTAGCCGTTATAGTTATCATTGGCAGGTAATGACCTTTACTTGGCCCCGCTGACTTCCGACAGTGTGATAACTGAAATTAAGTTAGTTAAGCAGTTGCTGGTCGTTAGCTGAGGAGAGCAGACGTTAAGGATCGTCGCTCCCAAGATGCCGACTTCTCACCGTGCAGTTAGAAACCCTTTTGGGTTGTGGGTTCTTAATAAAGAAATGAGCCCAGGCGACCAGCCCAAGAGAAGAAGAAAGAACTCAACCCAACAGGGGAAAGAACAAGCAAGAACAAGTAGGAACCCATATCCTCTCCTCTCTACTCTTTCCCCATTATGACTTTGAGTACGCTATAGCAATCCATTACACGCATCACTGGATGCTCAGCATGAACTGTCTTGTGTATTACTAGGCTCAGACGCATTTACTTTACTCACGGAAAGTGACCCTTCCGGGTGGTCAGTAATAAGAAATTACCTATTCTTGTCGATATTCATCTTTCAAGATATTCAGCAATCAAGTAATAGACATAACCCCTACCCTTAAACGCAAAGGGTTAATCCTGACTAGGGACATGACGCTCTGGAGTTGGATTAATTTATCATTGGACCAAATGTCGACAGCCCTGTTGGCTGGGGCGTTAGAATGCACCGACTGCACCTCTGCAGAGAGGTAAGACTCCCCCAATGGGGCCACCTGTTGGCCGTTGGGGGCGACCTATGATGCTTAAGGATAGAACCCAGGTGGATGAGCAGTTCATGACATGCAATACTCCACTTTGGCCCTTTCTTGGGCTAGACGAGCGGTCGGAGAGGCCCCCTACGATCAATCGGCTGGACACGTCAAGCCCTAGCACCTATATGATTTTCCCAACCCTATTGCCCTTATGGCAAGTCCCAACTCCTTTTTATCATATGGGTGCTAGAAGGCGGTGGCTGCGGGTCTACATGTCCTGGGAATGACGTTAAACTCTATCTGATGGTGAGGTTCCAGTGTTGGAGGTTTGGGGAATGTGGAGCAACCCTTCATCACCATTGCTCCCTGGTTCACTCTGACCCGGAGTGGTAGTACCTGTTAGGGTCCTAACTATTGGTTAAATAGAAAAATGTATTTATAAACAAATTGTATTATCCATTAAGAATTGATTTATTTCAAAACTTTATCGGCATTAAATGACCCACTGAGGTTGATATGCCGTAAAACAAACCAAACTAAACCAAATCAAATGTCGAAAAATATGTTTTTGACTGTAATCCTTCGGTTTTACTGTTATATACCTACTTCATATCGAGCATATGATGGTGAGAGAGAGAGAGAGAGAGAGAGAGAGAGAGAGAGAGAGAGAGAGAGAGAGAGGGGAGGGAATAGGCGAAGTTATTTGTTGCTCTTTTGAATATTAGATATGCAAATATTCTATACAAATAAAAAAAATCGTTAATAAACAAAATAAGAGAACAAAAAATATTTACTCGTAAATATAGAATAATTGCAATCTATGGGTTGACTTTGATGCTACTTTTAAAACTGACAATGAAATTGTGTCTATTATACCGAGGGCGAATGGAATTATTGGTTGGATGGTTAGACATTTTATTTCAAGGAGTGTTTTAAAAATATATAGAAACAAATATCTTTAAACACCCTACTATACAATACAAGATTGGGGGCTCAAAGCACCGGGTCTTGTTAAAAGGAAAAGCGGGTGCTGCGTGTTCCTCTCTCGAATAGGTGAAAAGGAAATCTTTGACTATTGGTCCTTCACTTTGATATGGCTGCTTGCAATACCACCTAGTACCTAACGAGAGAAACCTGCCAAGTAAGGAATGTACCCGCGACATTATGACAGGGGCTATATGGATGCAGATTTTTCAACACCAAAGTTAGGGGTGCGTATTATACACGAGAACTAATTAATTAACTTTTTGTGTATTCTACTGTCGCCGCCGAGAGGGTGATCGCTGCAATGGTTTGTTAGCCGAGCGAGCTGACCCTAACACTAACTGAGGCGCACAAAACTTACTACCACTCTGGGTTAGAGTGGATCTGGGAGTAATGACGATGAGAGGGTGAGCCACAAACTCCAGATCTCTAGAAAGGTGTTACGTTTCGCTCTCTAATTTCGAATAGGAGTAAGGACATGTTGATAGTATGGGATTGTCTGCCCTTGTTTGGCTGGAAGAGTTATCTTCTCTTGTGTTTCTGGTTTTCCCAACCAGGCGCTCTGACTATTTAAGCAGACAAGCGCCAAGTTTGAATTCTCTTTCTTCTGCGGGACTTGACGAACACACATAGGTTAGACAGTTTGTCTACACCCTCCTTGTGTGGGGGTTTTCACCCACACACACAGACAACGTAGTAAATGACTTTGACTTATGGACTCTCCATAAATTGTATACTTCCATTTTGTATCTTGTCTCATATATGTGTTACTCATATATCCTACATGTTGTTTCTGATGTATCTTATATGTATATTCTCCACATGCTGTCATGTATTAAAGTCTATTGTTATATTTAGCACCCTTGGTCGGAGTTGTCTGTTCAACTAATTATAATTAACATTATTACCTTTTTGAATCCAACAATAGTAAAATAATAGTTGTATACTTATCTCTGGACCGATACTACTTTGGGGAGGCTCGAATCTTGGTTACTGGGCTGACGCACAGTTTGCTGACAATTCCTTGGTGTTTCGATTCTGGAAACCAGCTCGGGTTGGTTTCTGTTGCTAGCACATAATCCAAAGCACCGTCTCAATCTTACTACTAAGCCCGTTAGGACTGGGGTGTTTTTTGTTGAGGGGGGGGGGTTGCTACTACCGTTACCCCCTTTATGCGGTGATACTGTTCACCAGGTCCGTTTCCGGATTCATTTACTGCTTCTCCCAGGCGTGTATTCGGGATGTCCCGGTTCGCTAAAACATGAGCCAACTCCGTCTCCCTAGTTAAAGCCAGAGGGAGGAATCCCTACAATAAGGAGCAGGAATACAGGCTGTCGTTGGCATGGTGGGTTTTCATTTAATGGGGTGGGGCAGTGTCGACAGAATATAGGATTCCGAGAAATGAAATGGGCTGGGGATTTAGGACTTATAATAATAAGTTAGAAATAGGAAATTGAAATAAATCAAAATAAAGAATAAAAAAAGTCTTGCCCTGATGAGCTACTAAGCGAAACAATTAGTAGGTATATTTGTCTCATAAGGTTTAACTTTATATATATATATATATATATATATATATATATATATATATATATATATATATATATATATATATCAGATTGGTCTCTTTAACCTTGGTTAGGCAACCGGTCTAATAAATTGACCGCGTGTCACATCCTGCTCGTGCGGAGGAGTTGATATATATTATATATATATATATATATATATATATATATATATATATATTGGGAGATTATGTGCTTAATTAAAGTCATACCTAATTTGTTAATTAATTAATTATAATTAAATGAATTAGGCGTGCAAATCGGTTTAAGTGTAAAGCGTAAACAAATCGAGAAAAAGTGATTCGATCCCTACCTAAATAAACGAAAAATCATGGGGAAGCCAGCTAGTGTAATGGTTAGAATGTCCGCCTGTCAGCCTGACAGGTAGGGTTTGAATCACACACAAAGCACTGCCCTGTCTATAGCTCTGCTGATCAGGCCTAATTGGCTGAAATGTACATACAGAGATTGACTTTTTCTCGGTTTGTTTACACTTTACACTTAAACCGATATGCACGCCTAATTCATTTATTTATAATTAATTAATGACCAAATTAGGTATGACTTTAATTAAGTACATAATCTCCCCAAAAATTGTTGGCTATCGCCATTTTAAACACATTGTTTGTCCACTTCATATATATATATACGTATGTGTGTGTGTGTGTGTATGTGTGTGTATGTCACCCTGTACATTTTTCGAATACGTTTGCTGTTTATCGCCTCTTGAATAACGATCAATTCTGAATGGCATATCGAAGATAGTTAATACTAAACGTCACGTTGTTAACATTGAATAACTCAGAACGTGTTCTTCGCTCAGGTCCACGATAATAAAACCTCGTTTTATATGTGCCTCCATTTCAAAAGCAACTCGGCGCGAACTTTGAGGCCAAAAGGACAAACCTGAACAGCGATCATAATTCATGTAACACCGATTGATACGGAGAGACTCCTCCCCTAATGATCGACATATTTTCAGATGATCCTTCCTTAATAGAAGTGCATGCGATGATGAATATATTTCCATATAAACTTGCTACGATTTTGGCCTTAGCCTTTCAATCAGACACTTTATCGCCATTGGCGGGCATATTTAATGAATGTTGAGAGACTGTCGCAGTTAATTCTACTTGAGATCGTTTGCTTTCGGAATTCATAGAGGTTAACTGGCTGGACATTTAAAACGGTGTGATTTCAGTAGATTTCCTTTTAATTGTATCTCTCTCTCTCTCTCTCTCTCTCTCTCTCTCTCTCTCTCTCTCTCTCTCTCTCTCTCTCTCTTTCTCTTTCTCTTTCTTTCTTTCTCTCTCTCTATATATGCATTTCCCTTTCATTGTAGCTCTCTCTCTCTCTCTCTCTCTCTCTACACACACATATATATATATATATATATGCATTTCCCTTTTAATTGTAGGTCTCTCTCTCTCTCTCTCTCTCTCTCTCTCTCTCTCTCTCTCCATACATATATATATATATATATATATATCCCTTTCAATTGTATCTCACTCTCTCTCTCTTACTCTCTCTTTCTCTCTCTCTCTCTCTATATATTTATGCATTTCCCTTTTCATTGTAGCTCTCTCTCTCTCTCTCTCTCTCTCTCTATATATATATATATATATATATGCATTTCCCTTTTAATTGTAGCTCTCTCTCTCTCTCTCTCTCTCTCTCTCTCTCTCTCCCTCTCTCTCTCTCTCTCTCTCTCTCTCTCTCTATATATATATATATATATATATATATATAATATGAGTTTTCGCGTATGCTTCTAGATTATTTAGTTAAGAATTAATGCAAAAATGAATTTATGAATACAATAAAAATGAATGGAATGAATAGAATAATTCAAAAATATATTTTCCGATGGATTTCTCCCAGAAGAAAAAAAGATAATAACTTTTGATAGTTAAGAAAAAAAGCCTTTTTCAGACTCTAATGTATCTATTAATGACCTCTCTCCAAAGATTTTTTTTTTCTTCTGGGAGAAATCCCTCGGAAAATCAGTTGGCACAATTAGGGACGTGTTGCTTAATGCCCGCATTAAGCAACACGTCCCCACCAAGATTAGAAATGGAACCGTCGGTCCTAATGATGCACTGAGAAACACGTATGGTTCCTCTATAGGCGAGCACCTAATAAATAACCCTAATTGTGCCAACTTATTTAGTGTTGACTGGTTCTCGATTGAGAGCAGATCACACTCTTTCTATCACCTCAAAATATTGGAGACACTATATATTCTAACCAGTAAGCCTTCTCTTTGCAAGCAAAGGGAGTGCTTACTCGGTTTGAATGTCATCAACATTTAGATCGTCTCCCTCTGTTTTGAGGTGTGGAAAAGGAGAAGAAAAGAGAAATTGTCTTATTCTTTTTTGCCTTTTTTTTTTGTACTTGACCTATTCTATTTTATTTTTTATTATCCTCGATATTTAGCTCTGTTGAGTGAGGATCGAAACATGTCAGCTGATAACTCGTTTTTACTCTCCCTTTACCCCCTTCTATAGTATAACAAAGAAGAAAAATATTTAGTTCTTATTTTTCTCCTTATAATGAATTTGTTAAGAGGTCTATTTACAGCAATAATAAAATTTTGTACCCCAAAAAAAACATTCATTTTTACTATATTCATTAATTCATTTTTGCATTAATTCTTAACTATATATATATATATATATATATATATATATATATATATATATATATATATATATATATGTGTGTGTGTGTGTGTGTTGGTGTTTAAAATTCGATTATTTATGATATTTGGAATTCTTATTTTTTATTTTTTTTCTCATAAATTGGTTTTTTTTCTTTATTGGTTGTTGTTTTTAAGTGCTTTTCTTTTTAATATTTATTTTTAATTTCAGTTGTTTTAGAATCCATTTAGTTGATTGTTTTAAGCGTTGTTTAAAATGAATGTATTGTATGTTATTGTGATTTTAAGATTTATAGTGGATTGTGGTTATTTAGTCTTAGTCTAAAGGTTGTTGATTGTTTCAATAATTAAAAAATAAGTGAATCCAATACTCCCTAATATCGAGTTCCTTCATTTATACATTTTAATGCTTCATAATAACGCCCAATTTTTTTAAAAAATTTTTTAAATTATATATACCGAGAGAAGCATACGGAGATACCTAATATATATATATATATATATATATATATATATATATATATATATATATATATATATATAATGATGAGAGGTATCCAAAACTTGGTAGTAAGGGATGAATCTATATGTGATATCTAAGATACACTGTATTATTATTGTATGATCCAGTATGTATAAATACAGTGAATCTTTAAATCACTACAGAGAGCTCAATGTATAATAAACTTTTTAGATTATTTACAGAGCAATAAAGGCAATAGGTTTGTGGCAATCATATAGGTGCTAGGGCTTAACGTGACCAGCAGATTGATTGGATGGGGGCCTCTCCGACCGCTCGTCTAGTCCAAGAAAGGGCCAAAAGTCGAGTATTGCAAGATATGGACTGCTCAATCACTTGGTTTCTATCCTTAAGCATCATGGGTCGCCACCCACGGCCAACAGGTGGCCCCGTTGGGGGAGTATTACCCCTATGCAGAGGTGCAGCCGGTGCATTCTAACGCCCCATCCTACAGGGCGGAATAATAAAGTAATGCGTTTTGTTACCATTTTATGTTTTGTAAAATGTTACTGTTAAGGAGGGCCCACATTATTGTATACCCTTTTCCCACTTCTTACTTCTGGTCGTATTTTCTTCTGGCCGGCTATGGTTCTTCTTCTATCATCTTAACTTGGTATTGTCTAGCGTCTGGTGTTGACTTGGGGATTCGGGTCTGGTCTTCTATTGGGGATTTCTCTTTATCAGAAGCCCTGTGTCATTGTTAGTTTTTAGGTAATAAACACAAAACTTCGATTTACTTTGATGTTGCTTTATTTGTAAATCCCCAAACCAGACATCTGCGAACATCCTACGAGCTCGGATCCTACTTGTTAACTGAGTTAAACTTACTATCTTTAAACCGGAAGACAGGGTTTTCCATGCCTTCCGGTTCTCACGATTTATCCCTGGAAGGCAAGGTGAGAGTGAGGTCAAGCGCCGTCACTCATTCTCAAGGCTATCAGCTGCACTAATCGACATTATGTTTCTACACTAGCTTATATAAGTATTAGGGATCCAATAATTATGTAACAACATTATCTTACAAGGAAAACTCATCATGAAGCCAAGAGTTGCAGAAGAAAGCGATCGTATCAAAGCACCGGCACATCAACATATTCGGGAACAGTCTTCACATTCGATATCTGTGTTCGAGGATTTTTTTTTTCGGACATTGGACTTCACAGTCACAGGAGGCGCCGTTACTTCAGGGGCACAATAACTGTATAGTCTTCCGAGACTGCAATGCCAATGAATGAGTGAGTGACTTTTCAATGTTAAGGAGGGTTTACAAGAAAAACTCTCAGGGATTATAATCCTTGATTACATTCCAAGAAAAAATTCCAAATATTTAATATCAATCCTTATCTCAAAAATTCAGGCAAAGGAAATAAAAAGATTTATCCAATTAATTATCTCACAAAAATGTAAAAATTATCCTCGTAAACATCATTTTCTTTTTATTATTTAAATTGATAAAAGTGAGGGGAAGACACACAAAAAAACACATTCTCTAAGTTGTCAAGTTGAAAGTTGTTTTAAAAGATACTTCCGGCTTTTTTTTTTTTAATTGTCGAAGATTTTATTAAAATCCGATAATTAGACAATTTTTGACGAACATTTTTTTAAATCATCGCATTTTTAGTGTTTGAACAGGTGCGCATATTACTGTTCATATCTGATAATTTCTGCTTCTGACTGTGCAGTATTTTTTAATAAGAAATCTCTAAGGTGGCATTTTAGATTGTCCACAGAAAACCTCTTCAAAATTGTACAAATATTTTCTTGCGTTTCTGTTAAATTCTTATAATATATATATATATATATATATATATATATATATATATATATATAGAGTGAACAAAAATTATTATAAAGACAATCAGGAATATTTCTTGTTTGTTGTTTAATCTCAACTAGTTTCGACCTTCGGTCATCTTCAGGAGAAAATTTATTATTTGAAGAAATTGTTGATACATTATTAGAAAGGGAGCATTATAGAAGAGTTAAAAATGTTCAAGTGTTATAGTGGGTTTAACATGCTGTTAAAATCCGGGTAGGCGAGTGTGTTTGATAGTAGCATGTTCATTTGTTGTGAAGAACCTCTATATATATATATATATATATATATATATATATATATATATATATATATATATATATATAATAAGTAATCCACAGACACGTGTTTTGAAGTATCCCTTCTCATCAGTGTCGTTATACCGTTAACAGCTACCCCTGGCCGGGTTTGAGACCCGAATGAACTTTCGTTCGCCAATCCTCTTACCCGTACGGCCAGAGGCAGCTGTCAAATATAGGAGAATATTTAATCGCTACATTTCTAAGCGGAAAATAAATTCACTATATATATATATATATATATATATATATATATATATATATATATATATTATATATATATATATTATATATATATATATATATATATTATTTGAAATTAAAGAGCTTTGAAGAGAATAGACTGTAACATCGGGATCAGGTCCATCTAAATTTAAAGCAAAGGCATCTGACTCCCTCTCTAGAAAATTCCATGTCACTGTTGCTTCGTAGCTCACAGGAAGGCTGGGCTGGTTTCACACTCGAAAAAACACAAAATATTTAAATTGATTAAGGTGAGAGGAAGACACACAGAAAAACACATTGACTCCAAGTTGTAAAGTGGAAAGTTGTTTTTAAAGATACTTCCGTCTTTTTTTTAATTGTCGAAGATTTTATCAAAAATCTGATAATTAGACAATTTTTGACGAACATTTTTGCCGTGGATTTTGCTCAACAACTGCCTGCAATTGTTCATTGTCAAGACTGCATATCCGTCCTCTACCTTCTTCATTTTCAAGACTCTCATCTCCACTGCGGAATTTCTGGAACCACCTTCGTACAGTCCGACCACTTGTGGATTCATCTCCCCATGCTTTGTTGATATTGGCAGCAGTTTCGGAGACATTGTGCCCAAGCTTGAACCCATGCAACATAAGAAGGCGAAGGTAATGTTTAGGCATGTTCATCTTTAAAGGCTCCTATTTTTCATAAATGCTTTCTATCTGAAAATAAATTATTTTTGAACACACATTCATTATTATATATGCAAAAATTCACTTGAAATAAACAACAAATTCTATGTTAAAATGACATTTCAAAACCGAGCACTTCAATCGGCCATTGTTTTTGTAACAACCTAATATATATATATATATATATATATATATATATATATATCAGTTATATATCAGGTACATACCTCATATGTATATATATACCTCATATATTACCTCATATATATATACCTCATATATTACCTCATATATATATATATATATATATATATATATATATATATATATATATACCTTACCTCATGTTCTCAGTCTACCCAGGTGGATTGAATAAAGTTTTCTATCCAAGTTCCATGAAGGTTCCCGAGTTTGAAGAAAATATTGCCGAGTACGACATATATATTATATATATATTATATATATATATATATATATATATATATATATATATATAACAATAAACATTCGGAATCAGTCTTCAAAATGTAATTGATACAAATTATCAAACCTTATATCATAAATTCAGACAAAAATAATCTTTTTTCGCGCATTACATGATTGAATTGAGAGCACAGTCGGATTGAGATCTGAAGGGCCTGGGGCCCTTCTGGTTAGGTGACTCCTCAAATTGCGTAAGTCACATCAGAAAGATAGAAACAAACAAAGAAAAGAGATAGATTTTGATATTTGACGTCTCTCTCTCTCTCTCTCTCTCTCTCTCTCTCTCTCTCTCTCTCTCTCTCTCTCTCTCTCTCTTTTCTTTCAACTCTGGGCCTTGTCTTATAATCCTCTTTTTTTAATTCACTCGCAAGATTTTAATCAGAATTAATATCGGCTGATCTTATGGACGTGTATACACACCTTCTAATATTTAATATTTGCATTACTTACCTAATTATTTCTTTGTTAACAAATCATTGGATTGCAGACAATTGTTCTTCTAAAATATTTCTAACACTATAAATGATAAATAAATTTATTGGTTTCAATGGCATGTCATCCCATCTAGGGTTATTTTATACCTAGAGGTTAGGGAATCGCATTCATTATTCATCTATATTTATAGTTTTGTTGTAGTTGTTCCTTAAGAGTTCTTTTTGCACAGTTTTATGATATTAGTAATATCTAATACAAATAATTTACAATAATATGACATCAAGTATTCCCAATACAAATAATTTGCAAACAACTGTATGGTTACAAGTATTCCTATCTAATACTAATAATTACACAGTTTCAAGCAACAAATACTGACCCTTATTAAACAATTATAGCTTCAATTAACTATTCTTAATACAAATAATTTACAGTTAGATGATGCCAAGTATTCCAATCTAATACAAATAATTTGCACAGTTGTATGGTTTCAAGTATTCCTATCTAATATTAATTACTATATGGTTACAAGTAATTATTTCTATTTAATAATAGTTATTATCATGTCGCGTAATTAGCACGGATATCCATGACAATCTCTCGCCAATCTTCCCTATCATTCATTTTTCCAGAGAGGTCCTCTGCACAGCATCCAGTATCCTTGCATCGTTGGTCAATGTAGGTCATTGGTGGCCGGCCCACACTAGCATGCCCATTTGTTGGCTTCCACAGGAGAACGTAGCTTATGAGCTCGTCCTTGCTTCTCCAGCAGTGTCCCGCATGCATTGTCCATCTCACTCCGATGGTTTGTTAGATGGAGGGCAGGTGGCCATACAGCTGCTTCCTTGTGGGGTGCTGTTTCCATGACTTGTTCAAGACCGCACGCAGCATTCTTGTGCAGGTCCCATCTAGCTTATTTTCAAGGCGGTTTGTTAGAGTTCAGGTGGTGCAGCCATACAACAGTACTGATATAACCACAGCCTGGAAGAATTGTCGCTTTAACTTGTCAGTGAGATCGGATTTCCATATGACTGATAATTTGTTTTTGATCGCCCCTGCCTTTGTATATTCAACAAAAGGCTCTTCGGCATAAATAACACAACAAGGGTTGACATGCCGTAAAATCCAACTAACCAGCCAACCGATAATGCTATACACCATAACGCTTATGGCGTAACACAAGGTTGTTGTTGAAAAGTAAGTCGTCGGGGCGGCCTATAGTCGGTATCAGCCAGAGAGCGAGGGTGTCTATCCACTTTTCACTGGGGCTAGACCAAGGAGATTTTTTTGAAGTCTGAGTTAGAGCGATACACCTACTATCTACTTCTCACTTTTTCCGCACAGACCTCTGTGTTACCCATACGCTGAGTGGACGAGGGCCGGTATCGGACCTGGAACCTTGTGGTTCCTACTCCGACGCTCTACCGACTGAGCTATACCGACCCATTTATGTTTTGCATAAAATTCCAAAGCCATGAGAAAAAGGAGCTTTAGAATTTCGAAAGGTAATAAATAATGCAGATATTTATGAGCATTTTCTAGTTTTCACTCCGAGAAAATCGGTTCAAACGTTGCTTTTATTTTTACCGTAGCATTTTCTTTACTCCCGTATTTTGGATGCGTTTAATTAAATTTTTAGGTGAGAAAACATTGTGCAAACAATAAGCGCTTTTCGTTTTCATATAACCCTAATTATTTTTGTACTGTGGTGATAACATATTTACGTGTTAACACAATTAATTGAAAAAAAAAGTTGACAAATTGTTTCCATGCAAAATGGTTTTAGCTATACTTATTTTTCTGTAAGACACTCTGAAATAAATGATATACCATAATTATAGTATGATTATCAAACGATTTTAGTTTAAATTCTGTCATCTTATAGGAAAAGATATATAGAAATTTCACTGCTAAAATCTCTAGAATTACATTATTTATAGTTATTAAACTACAAAGGTTGGTAAATGGATAGCTAGATGATAAATTGATAGAAGACGAGATTAGAGAGATATATAGAGAGATAAATAGATAGAGAGATATAAATAGATATAGAGAGAGATAAATAATATATAGAATAGATAGATAAAAGAGAAAGGATAGATAGATAGAGATAAAAGAGATAGATAGAAGATAGATAGATAGATAGATAAAGAGATGATAGATATATAGATAGATAGATAGATAGATATTAAAAGGAGATAGATAGATAATAGATAGATAGATAGATAGATATACAGATAGATAGAGATTAAAGGAGATAGATAGATAGAGATAGATAGATATAAAGAGAAGATAGATAGATTAGATAGATAGAGATAAAAGAGATAGATAGATAGATTAGGATAGATAGATAGATTAAAGAGATAGATAGATAGATAGATAACAGAGATAGATTAGGATAGATAGATTAGATAGATAGATATAAAAGATAATAGAATAGATATAGGATAGATATAAAAGAATAATAGATAGATAGATAGAGATAGATTAGATAGATAGATTGATAGATGATATAAAGAGATAGATAGATAGATAGATAGATAGAAGATAGATAGATTAGATAGATATTAAAAGAGATAGATAGATAGATAGAGATAAAAAGAGATAGATAGATAGATTGATAGATAGATAGATATAAGAGAACAGAGTTGGGTAGACACAAAAAAGATAGATGTGGAACAGAATGCGGTTTGATTAGATAAAAAATAGATAGATATAATAAAATAGATAGACATAGTATCATAAATACATATACATATGCGTGTTGTTGTATTGCAGCACACTTATATATATATATATATATATATTATATATAGTATATATATAATATTATTTGAGGTAAGTAAACAAACAAATGTGTTTTATTTTTTATATGACTTTAAGCCCGGACAATTTTTGGAGGATATGTGCTTAATTGAAGTCATAACTTAATTTTGAAAATTTAATTAGTTAATAATTAATGAATTTAGGCAGGCATATATGTTCAAATGTAAGCTTAAACAAATCAAGAAACTTTCAATCCCTGAAATGTACATTTCTACCTATTAGGTCTCATCAGCAAGGGTTTATAGACATGAGAGACTGCTCCATGGTGTGACTTCGAAACCTCGACTTCAATTAAGCACATATCCTCCACAATATCTATATCTATATCTATCCATTATATATAATATATATATATATATATATATATATATATAATATATATACCTACGCATGTATATAAGTGTGTGCGTATGTATGCATGCATATGTACATATATAAGTATATATATATATATATACACACACATATACTTACACACACTTATATACATGTGTTTATTATATATATTATATATATATAATAATATATATATTATAGATAGAAGATAGATAGATAGATAGATTAGATAGATAGATAAAGATATAGATATAGATAAATAGATAGATAAACAGATAGACAGATAAAAACATATAGTAAATAACTATATACCAAATTATCCAACAATCTAGTGGAAAGTATTAAGGTTTTTTCCTCTTTGAATTTTTCACCATTCTGCTTCTCTCTCTCTCTCTCTCTCTCTCTCNGGGAAGAGAAGAATGAGCAGCATCTAGAGGAGATAGATATTTGTCTCAATCGCAATTTGTTTTTGCATGCCGGAGGACGCGAGTTCGTCCGGCAGCAAGACAAATGTCTTGCTCTTTTTCTCGTTCTCCAAATACGCGCTCTCCTCCATTACAGAAGTAGAGAAAGCTGGATTTTGGATTCGCATATCGTTTCGCCTAGAGATTTCTTATGCGTACTAAAGAACCTCGTTTTCTCTACTAATTAACTATAGCTAAAGGAGGACATCTGGAATCATGCTTATCCCAATGGTATTATTACGAGATTCACAAGTTTGTAAATACGAGGGTAGAATATTAACGCTGGGGAATGATGGAACTGTTCGTACGGATATTGCAACACTGATGTTGTTTGTTGTGCATGTACGTGGCGGCTGTTCCCTGTGCGCGCCTCTATGCTACGCTCTGGTCGTTTCTGTTTAAGTTTTTAAGGACCATAAATTGGCCAGTTGATTCTAAGGTAGAAGTGAATTACCCATCACCTCAAAATCTACCATCTTGGTTCCTTTGGTAATGGGACCCGTCTTTATCAGGTTAACAGAATCCTTACTTCACCACCTCAGTAAATAGGGTTGCCAGTAGACTGAGAAAAGAATCTGGTCGCTTTAACTTAAATTATATCAGCCACGCGTAGGCAACAGATTTGGCTATGGAACTGACCACTGAAACTCGCCTAGTCTATGAATATACGGACCCCGGAAATTACATACACTTAATATCCCCAAATACGAACAAGTGTATCTAATGGAGCAGGGACGATGATTCGTCATGTGTGGAAATCTTTTTTTCTTTAGCATTACGGCCTAAGGGTATATGGTTGCAGCTATACAAAGTACTGAAACAGCTACAGATTGAAAGAATTTTCAAGTGTATATCTCAATATGTTAAGTATTGCAAACTTTTTATCACTCTCTAACCCTGTCTATTGCACCGTCCATCCCTTTGCATCGTTTTTCTGTAGATGGGTGATATTACGTAGACGTAATAAGAGTATTTGGATGAGACATGAGGTCTAACTAATGTATCAGAGGCTTACCATCTAGTGTTATGAAGGTAATTGATCTCATAATTTGTTATTCTACCACTTGTATGGGCTAGCACAAAGGCCTGTTTTTTAATGTGGGCCCTACCCCACACCGAAGCTCAATAGGTGTTGGTGATAAAGAGAGAAAATTGCCTCTGATCTCTTCTCCTTATCCCTCCTTCAAGGGTGCGCTCTAGGCGGCTGGTAATAGAGACCCAGGCGCCGGCCTCAAGGGGGCCCGGTTATTGGTGCGCTAGGAGGGGATAAGCCCCCTAGTGGATCGACGCTTTCTTTTGAGCTTGTAAGGTCCAGCAGTCCGAAGCTTCATTGGATCCCACCGCGGACGTGAAATCCTTTGGAATTGTTCCGAAAATATGTTAGACAAATCCTACATACTACCATCCAGTGTAGAATGCGTTCATCTTGTTTAAAACACATACGTTACTTCATGGGGTTTGATCTGGAAAATACTTAATTTCTTTAAGTTGGAATAGATAATACTATTTGGCCTATAATTGAATGGAAGGAATCTCTCATAATCAGTTGTAGAGCTGAATATAGTCCGCGGTTTTTATGTGATTTTAATCAATACACGCACAGAGCCCGTTGGCGTCAAACGGAGCCGAAACATCAGGGTTCGACCGCTTGACCCCGACTTGTTAAATTGAAACATAATTCCCAGAATATAATTTTGTGCTCGCTTCTCAAAATAAGACTATTAGTCAGTGAGAGAAACCAGATTTTGGAATGGACAACAACCGAGAGCCATTAAGCACTTTCCATTCTATGATCAGCGGCGAGACGACATAGTATAGATAAAGAGACGAAATGATCTTTTTATGAATAGGAAAGTTTTCTTTCTTCTTGATCCGCAGCGGGTACGTGATTTAGTCGAGATGGTCAAGGGAACTCCTGGAGAGAGAAGTCCAAGAATCAGACGGAGAAATTTGACGTGACTGAATTACGAAATACGAATTTAAATAAACATTACACACGAGCGGCCAAACAAGCAATCACTAACAGCACTCACACAATATGCTTGAGCATAAACACATGCAGCCAATTTATAACTTATATGTACTAGCAAGAATATTTGCGCACTACGGCGTAAGTAACTAAGTTTATAATGTAATGAAATATGATTAAAGTAGAATAGACTAACGAAAATTAAACAAAAACGCATATAAAGAGATTTCACTTGTTTTAAAGTATATTTTAAGTGTATTATTTTGGATCTTATTGTACTTTCTCATTATTTGTTTTGAGTCGTGCTACAACGTTTTAATATAACACATAAGAAATCGCAATAGTCGGCGAATAATCCAATAATATATTTTTTCTATTAAAGCTCAGAAGCACTAACGAAATTAAACAAAAAACGCATATAATAAGAGATTTCATGTGTTAAATAGTATTAGTGTATGTATTTATGGAACTATTGATACTCAATAACTTTTATTTTTATCTAGTACAACGTTTCGATAAACAATTATATAGATGAGAGACCAGTAGTCGCGAATAATCCAAATAATAATAATTTATTGAAAGTCTTCAACCACTAAAATTCAGAAAGAAAGTATATATTTTAAGTGGTTTCTATATAAAATCATCACATTAGGATATGATTGTAAATACGTTAAAGAGATAAAACAAATAAATCAATAACAACCAAAGTAATATTTATCAACCCGGTTTTGGTTAAAATCGTATGCAAATTAACTACACCATATATTTGTATGATAAGACCTTCTATTTCTTAGTGATATATCAGACCACTTGCAGGCAGATTTTAGCATGCACTATAACATGGTCTGTTTTTGAGGCAAGTCTAACTGAGATTGAACTCAGATAAACTTCGAAATTCGGAAGGTATTGTGAACGTGAGCAGTAACGTTGTTTCGATACAAACAAACCGACACAGAATGCTAAGATTTACCCCAACCCTTTCTTCATGAGGCTGAGCGCTGTGTACAATCATAGGTCAATTTTTTAAAACCAGATTTTTTAAGTTTGAATTTGATGTGCTACACTTTTACACTAGACCAGGTTAGGATAGAGCCTAGTGCAGATTACCTACTATTATACCCCAGCTAGAGGAGGAGAATAGTTGGATGCCATTATTTTTCCAAGCGTTTTGAACCATTTGAAATGCAACCAGCTGAAAGGATTTTGAATTCGAGTGTCGCATGTGTTTGCCATCTTCATACGACGATAACCATTCCACACGGGACCAACTCTTTTTTCCGTAGTGTATACATAAGTTTTCGCATAAAGAAGCTCTGAAATTATGTATGTAAGTATGTAGACTTATATTTAGAACAAGAGGTTTCGTTGTAAGAATTTAAAATCGACGGGGGTTACATGGAAAGGTTACCGGTAGCCGTTATAGTTTCATTGGAGGTAATGACTTTACTGTCCCGCCGAACCAGCGTTGAAACAGAAATTAAGTTAGGAAGCAGTTTTTGCTTGGTCGTTATCTGAAGGAGAGCAATACGTTACTGATCTATAGCTGCCAAAATGCAGACTTTCTCACCGCGCGAGTTAGAGACCCTTTTGTAGTGTGTGGGTTCCTTAATATAAGTATAGCTAGAAAACTCAAAGTTTGCTTATGTTTTAACAAACAGTAAATGAGCTACAGGCGACCAGCCCAGAAGAAGAAAGAACTCAAACCCACAGGGGAAAGAACAAGGTAGCGAACTCCCATATCCACTCCTCTCTACCTTTCCCCATTATGATTGACGTATTATTAGCAATCCATTTTACACGCATCACTGAGAGGATGCTCAGCAATTAACTGTCTTGTGTCCATTAACTAAGGCTTCAGAACATTTTCTTTATCTCACAAAAGGTGACCCTTCCGGGTGGTACAGTACAAGAAATGGACCTATTGTCTTGTCGATATTCATCTTTTTCAGAGATATTCAAGCAATCAAGCATAGACATACCCTACTCTTCAAACGCAAAGGGTTAAATCCTGACTAGGGACACTGGACGCTCCTGGGATTGGATTAATTATCATGTGGACCAAATCGTCGACAGCCCTGTTGGCTGGGGCGTTAGAATGCACTGACTGCCACTCTGCAGAGGGGGTATGGCACTGCCCAATGGCGGTCAACCTGTTGGCGTTTGGTGGTTGTCTGATGATTTCTATCTGTGCATGTTTAAGAATAGAACCCAGGTGGATGAGCAAGTCATGACTTGCAATATACTCTCGATTGGCTCATATCTTTGGGCTAGCGGATTGTTGCGAGAGCCCCCCCCCCGATAATCGCTGTCCACGTCAAGCCATAGCATTCTATATGATTTCCCATACCTCCATTGGCCTCTCTTATGCAAGCCCCACCCACCTTTGAATCATATGGGTGACTTAGAAAGGTGTTTGACAAGGTTTACATAGTCCTGAGGAATGGAGTATAACTCCTATCTGA
The DNA here is from genome assembly GCA_023376005.1 of Doryteuthis pealeii. NCBI lineage: Eukaryota > Metazoa > Mollusca > Cephalopoda > Myopsida > Loliginidae > Doryteuthis > Doryteuthis pealeii. The sequence goes on from CM042152.1 coordinate 7,230,286, forward strand.
GTATGAGTATCCAGTTTATAAGAGGTTTGGGGAATGTAGAGCACTTTCCCTTCAATCACATTTGCTCCGGTCACCTGGAACCCGGAGTGGTAGTAACCACAAGTGATAGGGTCCATTCTTGGGTTAAATAGGAAAAAAATGTATTTATATAAAAATATTGTATTATCCATTAAGTATATATTTTATGTTCAAGAAATTTATCGGCATTAAATAACTGAGGTTGATATTGCCGCAAACAAAACAAAACAAAAACAATGACACTCTGAGGTTGATATGCCGTAAACAAAAACCAACTAAACCAATCAAATGTCGAAAAATATGTTTTTGACTGTAATCCTTCAGTTTACTGTTATATACCCACTTCATATCGAGCATATAAGATGGTGAGAGAGAGAGAGAGAGAGAGAGAGGAGAGAGAGAGAGAGGGAAGAGGTGCGGTTATTTGTTGTGCTTCTTTTGAATATTAGATATGCAAATATCTATACAAATAAAAAAATTCATTAATAAACAAAATAAGAGAACAAATGTTTGCTCATAAATATAGAATAATTGCGTCTATGGGTTGACTGTGATGCTACTTTTAAAAAACGACTAATATAATTTGTGTCTATTATACCGTGGGCGAATGAAATTATTGGTTGGATATGGTTTAGAAATATTATATTCAAGGAGTGTTTTAAAAATATATAGAAACAAATATCTTTAAACACCCTACTATACGATACAAGATTCGGGGCTCAAAGCACTGTGTTTGTATAAAGGAAAAGCGGGTGCTGCGTGTTCCTCTCTCGAATAGGTTGAAAAAGGAAATCTTTGACTATTGTTATATTTGACACCCTTGTCGGAGTTGTCTGTTCAATCTAATTATAATTAACATTATTACTTGAATCCAACAATAGTAAAATAATAGTTGTATACTTATCTCTGGACAGATACTACTTGAGAGGCTCGAATCTTGGTACTGGCTGACTCAGTTTTGCTGACAATTCCTTGGTGTTTCGATTCTGGAAACCAGCTTGGGTTGGTTTCTGTTGCTAGCACATAATCAAAAGCACCGTCTCAACCTTACTACTAACCCGTTAGACTGGGGGTTGGGGGTTGCTGCTACTGTTACCCCCTTTATGTGGTGATACTGTTCACCAGGTCCGTTTCCCGATTCATTTACTGCTTCCCTCGGGGGTGTATTCGGGATGTCTGGGTTCGCTAAACATGAGCCAACTCCGTCTCCCTAGTTAAAGCCAGAGGGAGGATCCCTACAATAAGGAGCAGGAATCAGGCTGTCGTTGGCCTGGTGGGTTTTCATGTATTGGGGTGGGGCAGTGACGACAGAATATAGGATTGCGAGAAATGAAATGGCGGGGATTTAGGACTTAATAATAAGAAGAAGGTAGAAATATGGAAATTGAAATAATCAAATAAAGAATATAAAAATAAAAATTAAAATGTAAAAAGGTTTATTTATTATTATATTTATTATGTTAATTTGTTTGGACCACGATGTACTAAAGTACGGTTGCTCCAAGTCTTTTTAGTCAGTCTTGCCCTGATAGCTACTAAGCGAAAACAATTAGTAGGTATATATTGTCTCATTAGGTTTAAACTTTATATATATATATAATATATATATATATTATTATGCTGGAAAATTTGCTCAAGACCGCACTCGGTGGCGGCCGAATCTCCATAGAGGACTGTACAATTCAGAAGTTACCCTGATACAAACATAATGAAGCTAAGAGGTCCATATAAGAAAGCAACGGCAACAAAGCTATCAGAACATCATCATCTACAGGGACAACCTACAAATGCCAAATCTGTGGTCGAGAATGTTTCTCAAACATAGGACTTCATAGTCACAGGAGGCGCTGCACCTCAGGGGCACACACAAACTTTATCATAGTCTTTCGAGACTGAATTGCCAATGAAATGAATATGAGACTGCTCTCTTTAACCTTGGTTAGGCAACCGGTCTAATAAATTGACCTCGTGTCACATCCTGCCTCGTGCGGAGGGGGTGGTATATATATATATATATATTTGTGTGAGATTATGTGTGTTAATTAAAGTCATACCTAATTTGTTAATTAATTAATTATAATTAAATAGAATTAGGCGTGCATATCGGTTTTAAATGTAAAGCGTAAACAAATCGAGAAAAAAGTCATCTCTGTATGTAGATTTCAGCCCATTAGGCCTTATCAGCAGAGCTATAGACAGGACAGTGCTTTGTGCGTGATTCGAACCTCACTTATATAAAGAAAATTCTGGGGAAGCCAGTTAGTGTAATGGTTAGAGTGTCCGCCTGTCAGCCTGACAGGTAGGGTTTGAATGACACCAAAGCACTGCCCTGTCTATAGCTTCTGCTGATTTGCAATTGCCTTATTGGCTGAAATGTACATACAGATTGACTTTTTCTCGGTTGTTACACTTAAACCGATATGCACGCCTAATTCATTTATTTATAATTAATTAATTAACAAATTAGGATGACTTTAATTAAGCACATAATCTCCCAAGAAATTGTCGGCTATCGCCATTTCAAACATATTGTTTGCCACTTCATAATGATTAAAGTCATGGGAAATGGACTCGTCGCCCTGAGTTAAAATCCTGGACATGGTGATTCCAATTCACTTAGCGCTAATACCCTTGGGAAAGGTATGAAATCCTACTCTCCCTCCAGCTATGGGTATAGTAGGGCAGACAGGGCTCTTTAACCTTGGTTAGGCAACCGGTCTAGGAGAAGGAAAACTCTGAATTCAAACCTGTTAAACTCCGTTTAAGAAATTTGACATTGTGTCGCATCCTGCTCGTGCGGAGGGGTTGGAAAAATATATATATATATATGTGTGTGTCTGTGTGTGTGTCGCCCTGTACATTTTTTCGAATACGTTTGCTGTTTATCGCCTCTTGAAATACGATCAATTCTGAATGGCATATCGAAGATAGTTAATACTAAACGTCACGTTGTTAACATTGAAGATAACTCAGAACGTGTCCTTCGCTCAGGTCCACGATAATAAAACCTCGTTTTATATGTGCCTCCATTTCAAAAGCAACTCGGCGCGAAACTTTGAGGCCAAAAGGACAAACCTGAACAGCGATCATAATTCATGTAACACCGATTGATACGGAGAGACTCTCCCCTAATGATCGACATATTTTCAGATGATCTTCCTTAATAGAGGAGTGCATGCGATGATGAATATATTTCATATAAACTTGCTACGATTTTGGCCTTAGCCTTTCAATCAGACACTTTATCGCCATTCGGCAATTTAATGAATGTTGAGAACTGTCGCAGTTAATTCTACTGAGATAGTTTGCTTTCGGAATTCATATAGGTTATATCTGGCTGGACATTTAAAAACGGTGTGACTATCTTTCTTATGTTCAGATTTCCTTTCTACATTTGGTGCTATCTCTCTCTTCTCTCTAATATCTCTGTCTGTCTCTGTCTTCTGTCTCTTGATCTTTCCCTCTCTCTCTCTTTCTTTTTACAGTCTGTCGTGTGTCTATTACATATTAATTGCATTTAACCTCTTTCAGTCTTGGATGTGCTACTCATCATACATAACTCTCACACTCGAAATCTCTCTTTCTTCTTCCCTCTCTCTCCACTCTATATGATCAATATATATATTATAGTAGAATGTGTGAGCCATAAATAATCTCATTATATAACCGCTCACTCGTTTGCATTTTAACTACATCTGTAATAATCGGTAAGAGAAATAATAAAGATTTCGAACGTTCACCTTTTAAATCACATATCACTCAAAAATTGCGATTCAAACTAACTCTTTCAATCAAATTAAAATCTATTCTCTGCCTCTCTTTCACTATATGCTCTGACACACACACACCTATAGTTATATTTATATTTCATTCATTACGATATTCGACGATTCATCTCTGTCTTATCTCTCACATCTCTCTCTCGGTCCATATCTTCTCTCTGCTTCGAATCTTACTAATATGTCCATTATATACTATTATAAAATTAAATTCATTATACTAAAATTTCTACCGAGTGTAATATTGAATTAAAATATCTAATGGATCCATATTATTTGTCATTTATTAATGTTTCACTTTATGGGTAGTGAGGATCCTTATGGATTGGTATCTACGTCGCTGCGGTCGCGAGAAACTTTTTGTGTGTACACTTTGACTCATGTTTGTTTGTATGTTCTGTCGAGTATTACAAACCAGATTACTCACGTGACCACTGTGCATTAATCATATGGTTTTTACATTCAGGATAAGGGATTTCTTAAATCTCTCCAAATTACATGTTTTTGGTACTTTTTACTTGATATTTGATGTTTAATTTACATTGTCATCAAAACGTTATATAAAAGCAAGTGGACATCATACATGAATTTGAAATTAAAATAATTTTGAAAAATAGATTAGCCTATAGTTCTACTTCATGTATAATGTATTTTCCTCGCTTTATCAGCTCGTTTCTACCTTCTTTTCTTTGCCATTTATTTTTCTTCAATTTCCATTATAAAAAAATATATTAGTCTCTTCTTTATATTTTGGGTTACCTGGCCCCATTGTCCGCTCTTTCATGGTGCTCTTTTCTTCTTTTTTTTGTAGTTACATCTCTTCATATTATATTATTATTTTCAAGTTTATTATGGTTAGTATTATCTCTTATCTTATTATACTTTATATTATTTTTGTCCTTTTGGTTATCTCTTCCTTCCAAAAAGAAGAGAGATATTCTCTCTCTCTCCCTCTCTCTCTCCCTCTCTCTCTCACTATATATATTATATATATAATATATATATATAATACATATATATATATGCATTTCCCTTTTAATTGTAACTCTGTCTCTCTCTCTCTTCTCTCTCTATCTATCTATCTGTCTACTATATATATATAAAATATATATATATATATATATATATTATATATATATATATAGTTAGGAATTAATGCAAAATGAATTGATGAAAATAATAAAAATGAATGGAATGAATAGAATAATTGAAAAATATATTTTCCGAGGGATTTCTCCCAGAAGAACAAAAAATAATAATAACTTTTGAGAGTTAATAAAAAAAAACTTTTTCAGACTCTAATGTTTCTATTAATGACCTCTCTCAAAAGTTTTTCTTTCAACAGGCCCCATTGGGGGAGTATTACCCCTCTGCAGAGGTACAGCCTGTGCATTCCAACGCCCCAGCCGAAAGGGCGGAATAATAAAGTAATGCGTTTTGTTACCATTTTGTTTTGTAAAATGTTACTGTTAAGGAGGGCCCAAGGAAAACTCTCATCATGAAGCCAAGAGTTCCAGAAGAAAACGGTCGTATCAAAGAACCGGCACATCAACATCTTCGGGAACAGTCTTCACATTCGATATCTGTGTTCGAGAATTCTTTTCGAACATTGGACTTCACAGGCACAGGAGGCGCCGTTAATTCAGGGGCACAATAACTGTATAGTCTTCCGAGACTGCAATGCCAATGAAAGTATGAGTGACTTTTCAATGTTAAGGAGGGTTTACAAGAAAAACTCACAGGGATTATAATCCTTGATTACATTCCAAGAAAAAATTCCAAATATTTAATATCAAGCCTTATCTCAAAAATTCAGGCAAAGGAAATAAAAAGATTTATCCAATTAATTATCTCACAAAAATGTAAAAATTATCCTCGTAAACATAATTTTCTTTTTATTATTTAAATTGATTAAGGTGAGGGGAAGACACACAAAAAAACACATTCTCTAAGTTGTCAAGTGGAAAGTTGTTTTAAAAGATACTTCCGGCTTTTTTTTTTTTTTTGTAATTGTCGAAGATTTTATTAAAATCCGATAATTAGACAATTTTTGACGAACATTTTTTAAATCATCGCATTTTTAGTGTTTGAACAGGTGCGCATATTACTGTTCATATCTGATAATTTCTGCTTCTGACTGTGCAGTATTTTTTCATAAGAAATCTCTAAGGTGGCATTTTAGATTGTTCACAGAAAACCTCTTCAAAATTGTACAAATATTTTCTTGCGTTTCTGTTAAATTTTTATAATATATATATATATATATATATATATATATATATATATAATAAGTAATCCACAGACAAGTGTTTTGAAGTATCACTTCTCATCAGTGTGGTTATACCGTTAACAGCTACCCCTGGCCGGGTTTGAGACCCGAATGAACTTTCGTTCGCCAATCCTCTTACCCGTACGGCCAGAGGCAGCTGTCAAATATAGGAGAATATTTAATCGCTACTATTCACTATATATAATTCACTATATATATATATATATATATTATATATATATAATATATATATATATATATATATATATATTGAAATTAAAAGCTTTGAGAGAATAGACTGCAACATCGGGATCAGCTCCATCTAAATTTAAAGCAAAGGCATCTGACTCCCTCTCTAGAAAATTCCATGTCAGTGTTGCTTCGTAGCTCGCAGGAAGGCTGGGCTGGTTTCACACTCGAAAAAACACAAAATATTTAAATTGATTAAGGTGAGAGGAAGACACACAGAAAAACACATTGACTCCAATTTGTAAAGTGGAAAGTTGTTTTTAAAGATACTTCCGTCTTTTTTTTTAATTGTCGAAGATTTTATCAAAAATCTGATAATTAGACAATTTTTGACGAACATTTTTGCCGTGGATTTTGCTCAACAACTGCCTGCAATTGTTCATTGTCAAGACTGCATATCCGTCCTCTACATTCTTCATTTTCAAGACTCTCATCTCCACTGCGGAATTTCTGGAACCACTTTCGCACAGTCCGACCACTTGTGGATTCATCTCCCCATGCTTTGTTGATATTGGCAGCGGTTTCGGAGGCATTGTGCCCAAGCTTGAACTCATGCAACATAAGAAGGCGAAGGTAATGTTTAGGCATGTTCAACTTTAAAGGCTCCTATTTTTCATAAATGCTTTCTATCTGAAAATAAATTATTTTTGAACACACATTCATTATTATATATGCAAAAATTCACTTGAAATAAACAACAAATTCTATGTTAAAATGACATTTCAAAACCGAGCACTTCAATCGGCCATTGTTTTTGTAACAACCTAATAATATAATATATATATATATATATATATATATATATATATCAGGTATATATCAGGTATATACCTCATATGTATATATATACCTCATATATTACCTCATATATATATACTATATATATATATATATATATATATATATATATATATATATACCTTACCTCATCTTCTCAGTCTACCCAGGTGGATTGAATAAAGTTTTCGATCCAAAGTTCCATGAACGTTCCCGAGTTTGAAGAGAATATTGCCGAGTACGACATATATATATATATATATATATATATATATAATATATATAATATATATATATATATATATATAACATAAACATTCTGAATCAGTCTTAAAAATTTAATTGATACAAATTATCAAACCTCATATCATAAATTCAGACAAAATGAATCTTTTTTCGCGCATTACATGATTGAATTGAGACCACAGTCGGATTGAGATCTGAAGGGCCTGGGGCACTTCTGGTTATGTGGCCCCTCAAATTGCGTCACTGTCACATCAGAAAGATAGAAACAAACAAAGAAAAGAGATAGATTTTGATATTTGACGTATCTCTCTCTCTCTCTCTCTCTCTCTCTCTCTCTCTCTCTCTCTCTCTCTCTCTCTCTCTCTCTATCTTTCTTTCATCTCTGAGCCTTGTTTTATAATCCTCTTTTTTAATTCACTCGTAAGATTTTAATCAGCATTAATATCGGCTGATCTTATCGACGTGTATACACACCTTCTAATATTTAATATTTGCATTACTTACCTAATTATTTCTTTGTTAACAAACCATTGGATTGCAGACAATTGTTCTTCTAAAATATTTCTAACACTATAAATGATAAATAAATTGATTGGTTTCAATGGCATGTCATCCCATCTAGGATTATTTTATTCCTAGGTGGTTAGGGAATCGCATTCATTATTCATCTATATTTATAGTTTTGTTGTAGTTGTTCCTTAACAGTTTTTTTTGCACAGTTTTATGATATTTGTATTCCTATCTAATACAAATAATTTAAAATTATATGACATCAAGTATTCCCAATACAAATAATTTGCAAACAGCTGTATGGTTACAAGTATTCCTATCTAATACTAATAATTACATAGTTTCAAGCAACAAATACTGACCCTTATTAAACAATTATAGCTTCAATTAACTATTCTTAATACAAATAATTTACAGTTAGATGATGCCAAGTATTCCAATCTAATACAAATAATTTGCACAGTTGTAGGGTTTCAAGTATTCCTATCTAATATTAATCATTATATGGTTACAAGTAATTATTTCTATTTAATAATAGTCATTATCATGTCGGGTAATTAGCATGAATATCCATGACAATCTCTCGCCAATCTTCCCTATAATTCATTTTGCCAGAGAGGTCTTCCACGCAGCATCCAGTATCATTGCATAGTTGGCCAATGTAGGTCATTGATGGCCGGTCCACACTAGCATGCCCATTTGTTGGCTTCCACAGGAGAACGTAGCTTATGAGCTCGTCCTTGCTTCTCTAGCAGTG
>CM042152.1:7243890-7266390 GCA_023376005.1 Doryteuthis pealeii
AAGTCGCCAATTTCTGGACACATCCACCATGCCAAATTGTTTGAGTTCTTAAATTAAGAACATTTAATGGGAACTGATTTAATTAGAATTGTGTATGAAACCTTGAAAACCGGTAACATGTTTCTGCATATCCCTTGCTCGCCTCTCGTGCTAATCGAATTTCCATCTACATTTTATCCCCTTCGTGAAAATGCTATATCATTTTCTGAATAACTTTATAATAATCTAATAGGCAGCATTTACATCAACATTTGCATCAACACCCTTCGCAAGTATTGGCTAAGAAAAATGTTTTAAACTTGATTATCCAAATCGTTGGAATGCAAAAGGAAAACCTTCATTTGTGCTACAGAATGACACTACATGCTCAATAACTTGACCGCCCTGTCGGCTGTGGCGTTAGAATGCACCGACTGCACCTCTGCAGAGGGGTAAGACTCCCCCAATGGGGCCACCTGTTGGCCGTGGGTGGCGACCCGTAATGCTTAAGGATAGAGCCCAGGTGGATGAGCAATTATGACATGCAATACTCCACTTTGGTCCTAATTTGGGCTTGACCGATCAATCGGCTGGTCACGTCAAGCCCTAGCACCTATATGATTTTTCCAACCCTATTGCCTTTATGGCAAGCCCCGACCCTATTTATTATATAGGTGCTAGAAGGTGGTGGCTGCGGGTCTACATGTCCTGGGAATGACGTTAAACTCTATCTGATGGTGAGGTTCCAGTTTTGGAGGTTTGGGGAATGTGGAGCACCCCTTCATCACCATTGCTCCAAGGCCCACTCTGACCCGGAGTGGTAGTACCTGTTAGGGTCCCATCTATGGGTTAAATAGAAAAATGTATTTATAAAAAGATTGTATCATCCATTAAGAATTGATTTATTTCAAAACTTTATTGGCATTAAATGACCCACTGAGGTTGATATGCCGTAAAACAAAACAAACCAAATCAATAACTTGAAAAGGGAGATCTCAGGTTATAAATGATTAGACTAAAGCAATGAAATTCCAACATCTATTTTATTAAAATAAATCCATGCCATTCTTATAGGTATATTGACAGATCAGACTACCGTATGATCGACTAACAGCGGCTACCCGGCGTCGCCTGAGTAGAACGGGTAGATTAGTCCCGCAGATCCAGTATTACTGAATCGTAAGTTGAATCCTCGTGGGATGCACCATTTAAATCCCAATGTAAAAAAATAGACCTTGCATTGATTTGTTTGTTTGTTTGTCACATGACCAAACCAACCAATGAGAGAACTACTAACAGGTCAGTTAGAGATCGCTATTATCTGTCATACTTACATGAACCCCTGCATGTGTTCTTACTTCTAAACCGTTATTGTAAATTCTATACTTGCTTTGCAAAGGGAATAGACCACCTATACATTAGGTAACACTACGATACAAGCTGGCCAACCCATTACAACACGATGGAAGGATCCTTGTCCATGAGAAATGTGATTGGGACGTTAAAGCTGGATGGGCAGTAGCTGTAGGAAACAATACCAAAATGTCCGTATCCAGTGTATGGAAGGAGAGTATTGATGTGATACTATGATTGAAGACGAACATGGTCAGAATAAATAAATAAATGAATAAGAAAGTAAAAGGGGTGGGTGGTTGATCTTTTTACGAATCCAAATATTAGGCCGTAAAGTTTAAGAGACTTGTACGACCACCATGAAGTTAGGCCACTTAGTGATAATATCTTATGCACCCGGGTATTAAAAGCAAAGAGGCTATTTTTTATTAGGAATTCTCTTTTGAAAAAAATTAATGTTCGAAGTATTGAAGACATTAAGTCTGGAAAAATATTTAATTGCTTTAATTTTAAGGGTTAATGACGACTAGAAGTCGGCGATTCGATTTAAGTACTGGCCATCTGTGTGATCCGGAGAAGATGGGTGGGGAAGGAGAGTTTGACCTAAATACAGCTAAACTCCAGCACTAAGCCAGTTAGAACTCGGGTCGTTGAGGTGTTAAGATCGCCGGTAGGGATAGCCAGTAGCAGCCAGTTTGATAGACAGCGAAGTCTCACACACCCCTTCTTCCATCCACGTCTTGTTTACAAACACTTGTTGTTTGTTTGTTTTGAGCCTGTTTCTGACTCGTGCCCTCGGGTCGGCCAGCGCAGAGAATTACAACGTTTGGGGTTCTGGACATTGTGCATTGATGGTGCAGAGCGCAGAACAGGTAGTTCACATTGATGATATGATGGATCATTCCGGAACGGTAGGCTCCCATAGCCGAACAGGATAATGCCTGGAAAAGTAAAAATAGAATTTTTTAAGATTTTTTACTTCATTAAATGAAGTGTACAGAAATGTTAGTTGGGGGAATGTTTCCTTTCAATGATAAATATAAAAACACCCTACAATTAACAAATCATGTGTCATATTCAGAATATTCTATTCCTTTCCCAAATCGTTAAATTGTGTTCGATTGATTACGTTTGCAGGAACATGGCTTCCCATTAATTAAAATATCCGGATTATCATATATATGTGAATAATTCTAACTAGGAAATGTTTATTCACTTGCCCAGAATGGAAATCCAATCTCACAGACAAGTTAAAGAGACAGTTCTTCAAAGGACGTTGTCCTATCAGTGCTACTGTATGGCTGCACCACCTGGACCTAACGAAGCGACTAGAGAATAAACTAGATAGGAGCTGCACAAAATGTTCTGGGTGATCCTGAACAAGACGTGGAAACAGCACCCTACGAGAAGGCAGCTGTACGGCCACCTGCCACATATCACCGAAACCATCCGAGTAAGACGGACAAGACATGCAGGACACTGCTGGAGAAGCAAGGATGAACACATAAGCGACGTTCTCCTCTGGAAGGCAGCACGTGGGCACGCCAGTGTGGGCCGACCAGCAAAGACGTACATTGATCAGCTCTGTGCGGATACAGGATGCTGCATAGGGGACCTCCCGAGAATGATGAACGATAGGGACGGATGGAGAGAGACTGTCATGGATATCCGTGCTAAAAGCGGGACATGATGATGATGATGCTATCTTAAATAATGACAGCTCAGTTTATGGTAGAAATAAGAAGGTAGTGGAAGCAAACCCCAGGCTTGTGAGCTCCCTCTAAATAAAGCTTAGAAGATATCTACTTCTGTCTTTGCTTCACAAATCAGACTTTCGGTGGTTATTGATATACAAGAATATTTCTTTTGTGACGGCCTCGTTATGAAAACTCCTGCTATTTAAACATCAAACTCTTTATCTTATATATCTTATTTCAATTCTATTCACCGGAAATACAATATATTGTATGTAACTCGAGTATAAAAGGTAACAGAAAAGTAATGGGAGGAAACACAACGAGTATTAAGGATATGAAAAAAAGATTTACAATGCAAAGATACAATAATATTAAATATATATATATATATATATATATTATATATATATATATATATATATATACAGGGTGCGGCATAAGTAACGCCCTTTTTAATTTCATATCTTATAATGTATATTTTCTTTATTATTTTCTTCAATTATTTGCTAAATCTTCATTATATCAATTTTGTTAATGTATTATATTAATCCATTAAACTGTGGAAATACATTCATGTTCTAAAAAAATAAAGGATAATCAAAAAGGCTTAATTTTGTACCACTTAAACAAAGGGCCTTACTTATGCTACACCCTATATATATATATATATATATATATATATATATATATATATATATATATATTCTTAAGAAATGTGTTATTGAACAACATGGAGTATTCTTTTTTCATTTTTTGTATGGATATTTTTTCCAGTCTTCTGGCTATTCTTTTTGAATCTGGATCGAGTTGATTCATGATATTTTTCATACTAATTTCCCGAGCGCTTTCGACTGTTGCTCCAGTCGTATTCATGGGGTTATGTAATTTGGTTTTTAGTTAATTTTTAGTTCTGTTATCTATGCTTTTATCAAATGTAGAGAGTCTATTATTTTTAAGAGGGGGGTTAGGTAAGTGTTAGTTATTGAAGATATTTAATACGTTGTCTCCGACTGTAAAGGCTATTTTATTAATGTTCGGTTTTTTATTTTTAATGCATATGGCTTCTAGGATCTGTAAGCGTTTCTTATTATTATAAACAAATATATATATATATATATATATATATATATATATGTGTGTGTGTGTGTGTGTGTGTGTGTGTGTGTGTGTGTGTAAGAAAATTAAAATCAAAATAACGTATGTATTTACTCAACCCTTCTCTCCAGGGTAGGATGCGACACAAGGTCAATTTTTAAGTGGATTTCAACTGGTTTCCTTTTCCTTTTCTTAGACGGGTTGCCATGCCAAGGATAAAAAGCCCCATTATTTACCCATAGCTGATAGCATAGATAGACTCATGCCTTTTCATAAAAGTATTGGCATGAAAATGAAATACAAACAGCCTTGTGTGGGATTTGAACTTGGGACCACCATGTCCATTTCATATGACAATAAAGTACTTTTATAATTAAATAATATTGAATGCTGATTATTTTTCATTAAAAAAAATAGGGTTTGTGTGTGTTTATTTATTTTTTTTTTAAATTGTTCTATTTTAACAGGTGTGCAATTTTTAGAAATTGTCAAATTCGGGTATTTTTGTTTATTGATGTAAAAAAAAAAAATTCTGCATTTCTATTGTGAGAAAGGTTTTATTATTATTATTATTATTATTATTATTATTATTATTATTATTATGCTAGCTCAGTTGGTAGAGCGTTCGGCTAGAAACCACAAGGTTCCTAGTTCGAGACCGGTCCTCGCCAACTCAGCGTATGAGTAGCACAGGGATCTGTGCGGTAAAGTAAGGAACTGATGGTAGGTGAGGGGCTCTACCTCAGACGCCAAAACAATATCCTTGGTCTAGCGCTATTGAAAAGGGGATAGACTCCCTCGCTGACTGGCTGATACCGACTTTAGGCCGCCCCGACGACTTTACTTACTTACAACAGCAACAACAACAACAATTGTGCAGATTATGGTGAAGGTTTTGTGGATGAGATCTGTGTATAATCCCTTAAGTCTTCCAGATGATTGGTTTGGTCTCTTTGTGTAATATATCAATCTCAGAGGGCAATTTAATACCAAAGCCATATTTGTATAAGAACGGAAGTGGTATTATTTAACCCAAGGATGAGGGGTTTCATACCTTTCCCAAGGGTATTAGTCTGAATGGGAACGTAATAGCGTGACTAGAAATCGAACTCACTTACTACGATGTCGAATTCCAGCGATTTAGCCAGTACGCCACGTTGACTCTCCCTACTTGTGGAAGTGTAAACTGGTGCAAATAAGAGGATAGGGAAAACGAGGAAGTGAAATCTGTAGTGAAGAAGTGGCTCAAAGAACAGTCAGCATAATGTTACGGTGTAGGAATACATGTTCTCATTCGAAGGTGGAAGATTGATATTGTGAGAAACGGTGGCTTTGTGGAGAAGTAGGAATGTGATTCACAGAGGACCAGCTTTATTTTTATGTATGATACATGTTCCTGTGTTGGTAATTATAGCTGTTCTAAACATAATGGCATTACTTTTTGACATACGTATGTGGAGAAATAGGGATATGATCCACAGAGGACTGGCTCCATTTTGATGTATGATACCTGTTCAAGTATTGGTAATTATATCTGTCCTAAACAAAATGGCATTACCTTTTAACTCATCTATGCGGAGAAATATCGATGTGATCCACATAGAACCAGCTTCATTTTGATGTATGATACATCTTCATGTGTTGGTAATTATAACTGTCCTAAACATAATGGCATTATTTTTTAATCTCCTATGTGGAGAAATAGGGACATGATCCATATAGGACCAGCTTCATTTTGATGTATGATACATCTTCATGTGTTGGTAATTATATCTGTCCTAAACATAATGGCATTATTTTTTAATCTCCTATGTGGAGAAATAGGGACATGATCCATATAGGACCAGCTTCATTTTGATGTATGATACATCTTCATGTGTTGGTAATTATATCTGTCACAAACAAAATGACATTACTTTTTGACTCAAATATGTGGAGAAGTATCGCTGTGATCCACATAGAACCAACTTCATTTTGATGTATGATACATGTTCCTGTGTTGGTAATTATACCTGTTCTAAACAAAATGGCATTACTCTTTGACTCCGCTATGTGGAGGAGTAGGGAGATGATCCACATAGAACCAGCTTTATTTTGATGTATGATACATCTTCATGTGTTGGTAATTATAACTGTCCTAAACATAATGGCATTACTGTTTGACTCACCTATGTAAATAAATAAGAATGAGATCCACAGAGAACCAGCTTCATTTTTATGTATGATACATGTTCCTGTGTTGGTAATTATACCTGTCCTAAACAAAATGGCATTACTTTTTGTGGAGAAGTAGGGATGTGATCGACAGAGTACATCTTCATTTTGATGTATGATACATGTTCCTGTGTTGGTAATTATACCTGTCCTAAACAAAATAAAATTACTTTTTGACTAACCTATGTGGAGAAGTGGGGATGGGATCCACAGAGAACCAGCTTCATTTTTATGTATGATACATGTCCCTGCGTTGGTAATTATACCTGTCCTAAACAAAATGGCATCACTCTTTGACTAACCTATGTGGAGAAGTATCTGTCCTAAAAAATGGCATTAATTTTTGAAACATGGAGTAGAAGTAGGGATGCGATCCACAGAGGACCAGCTTCATTTTGATGTATGATATATGTTCCTGCGTTGGTAATTATACCTGTCCTAAATATAATGGCATTACTGTTTGACTCACCTATGTGGGGAAATAGGGATATGATCCAGAGAGAACAAAATGGCATTACTTTTTGATAAACCCTCGTAATAGTGCGACTAGGATTCGAACTCACTACGATGTCGAAGTCCGGCAATTTAGCAAGGATGACCCTTTGACTCTCCCTACTCCCGGAAGTAGAAACTGGTGCAAATAAGAGGATAGCTAGGAAGATGGTTGGCAGTTGCCGACAAGTAATGTTTCGATCCAGGGGTTCCGAAAATAGACGAGTGTCAATAAAAATCGTTTTGGCAAAAGTCGAAGTCACAACAAATTCATACATAACACGAAAGAATAAAAGAGAACAGAAAAGGGAAGATACATAAAAAAGAAAAAAAGCGGTATTTTGACCTGTTACTTTTGTTGCCAATTCACACCAACTGTCCAGTTCCTCTTTGCCTGAACTTGGCGGGTCAATTTATTCTACTTAATTAAGACGGACTTGCTCCTCACTAATGATGCTCGTCTTTTGCCAGTGCCAACTCTACGCCGACTACCAACCAGACAGGAAAAAACCAATAATTCGCATTTTTGGACTCGCTCCTCAAGAGTCTGATTCCCTTTTCATAAGATATCCCTGCTCTCCACCCTCTCTCCCTCCCTTTCTCCCCCTCCCTTTCTCCCCTCCCTCTCTCTCTATCTTGTTCTACCACTCTCTCTCGCTTAACCTATCTCTCCTTCTCTCCCCACTCTCACTCTCTCTCTCCCTCTCTCTTTCGATCTACCTCTCTCTCGATCTATCTCAAGCTATCTCCCACCCCTCTTGCTCTTCTCTCTCTCTCTCTTACAACCTCTCTCTCTCTCTCTCTTGATCTATCTCTCTCTCAATCTCTCTCAACCTACCCCTCTCTCTCTCACTCACTCTCTTTTTATCCCTCTCTCTTTCTCTCCCCCCTCTCTCGCTCTCTCTCTCTCTCTTGATCTACCTCTCTCTCGATCTATCTCAACCTATCTCCCACCCCTCTTGCTCTTCTCTCTCTCTCTCTCTCTCTCTCTCTCTTACAACCTCTCTCTCTCTCTCTCTCTTGATCTATCTCTCTCTCAATCTCCCAACCTACCCCCCTCTCTCTCTCACACTCACTCTCTTTTTATCCCTCTCTCTTTCTCTCTCTCTCACACTCACTCTCTTTTTATCCCTCTCTCTTTCTCTCTCTCTCTCTCTCTTACAACCTCTCTCTCTTGATCTCTCTCTCTCTCTCTCTCAATCTATCTCAACTTACCCCCTCTCTCTCTCACTCACTCTTTTTTTATCCCTCTCTCTCTCTCTCTCTCTCTCGATCTCTCTCAACCTATATATATCTATATCTATATGTATATCATTTCAACCTCTATCTATCTAGCTCTCTCTCTCTCTTTCTCTCTCTCTCTCTCTCTCGATCTAGCTCTCTCTCTCTCTTTATCTAGCTCTCTCTTCTCTCTCTCTCTCTCTCTCTCTCTTGATCCCTCTCTCTCTCTCTGTCTCTCTGTCTCTCTTTCTCTATTTCTCTCTCTCTCGTTCTCTCTTCTCTCGGTCTTTCTCAACCTATATATATATACATATATATATATATATATATCATTTCAACCCCCCCTCTTTCTCTCTCTCTCTTTCTCTCTCTCAAACTCTCTCTCTCTCTATCTCTCTCTTCCTCTCTCTTCCTCTCTCTCTCTCTGTCTCTCTCTCAAACTCTCTGTCCCTTTCTCTCTTTTGTCCTCTCGCTCTTCTCACCCCCCTCCCATTTTCCCCCATCAACGCTCATCGTTTCCCATCCACTCAGACTTCATTCGCTACAAAGATAATTACGAGGGACAAGTGGCCCAGATTTTAGGAGTAATGATGACCACTGGTCGTATTATGTTACTTGGCCTAACAGAACGAACGAGCGACTGCTTACCGGCAATCGTTTTGAAGAAAAGAGGCATTTGAAAAAAGGAAAAAAGAAAAAAGAAAAGAAAAAAGAATGAGGTAATTTTGTTATGAAAGAGGAAATACCGGACAGCAATTAAATGGACATTTTCTTTAAAATGTGACTGGTTACTTAACATATAAATAAACACACGCACACAAACATACACACACATACATAAACGTATATGTCAGTTTTGGAGGAGATTTCGCTGATGAAAACCAACTAAGCTTAAAGTCAACGCTCTCCTATAAAACGGATGGAGCACTCTCTGGCGTCCTTTACCTATATACAGGTCTGTGTATTTATCAATTATATATTATCATCATCATGTCGCGCTTGCAGCACGGATATCCATGACAATCTCTCGCCAACCCTCCCTATCACTCATTGCACCTGGGAGGTCCTCTGCTGAGCATATAGCATCCTCGCATAGCTGGTCAATGTAGGTCCTTGCTGGGCGCCCCACACTTGCATGTCCATGTGTTGGCTTCCACAGGAGAACGTCGCTTATGAGCTCGTCCTTGCTTCTCCAGCAGTGTCCTGCATGCCTTGTCCGTCTCACTCGGATAGTTTGAGAGAGGGGGGCAGGTGACCGTACAGCTGTCTCTTCGTGGGGTGCTGCTTCCACGATTTGTTCAAGACTGCACGTAGCATTCTTGTGCAGCTTCCATCTAGCTTATTTTCAAGACGCTTCGTTAGGGTCCAAGTGGTGCAGCCATATAGCAGCACCGATATAACCACAGCCTGGAAGAACTGTCGCTTCAGCTTGTCAGGGAGATCAGACCTCCATATGACTGACAATTTGTTTGTGGCCGACCATGCCTTTGCTATTCGTGTGTTAACATCTCTCTCTGTGGATGAGATATTACTACCTAGGTACGTGAATTGTTCTACAGGCTTGAGAGGCGTGCCGTTGAGTGTTGAGATGTTTCCTTTCTTTTTTGAAACTCATGAACTCTGTTTTACTGGAGTTCACATAGAGGCCGATATTTTTCTGCCGCCTCCTCCAAGCTGTGTAACAGTGACTCAGCTTGTGTCGGTGTATCTGCAAGGAGTGCAAGGTCGTCAGCATAGTCTGCATCTGTGACTGTTTGTGCGGGATAACGCCTGCTCCTTGCCTTTTTCAGTGTGAAACCCTTTTCTTTTATGGTATCTAATGATGTTTTGAGTACGTAGTCTAGGCATATTATGAATATATATGGTGCCAATGTATCTCCTTGTAGGACTCCAGCAGCGATGTCAAAGAAATCTGTGTCGCCATCAGGTGAGCGTACCATTGCTCTAGTGTCCCTGTATAGCATCATTATAGCTGCAACTGTTTTCTTTGAGGAGGCCATATGCTAGTAGTATTTGTTCCATTTTCCCTCTGTGTATGGAATCAAATGCCTTGGAGAAATCTACGAATAGTAGCGTTGCCTCTAGATTCTTTGCTCGTACTCCTTCTATGATCCGTCTTATAGTCAGGATCTGAGAGGTTGTGGATCGATTTTTGCGGAAACCATTTTGGTTTCTCCTAAGGATTTTTTCTATTTCAGGTCGGATGCGATTAAGGAGAAGGGCATTATATATCTTAGCTGCAATAGCAGTAAGAGTTATGCCTCTGTAGTTCTTAGCGATTCCGAGATCTCCTTTTTTAGGAATGGGAGGATGCAGCCTTTTGTCCATCTATCTATTCTATTTTGTCTATACACTGCATTGCATAGCCCAAGCAGTATGTCACTGAACTTTCCTATCTTCCATACCTCCGGGGGTATTCCGTCAAGTCCTGCCGCTTTTCTACCTTTTAGCTTCTTTAAAACTTCGTTGATTTCATCTATCGTGAAGTCCCCCAGTTTGATATCTAGTTGTTTATCGACAATCTTTTGGGTATTATCTTCTACTATTTTAGGTGGGTTCCCCAGAAGTTTCTGGAAGTGGTCTTTCCATTTTTGGATTATATATATATATATATATATATATATATATATATATATATATATATATATTAGATTTTAATTATTATTGGCAACCTTCCGTCTATTAAAGACGATGGCGTAGAGTCCACTTTTTATCTACAGTTACGTGAGTGGCTGAACAGACCAATTTTTGAATGGCAGTCTCTGGTACAGTGATTGCAAATAAAAGGTGATGCTTTCTGGAGATACTCTCCTTTCTTTTAACTCTCTTTTCTGCGGTGGATTCTTTCCCCCCCCTCTCTCTCTCTCTCCCCCTCTCTCTCTCTCTCTCTCTCTATCATTCTCTCTCTATCATTCTCTCTCTCTCTCTCTCTCTCTCTATATATATATATATATATATATATATATATATAGTGTGAGTCTAATATATATATATATAGCGTGTCTATAATATCCTGCAGCAGATTTAAAATGTAACAATAACTATACCAATCTCCTTGAAATGCAATAATCAAAACTTACATTAAAATGTGTGTGTGTGTGTGTGTGTGTGTGTTTTGGTTTCTTCCGTCTCTAGCACTTACTAACCATGCCCCAAAATATTGTGGAATCAACCCACTTGGAAGATTTTCATCTCTACATACAAAAAAGTATTTATTCTAATTTTTTTGACAATAAATTCCATATTAACTCGATATTATAAAATATGGCGACCCCTGCAAGGATCGAACTCGATATTCTGTGGTAATGGATCTGCGAGACTAGTTTGCTAATAAAGTTTTGGGGCTCTTATAATCTATTTTTCTTAGTGGTCCCATAACCAGGTTTAGCCATGGATATGCTACTCCTGTAGTGTATCTTTAGTAGAAATAGCCAATAGTTTTCCTTCTCCTAGACTGGCTACCAGATATTAGAAAGTTTTCGTAATACATCAAATTTCCTTGCCTGACTCAGTTGCATCTATTAACCTGGCCACTCTACCATGAGCACGATACGACACAAGGTCAATTTTAAAGTGGAGTTTAACAGGTTTGAATTCAGAGTTTTATCCTTCTAGACTGGTTGACTAGAAAAGGTTAGATAGGTTATATATATATATATATATATATATATATATATATATATATATATATATATATAGATAGATAGATAGATAGATAGAAGTGGTGGGTGCAGGGGTGTAATGGTGTAATTACATTTTGCTCTTGTGGCAAGTTACACTGGGGGTCTACATGTCCTTGGAATGACGTTAAACTCTGATGGTGAGGTTCCAGTTTTTGGAGGTTTGGGGAATGTGGAGCACCCCTTCATCACCATTGCTCCCTGGTCCACTCTGACCCGGTGTGGTAGTACCTGTTAGGGCCCCATCTATGGGTTAAATAGAAAAATGTATTTATAAAAAAAATTGTATTATGCATTAAGAATTGATTTATTTCAAAACATTTATCGGCAGCAAATGACCCACTGAGGTTGATATGCCGTAAAACCAAACCAAACCAAACCAAACCAAACCTGGAGAATACTAGACTCCTTAGTATATACGACATACTTGTCAAGCGCATTCTGATATGGGCTTGTCACTTGAACAGACTTGGGGATGACAGACAGACTACCAAAGCAGATTCTGTATTTTCATCTGAGCGAGGGTAACGTGGAATTGGTAGACCAAAGCTCAATTACAAAGACAACATCAAGAGAAACCTGGTAGGAAATTTACATTCAGAGAGTTTCCTTCTTTCTAGATGGGTTTTTCTACGAACAATATTGACCCAATTCTCTCTTATTATGAGAAAAGATAAAACATGAATTCTTCCAAAGTGTAGTCGTATCAGTGCTACTGTATAGCTTATACCACTTTAACCCTCACGAAACGCATGTTGAAAAGACTAAATGAAAACTACAAAGATTCTACGTGCTGTCTTGAACAAATCTTAGAAGCCACAACTTATAAAAAGCATATGTATGGCCACATACCCCCTATCACACAAACCATCAAAGTAAAACAAGCAAGGCACGTGGAACACTGCTAAAGATGTAAGAACGAACTCATAAGTGTCGTTCTTCTTTGAACAGTTACACATGGACACACCAGTGTAGACTGATCAGCAAAAACCTACGTCAACCAGCGATGCACGGATTCTGGATGCTGTACGTGACGCATGCCAGGCGCGATGACCGATAGGGACGGTTGAAGAGAGAGATTATTGGACTCTTTTGATATATGAGGTGTCCTGCAATTCCCCAGTTAAATTTATAGACTGGGCGATGTCACGTGGTCTATTTCTCCGCCAATCAACAGCCATAATGCGTGGATGATTCACTACTTAAACACTGATACTTTCCATAGTCCATTTGCAACCATTGACGAGGAACTGTTGCATACCCTTCTTCTTTACTTCTTTACTTACTTCTTTCTTCCTCTATTCTTCTGGCCGTCTTTGGAATCTTATAACATCTTGTCTTGGTCTGGAATCTTCTAGGGTCTGGAGTTTCTTGGGGACTTCGGGTCTGGTCTTCTATTGGGGATTTCTCTTTATCAGAAGCCCTGTGTCATTGTTAGTTTTTAGAGGTAATAACACAAGACTCTGATTTGCTTTGATCTTATTTTATTTTAAAATCCCCAACCAGACAATCTGCGCAGATGAGAGGACTCGCGTATAACGCGACTTACCCCTCGAACTCGCTGCTACCTTCTAACTGATTGAATCTTACTTACTATCTAAACAGGAAGAGAGGGTCCTCTCTACCTGTTCTCACGGTATCCACCGGAAGGAAGGATCAGGTCAGGTCAAGCCTTGTCATTCAAATCCTTCAAGGCCATGGGCTGCAGCTTATAATGGCCATTTTGTTTTCTACACTATTGCACATAAATATTAGGTTTCTAATAATTATGTAACAGAACTTACAATACCAAAAAGAAACAAAGGATTTTTTTATCAAGGATTTCCGCCGGACAATCGCTCTTGCTTAAAGCCTAAAAGATGGCCCATAAAATTGTACCAGAGATAGAGAGCGACAGAGAGCGACAGAGACAGAGACAGAGACAGAGACAGAGAGGGTCATGGATATCTGTGCTGGCAGTGCAATCTGATGACGCCTGTAGGGAATATGAAATGAAGAGATGAAGAGAAATAAAAAGACACAACTGTTTCGAAGTATAGATGGAGACTTTATTGATCAGATCGTTAACTCTGGACGCTAGAGTCCAGACGCTCAGAACTTTTTATTTATTTATTTAATTTTGATTTGATTTGATTTTATTTAAATCCCCACACGCCTTTTCGTAAATTGAACTCGGATCGTTGACTCCATTTTCTACCGCGAAAACAATTACGTCTCTAATATTTCTCAAAGTAGAATTAAACTCACATGAATTAAAATGTATATATTCAAGTCAATAGAAATACAGACAGGAAATTTACAAGATTCCTTTCTTAACATCTTTTATTCATGCACAATCATAGCCTCATTATTCAGTCATCAAAGTAGCAAACGAAATGTACTACGGTGGGGCGTTAGAATGCATCGACTGCACCTCTGCAGAGGGGTAAGACTCCACCAATGGGGCCACCTCTTGACCGTGGATGGCGACCCGTGATGCTTAAGTATAGAACCCAGGTGGATAAGCAGTCCATGACTTGCAATACTCCACTTTGGCCCTATCTTGGGCTAGATGGGCGGTCGGAGAGGCCCCCTCCGATCAATCGGCTGGTCACGTCATGCCCTAGCACCTAAATGATTTTCCCAACCCTATTGCCCTCATGGCAAGCCCCAAACCCTTTTTTATCATATGGGTGCTAGAAGGCGATGACTGAGGGTCTACATGACCTGGGAATGACGTTAAACTCTATCTGATGGTGAGGTTCCACTTTTGGAGATTTGGGGAATGTGGAGCACCCCTTCATCACCATTGCTCCCTGGTCCACTCTGACCCGGAGTGGTAGTACCTGTTAGGGTCCCATCTATGGGTTAAATAGAAAACATGAGTTTATAAACAAAATTGTATTATCCATTAAAAATGAAATTAGTTCAAAACTTCAGCATTAAACATTTTTTTTACCAATAGAAGTATTCGGCATAAAATGACCCAAGGGGTTGACATGCCGTAAAACCCAACTAGCCAAACCAACCAAACCAAACTTTTTTTCGTCGTCAGCACAGTCTCTACCAACTGAGCACGTTACTCACTTCCTGACACCTTCAAACACGGCAGTCGTTGTACGTAATTCATTTGCTCTCCCAGCAGTTCTAGTCTTCTCACTGGAACTATCCAAATATATCCTCTCTTCCACTCGTTTCGACAGCCAAAATGCTACTGCAGACTTTCTCTCCCGATCTGGGAGGGCATATCCTTAAATACCCAATTGCTGTGTTTCATCCGGGCTCCTTACTCTGAATTGCATGTTCGACATTCATCAGCACGCGTCAATCCTCACGACGAGACTTTACATCCGGGTTATTCTGCACTGCTCGTGCGGAACTTCACCAGCATTTTCAGCAACGAAGAAGTGACGAGTTCAATTTCCGTGGTCGCTCGCCACCCTCCTCCCCCTCGCACAGGCCAAACATATCCGGACTCGTTTCATTCATGGAGGCTGGTGTAAGATTCAAAGGTTCTGACAAAGTCATAACTCGTTGGAACGCAAACAAACTCCGACACAGGTTGAGGGACAAAATATTTTATATGACAGCACAAGAATTAACAGGGTACATAATACATACATACATAAGTAATATAAAGTTACATGTAAAAGGGATAAACATAAAAGCAACAGACATGAGACTAGGAATAATCCATGCTGTATAAATCACTTACAGTAATGTAAGGGGGGTCAAAGCCCCAACGAGAAAGGGGTAGTCATAAGACTACCTCACGGTGTCTCGTAGGCCGGCAGGCAAAGAGAGAGCGAGAGAAATTCAAATCAGCCGCTTAAATACACCAAGGCCCCTAGCGGGAACCAGCGACACTATACGGGCAGACAACTCTCCAGGAAAATACGAAAATAACCCCACACTGGGAATCTGCTCATCCACTGTAGTTTCCTTGATATTATCTGATATTCATGCCTGATTTGATGATTTCTTCCAAGAATCTTTTGTATATTCAAATTATTGGGCATTCTGGTCAGACAAGAACAGCAGAATAAGGTCTGGAGATCATGACCGCTTTCTGCTTCGCATTTGTAACCTGAAGATATTCAGGTTTTTACCAATTTTCTTGTGTATCTCAAGCGAGTCAATGGTTTTAAAGGATTGTCGACGGATATTTTGTGGAACTGGAGTTGGGAGTTATTTGGCTGAAGTTCTTTGAGGTGGGAAAAGAGAATAAAAAAAAAACTGGTATACTGTGTACGAATCTAAACTGTTTCCGATGGAGACGTTCTAGTTATGAAACTAAGGGGAGTGTAGAGGTCCACTGAGTTGGAATTGCACGGGGTTGAGTCAAAAAGTAATGCCATTTTCTTTATTTCATGTGAATTTAAAAAAAATAAAACTAAGACCTACATTGAGAGCCTAACAAGTCTCAGAGCAAGGAATCCTATGAGTAAGATCCAACTTGGATGTCCTCCTTCTTCTATCTCAGTTTATTGGTATCTATCAGTCTATCTATCTATATATCTCGGTTTATTCATATCTATCTTTCTCACTTATTTCATATCTATCTATCTTTCTATTTATCTATCTACCTCAGTTTATTCATACCAGTCTTTCTATCTCAGTATCTCTCTATCTCTCTCTCTCTCTATATATATATATATATATATATATATATATATATATATATATATATATATATATATATATATATATCAGTTCATACACGAGCATCAGAACAATGGACTTCGTGAATGCTTTCTGTTTCGCGTTTGTAACCTGAGGATATTTATGTTCTTGCCCAATAAAAATAACCTTTAGATAGATAGATGGATAGATAGATAGATAGAGAAGGGGGGAAGTTACTTGATAAGTAACTGAAATTCACCAGAAAGAGAGCGGACTGTAGAATGCTTCTCAATCCATTAGCAAAACCAACGAGAATTTCAACTCCATGTTTTTTTGTTTTTTTTAATGTTTGTTTTTGGTTTGTTATGTATTTGGTTTTGGGGTCATCAGGAGAGAATGTGTCCCATTTCGGGGCCTTCCTTTCAACGGTTTTATTTGCACACCAGGCCCCCACCTCACTGATGTGAGGCCCCACAAAATATATCCATTATATCGTACAATCAAATATATTAATGAATAACGACGAAACTATGTTTTTAAATCACCCTTTGACCCCTCTATCCTTACCCAACCCAAACATATGTACTACCTACTTCTGTGACAACGCTTACTTCCCCCGCCTCCTCATTCTAACGTTTCCTTGTCTATATACCACACTGTTTTAAAGCTTCTGATGAAGCTTCTAAAATCAACAGGGAAGAAACATTAACTGAATGTAGTTGTTTGTGTTCGTTATTCATACTAGCAAATATATGCACCCTCCGGGTGCAAGTATTTAAGTTTTAATGTAATAAAATATTGTATTAAATTAGAAAGGCTAATGAAAGTAAATAAGAATACAGATAAAAAGATTTGAAACAGAGGGAGTATAATAAAAAAATGGAACAACTGAAACTTACTCTTCCATCACTCTCGTCTTTCATTGTTATTTTTCTAATTTAAGTATTTAGTTATAAGAGGAAGTAAAGAATAAAATGACAGTTATTTTATCTTGTTAATGGATTTCATTTAAGATTCATTGAAGAGATGTTTGCTTATATTCATTAAAATAAAACCAAGCAGTTAGAAATCAATAATACTAAGCACATATTTATTAAATTCGATTTTTTAATATCAATATGCAAATTAGCCTTCCCGTTCACACTGTAAACCGCTATTTTGTTGTATATATAAATATAATTGCATGTTGTCAGCATGTAGACATAGTTAACGTATTAATAATGTAAGACAATTTTATTAATAATTGAGGTTTAGATAAAAATGAAATCGTGGAGAATGTGATGTCAATAACTAAGAGAATTGTGACTTGAGTAGGAATATAGTTTCGGTTACAGACAGAAAAACACACACAATCTCCATTATAATAAGAATATATATATATATATATATATATATATATATATGTTGAAAGAGAAATAAAGGAAAAAAGTATAGAATGGATAAAATAGGATATTTTAATTAATTTTACTTACACGTGTTTCGGTCTTTCTCGACCGCCTTTGAGCACTCTCTTCACGTGATTTTTAAAAAAGTTCTTTTTTCGAACATTTCAGAAATTCTCCGCGTTCCAACGAATCTTATTTTTAAAAATAAGGATTTACTCTGAGGAAGGTTGATATTTCTTTGTGTGCGGAACATTTCTACATTTTTTTCTATTATTATTATTTCCTTTCATTTTGGATATTTAAAAATAATAATAGATTGAATAATGTACACATGGATAAACCCCTGACCGAAATACGTGTAAGTAAAATTAATTAACATATCCTATTTTATCCATTCTATAATTTCTTTCCTTTATTTCTCTTTTCAACATACCGTCGGATTCACTTCCATTTTCATTTTACACACACACACACACACACACACACACATATATATATATATTCGCAAAGAATGTTACAAACTTGTTTACGTAACGGTAATTTACACTTCAGTAAACAATGAAATAAACATTTTTGCCATCACCATATATTCTCTCATCCTGGTTACCTAGCCATGGTTAGAGAGCCGAATCCGCCCTACTATTTATCCACAGGTGGGGCGAGAGTAATAAGATTCATACCTTTCCCAAGGGTATTAGCGCTATATGAAATGCATAAACAATTATTTACTAAGCTTAGCTTAGATGTGGCCAGGAGTGCGGGGTGCCCAATGAGAATCGCACTCATTAACAATAGTCTACGAATCTAGATTGCTAACAATTACACCACGTGAGGTCGCAACCTCAACCCAGGATCGAACTCGCGTTTCATTACTAGTAGATCTGCGACACTACCTTGCTAATCATTACATGACTTCATTTGTTTATTTTTATGTACGTGGGTATATATGTAACTAATAGCCCCTCCGCACGAGGAGGATGTGGCACAAGGTCACTTTATTAGGCGGATTTTAACAGGTTTGAATCCAGAGTTTTCCTTTTTCATACACTGGTTACCTTGCAAGAGCCAAGTCTATACTACTATTTACCCATAGCTGGAAGGAGTGTAGTTGGATTCATACCTTTCCCATGGGTATTTGCGCAATGTAAAATGCAAGCAGTCTGGTCCAGAATTTGAACTCGGGACGACGAGTCCATTTCCTACGTCTCTAACCATCACACCACGCACTTCCAACACCATCCGTGTGTATGTATGTATGTATGTATGTATGTATGTATGTATGTATGTATCTACTGAAAAGCTTTTACGTTCATATACAAAATTAAGAGATACGAAACACAAACATATGTGTGTGTTTTTGCGCGTACATGTTAGTGTGCTTTTGTGCGTGCATGTCAATTGTGTGTCTGTGCGTGCACGTCAGTGTGTGTCTGTGCGTGTCGGTACTTGTGTGTTTCATAAATATTAGTTTGAAATATCTTTGGCGACTACTTGTCTCCAATTTATTTCTTGGCGTTGCATGCAACATCATGTAAACAGAAATTAAGATTTCGCTGCTATTTATCGTGTTCTTCTCTGTTGAAAACTTTTATTTTTCTAATGTTAAAAATCAGTTCCCAGCTGCGTCACGCAAAAACAAAAAAAGAAACCGTGATTATTGGCAAATGACCAGGTGCCCGCAACATTAAAAGGGACTTAATTAAAGCAGTAATTTTGCGGGAGTGGAATTAAAGGTTGAAAGATGAAAATGGAAATACTAATTCAGAAAAAGGGAAGAAAAATTAATTAAAGGAAAAAAAAAAAAAAAAAAAAAAAAAAAAATAATTGTGATAAAAAGAAAGGAAAAAAAAATAATTAAATGAATATTCAAAAGTTGGAAATAATGAATAAAATAATAATGAAATAATAAAAAAAATGGAAGACGTTTTAAAAAAGATGGAAGTTATTTAAAAAATAAAGGAAGAAAAAGAAAGAAACGATGAAATGATGAAAAAAAAGGAGAGAGAGAGATAGAAAAGATATTTTAAGGGAGGAGGAAAAGAGATAGTAGAAGCTGAGAGAGAGAGAGAGAGAGAGAGAGAGAGAGAGAGAGAGAGAGAGAGAGAGAGAGAGAGAGAGACAAAGTAAGATAGAAAGTAAGGAGGAAAAGGTAGAAAGAAAGGGAAAAAATAATTAAATGAATATTCAAAATTGGAAAAATGAATCGAATAATAATGAAAAAAAAAGGAAGACGTTTTAAAAAGATGGAAGTTATTTAAGAATAAAGAAAGAAAGAAAGAAAAAGAAAGAAACGATGAAGTGATGAAAAAAAAAGGAGAGAGAGATAGAAAAGATATTAAGGAAGGAGGAAAGAGATAGTAGAGCTGTGAGAGAGAGAGAGAGAGAGAGAGAGAGAGAGAGAGAGAGAGAGTAAGATAAGAAAGTAAGATAATGAGGAGGAAAAGGTAGAAGAAAGGAAAAAAAATAATTAAATGAATATTCAAAGTTGGAAATAATGAATCGAATAATAATGAAAAAAAAAGATGGAAGTTATTTAAGAAATAAAGGAAGAAAAAAGAAAGAAACGATGAAATGATGAAAAAAAGGAGAGAGAGATAGAAAAGATATTAAGGAAGGAGGAAAAGAGATAGTAGAAGCTGAGAGACAGAGAGAGACAGACAGACAGACAGACAGAGAGAGAGAGACAGAGAGTAAGATAGAAAGTAAGATAGTGAGGAAGAAAAGGTAGAAAGAGGGTGGAGGATAATGGAAAGAGAGAGAGAGAGAGAGAGAGAGAGAGAGAAGTGTTGGTTAAACCGAACTTAACGGACCTAAATTCCATCATCGTAACGTCATCCCGCCGAAAGAACAAAATACAAAAAATCAGGGAATTAATCGAATTTAATGAAATTTTCAGTTTTTATATAATGGCCGGTGTGGCGCTCCACCTCATACGCAAAAACAATCTCCTTGGTCTAGCGCTAGTGAAAAGGGGATAGACTCACTCACTGATTGGCTGATACCGACTTTAGGCCACCCCAACGACTTTCCTTTTTTTTTACTTATAGTAGTACAAATTAAAATAGACCCTCCGGGCGATGTAAAAATAGATTTTTGAGATATATTGCCTGAGCGGTGGGAGTAAAAATTCTATGTCAGCGAGTTTGTACCCTAAGTAAGTAAAATCATCAAATTCATTAAAGGATTAAAAAATAAAACAATTTGAAATGTAAACTTTAAATATGTATTAAAATAAAACAAACTATATATAGATATATAATACCAGTCATGTATTTATTAAAACTTTTTTTTTTAAACAATGAGGACTGTCTAATGTTGCATGTTCAAATTTTGAGTGTATTTATTCTATGTTATGACGATTTTGGGTAATGTAATGTAAGCAGTGATGTAATTTTTGTTACAAACAAAAACCGGAAGCGAATCTCCATTATTAATAGAGATAAGATATTAAGAAACAAAAGATATAATCCCCCAGTTATTTCATCTAAAATCTTTTACATTTTTTCAAGGCGGTTAACTTTAAACCACATATCTATGAGAATCTGTGTTACGCCTCAAAGATACGTGGTTCAAGGTTAACTGAAATCTTTTCAGTGGTGCTGCTTTTTACTTAAACAAGGCAACCAGTCTGAATGCAAAGCACGTAAAACACTCTTCATAGTTAAATACATTCTAATATATAGATATTTACCAACCCCTCCGCACGAGCAGGATGTGACACACGGTCAATTTCTTAAGCGGAGTTTATCAGGTTTGAATTCATAGTTTTCCTTCTCCTAGACCGATTGCCCAACCATTGGTAAAGAGCCCAGTCTGCCCTACTATTTACCCATAGCTGGAAGGAGTGTAGGATGCATACCTTTCCCAATGGTATTAGCGCTAAGTACATTCTAATATAATGTGGTGGTTTCACTGTCATGAGATAACGTTTTTACCATACAAACAACATGAGAGATATTATTACACATGTCAGTAAAGATGACATTTTAATCTTCCAGAAAGAAATTAAGTTATAACAAAAATCTAACAATAAACTTTACCCTATAAACTTATCCCCCAAATCGATTCCCAATCCTCTTAGCAACAAATAACTGTAAACAACATACTGTCAAAATCAAGAAAATTAATTGGATGAGAACAGGAGGATAAATCTGACCATTCCTCACAAGAGGTCAGGGAATCGCGTTCATTGCACGTGCATATTTACATATTTCCGTGGTAGTTTTTTTTTTGTTTTGTTTTGTTTTTCTTTTTGCTTTTCCTCAAAGAGATACTAATCATTTTTAGATAGATATATTTGACTCATAGATTGGACCCTAACAGGTACTACCACAATACACTTGAATTGACTTGGGGTTGACGGAAATTGGAGCCTCAGTATTATATCTAATACCGAGGCTCCAATTTCCGTCAACCCCACGTTTCCTCATATCAATGATACACACAATTTTCTTTTTTTTTGTTGTAAAACACGGTCTTCACCCTCTGGAAAGGATGCATAGATGATTTCTAAACCTCACCAACAGAATAACAGATTTCCGTCCACTAAGGACGATGGCGTATTGTCCAAAAATGATTTGTTAATAAGATAAAATAAATAAATTATCTGCATCTGCGCAAGTGACTCTGCAGTCCAAAACCTGAGTAACAGTCTTTGATGCACTGAATGCACACAAACTGTGATGCTTTCTTGGGTTGCTGTCTTTTCTCCCTCTTTCTGCTTTTTTTGCTGTCGAGGCTACTCTCCGCTCCGCCTCACCTCTCTCCGTGCCTTGCCTAATG
>CM042152.1:7271390-7286708 GCA_023376005.1 Doryteuthis pealeii
GATGAGGCTGGTTGCATTTCATTAGTGCTGATACCTTGTTGGGAAAGGTATGCAGCCAACTATTCTCCCTTCAGCTATGAGAGTAAATAGGGGCATACTGGGCAACCAGTCTAAGAGAAGGAAAATACTGAATTCAAACCTGTTAAACTCTGCTTAAAAAATTGACCGAGTTGCATCCTGCTTGAGCAGAGGTGTAATGTAAATACATAAACCTTTGGAAATATTCATACAAAATTGTTTTGTCAAGACCTGCACTTTTCTACTTTTTAGTTTTCCAAAGTCTTCGTTGTATATATATATATATATATATATATATATATATATATCTTATTATAATGGAGATTTGTGTGTTTTTCTGTCTGTAACCGAAACTATATTCCTACTCAAGTCACAATTCTCTTAGTTATTGACATCACATTCTCCATGACTTTTATTTTTATCTAAACCTCAATTATTAATAAAATTGTCTTACATTATTAATACTGTTAACTATGTCTACATACTAACAACATGCAATTATATTTATATATACAACAAAATAGCGCTTTACAATGTGAACGGGAAGGCTAATTTGCATATTAATATTAAAAAAATCGAATTTAATAATATGTGCTTAGTATTATTGATTTCTAACTGTTTGGTTTTATTTTTAATGAATATAAGCAAAAATCTCTTCAATGAATCTTAAATGAAATCCATTAACAAGATAAAATAACTGTCATTTTATTCTTTACTTCCTCTTATAACTAAATACTTAAATTAGAAAATGAAGATTGGAAGGAGTAAGAGTTTTTTCATTTCTGTTTTAAATCTTTTTTATACTCCCTCTGTTTCAAATCTTTTTTATCTGTATTCTTATTTAGTTTCATTAGCCTTTCTAATTTAATACAATATTTTATTATATTAAAACTTAAATACTTGCACCCGAGGGTGCATATATTTGCTAGTATATATAATATATATATAAATAGTATGTCTGTGACTGACAAGACAGTTGAAAAACACATTCGAAAAGAGCAAACTTTATCATCATCATCAGCAGCAGCAGAAGTAGTAGTAGTAGTTGTAGTAGTAGTTGTAGTATCCTCAATGATAAAGAGAGATATGAGTCAAATTGAGATAGATCTGAACAGACCGAGATAGAGAGATATGAACTGACAATAACAGACATATAGATAGATAGATAGATAGATAGATCGATATGAATGGACTTAAAGAAAATAGATAAATAATGCACAGACTCAAATGGAAAAAAAGATAGAAAGAAAGATAGAAAGAAAGGTTGATGACTAGTTGTCTATCTACGATCTTTTGGGTATTATTTTCTATGAATTTAGGGGTTTCCCCAGCAGTTTTGGGAAGTGTTCTTTCCACTTATGAAGTCTACATGGGACTCTTTGTGATCCCTGGTTTCATACTATATATATATATATTCATAAATAAAGAGTGCTCAATAACAGTGATAGAGCATTTGTATCCAAGTTAGGATAACGAAGACCTAAAGTCAGTTTCTTACCTATGCGATTATCAAACTAAGTGACATGTATAGAAATATGAAAACCGTAATTTATCAGGAATAAATTTATTTCTGCTACATTTGCCTGTTCAAGTATGATTTTCTAATGATAAAATTTACTTATTAGGTCTATTCAATATGATTTTCTCTTCTCTTATCAAATAAGATTAAATCAGATTAAATCATATTAAATAGACCTGATATGTAAATTGTGTCAATTAGAAAATCCTACTTGAACAGGCAAAGGTA
The DNA here is from genome assembly GCA_023376005.1 of Doryteuthis pealeii. Taxonomy (NCBI): domain Eukaryota; kingdom Metazoa; phylum Mollusca; class Cephalopoda; order Myopsida; family Loliginidae; genus Doryteuthis; species Doryteuthis pealeii. The sequence goes on from CM042152.1 coordinate 7,273,156, forward strand.
GCTGAAATAAATCTATTTCTGTGAAATTAAGTTTTTTATATATTCATCTATTCATAATATACTCAGTATATATAAAAATACGCAACATGTTTTGTATCTAAAATGTGCAATATGTAAGGCACCCCAATCCATTTTAGACAGTCACAATAAGTAAAAAAAAAACTTGCTTAACCTTTGTAGTGAAATATTATAATGTAGTTTTTATGCCCCTGAAGTTACAGCGCCTCACTGTGATTGTAAAGTCGAATGTTCGAAAAACATTCTCAACCGCAGATGTCGCATGTGAAGGCTGTCCCTGAAGATGTTGATGTGCCGGTGCTTTGTTGCCGGTGCTTTCTTCTGGACCTCTTGGCTTCATGGTGTTGCGCCAATGTGGTACAGAATCGTAAAAAAGGCATCAAAATACATGATGATTTCCGAATTCTATTCAAATATAAAATTTCCTCTTTAGGAAAATTGGGGAAATTTTATCACAGAGGCGGGAAAACCGCAAATCGCGTGAAGTCACGTGAGATCTAGTTAGATCCTCAGTTCCAGCCAGGGTGTTAGGTAAGAGAGATGTCTCTTGCTTTAGCTGGACTCATCTTTGCGCACAGAAAAGTTAGTTAATCAAATACAACGTTTTAAAAAGCAACATGCGTTGTTAAATGCTTTCGCATGCCTTTGCTAGAAGACCGGCCAAGCAAGAAATGAACCGACAAGAAAACCCAGACCCGACAAGAAGTAGTATCCAAAATGGCGAGAAAGAATAGAAGAAGACGAGACAATCACAAATGGCCAAAGAACTAGAAGAAACAAGTAAGTTATGCATCTATGTGTGAGATTAAGTAAACAAACAAATGTGTTTATTTTTATATGGCTTTTAGCCGACAATTTTTGGAGGATATGTGCTTAATTGAAGCCGTACCTAATTTTGAAAATTAATTAGTAAATAATTAATGAATTTTAGGCGGGCATATATATTCAAATATAAGGCTAAATGAATCGAGAAAATGTCAATCCCTGAATGTACATTTCGACCTATTAGGTCTCATCATCTTTGCATCTATGTGTGTAAATATCTATCTATCTGTCTACCTCTCTTCTCACTCTTACAAAAGAACTCATTGTGTATATACCCATCATGGGTATATGAGTATATAATGATCTTGCCGAATAACAATTCTAGTCCTCGGTTTAAAAAAATACGGCACTCGTAATGTTTGAGATGCAATACTCTTGCGGATGCAGTGTATGTTCACCAACCTCTCACCTGCAGATTGTCACTCGATTCACATCATGCGGCACTCCTTGCAAAGCTAGCCGTTCCTACAGCTTGTGGATATTGAAAAAAGTCTCCGAAGAATTCAAGAGATCAAAATGGTCAACCATTCTTTCTGATGGAATTCACGATTTAGCTGAAAGGGAACGGAAGGTCATAGAAATCTAGGCAAATGTTTTGATCATTGGATAATGATGTTATGAATTCCTATAAATAAATAAAAAATAAAAAATGTCGTCAAAGATTCTGGAAACTTTGAACTCATTGAATACACAATTCATATGAAAGATGGGCAGAGGAGATAGAAGCAACAGAAATATATGCTAATGCAAAATAAAAATTGCAATAATCTGAATATGTTTCAATTCACACAAGATTAAATGTAATATAGCTAGGTTCTCAGTCGGTAGAGCGCCAGCCTAGGATCCACAAGGTTCCTGGTTCGATACCAGCCCTTGCCAACTCAGCGTATGAGTAACACAGGGATCTGTGCCGTAAAGTAGGGAACTGAAGGTAGGTACGGCGCCCCACCTCAGACGCCAAAAACAATCTCCTTAGTCTCACACTAGTGAAAACGGGATAGACTCCCTCACTGTTTGGCTGATACCGACTTTAGGCCGCCCCGACAACTTACAGAAAATACGATGTTGGCTGGCTGGTAGACTTATTGGTTGGTTGGTTGGATTTTACGACAGGCTAACCCTTATTGGGGTATCCTATGCTAAAGACGTTTTTTTATTCATTTTTGATGGATATTAATTTTTTATTTATTTAAACTTAATTTTTAAACACTTTTTAAAACTTATTTTGTCTATTTAACACATACATGGGTCCCTAGCAGATACTAACACTCCGGGTCAGTATTCCAACCCCTGTCGATACGGGTTGGAATACGCCGACAGTATATCATGCAACGGGGAGTAACATGTATAGCCCTCATCATCCTATTTCTACCCTTTCTGTCTGTCTGTCTGTCTCTCTCTCTCTCTTTCTCTCTCTCCCCTCATTAAATAACCGTGACATGTTAGAAGAGTATATAACATGGGATCTTCATGTTGTAATTGGGGATTTTAAGGAACTTTTAATCGAACCCTTTATTTAATCCATTGGGGTAGATTGTTCAAATGCCATTAACAAACAAAAATCGCAATATGAGTAAGTTAAAAAAATCATACATAATAAGTATAAATGAAAATTCTTGGTGAAAAAATATAATTAGGCTTATAGTGTGACACAATGGGCATGACGTAGAACAATTAGGGTGGTCTGAAGTGGCCTGATTTGTAACGGAAAAAAAAGGTGAATGATGATATCAGCATAGACGCGTGGCATGGTTTTGATTGGACATGGAAATGGTACGTGGTGAAGGGGAGATAGGAGTGAGAGGTGAAAATTTTGAGATTCAGCGGGCAGTCAAAGAGTCCAGACGTGCCATGAGGGTAGTCTCCCCCGCGCGGCGAATAAGAATCATGGGCTAAATAAAATAAAAAATTGATCAAGTAACAAAATGTCTTGTAGCTCATTTAATTAAAGCAAGCAAAGCCCAACAGAAGCCCCTAGAAGAACTCAACTAGACATGAACATGGCAACTGGAAGACTAAAGATATAAACAACTGATAAAGTGTTGGATATTGTACAAACGGAAATAGGAATTTCCGGTTAGATTAAACAAAGCAAAGAAAAGACGACAAAAATGACAAAGGGGTTAAGATGCCGGAAATAAATTTGATCGTTGATAAAACGCGCACAAAGGAGGTGCGTAGGCGTTTTGAGATATACAAAAGGCAAGACGGTTCGACCCGACGCGGACAGTCAGTAGTGAACAGACCCTAGAGAGACAACGAACGGAAAACGGAGTGACCGACGCGGTCACGCACCGCCGCGGCCAAGGGCGGTGAGACGTCACCAGCCCCCTCTACCTCACCATAAGAGTTGAAACGTTTCGTCCGATTTATACGGACATCATCAGTCAGGGATTTTGCTTTCAAATAAATCTTTGACTGAGGTTGTCCGTATAAATCGGACGAAACGTTTCAACTCTTAGATTTGTTTTGAGTTGTCATTTCTTGTTCACTATCCTTTTACCTACCTTATACTGTCGGATTCTACTACATCCATCTTATCTTCACACACACACACACACACACACACATATATATATATATATATATATATATATATATATATATATATATGGTAGAAATGTGAGGAGGTTAATCCGACAGTATGTGGAGAAAAGTAGACAAACACATCAAGTTTCCATAACATCCCGTGTTTGTCTACTTTTCTCCACATATATATATGTGTTGTATATATATATATATATATATATATATATAAGGGTCCGCATATGTTTCTTATATAAATTAGATGAAAATGTCATGTCTTATGTATGCTGCTAATGTTAATAACTAAAAGAAAGTGTTGAAAAACTCATGCACTTTTGATTAAAGGCCGTTGAAAATGAACCGGAATCATTTTTAGCCATTTTTTTTCTACGGTATTAGCTTATTTCACAATCGTTTGCATGGCTTGGAAAATATCCCAAAAATTTGAATAATTTAATCTAATTTGCTTCAGGAATATTTCATGAAACGAGAAAATTTGGCTATTAGACACAAACGTTTTGCATCTTATCTATTATTTGTTTATTTACTGCTAAATAAATAAAAATAGAAATGATAGATATAAATATATTCCACGATAAAAAGAAATAACTGTTTGTATAAGTTTTATGAGAATCCCAAAAAAATGTTATACAATGTTATTAGATGTTGATGAAGAGCTGCAAATTGCGGTGTACCTTAATGGCGAGGCATTTTTCACTGTCTTTGAAAAAAAATACGCTGCCTACACCAAACGCGCAGTTTAAACAGACACGGAATGAGAAATTAAGAAGAAATTGTTTGGTCACTACAATAAAAAAGAAAACATAAACACCAATGCATTCCACACAAAGATACAAATATATGGTAACAGTCTTTATTTTTATAGAGCATTACTCAGGCTCTATTGAGCGAGGGGAGAATTTGTATACAAAGGACTGAGAGTGTAACCAATAAGAGTTGTTATTTTTATCTATTTTATTGAATTTTCATTTTCATGCATTTATTTGTTCTATTTATTTCTTTTTTTTTTTTTTTTTTTTTTAAGTGGGCTAATTCCATGATTATTGCCAGGAGTATTAGCAGGAGAGCTATGAGAATATGTCATATTGAGACAAATACGTGGGAGGTAGATGCAAAAAATAGAGCGGCCTGGTGCCTCAACGTTAAGCAAGGCACGGAGAGAGGTGAGGCAGAGAGGGGAGTAGCCTCGACAGAAAAGAGAGCCAGAAAGAGAGAGAAAAGCCAGCAGCTCCAGAAAGCATCACAGTTTGTGTGCATTCAATGCACCAAAGACTGTCACTCAAGAATTGGACTGCAGAGTGTCTAGCGCAGATGCAGATAAAAAAATTTATTTTTTTATTTTGGACACTACGCCATCGTCCTTAGTGAACGGAAAGGATCCAATAATGATAATTAATGTAGCATAATGGTCGGGACTTACCCGAGAACACCCTATTTGTGGCCTTGTGCCCGACACAGAGAAACCTTAATAGGATGTAGCATGATTCTCAGACCTTACGGGAGTGGGCAAGCAAGAGGATAATGGAATTCTCATTATCACCTGTGAGTCGGTTCGATAGCCAGGAAGTCTAGGATTTTCCTATTAAAATTTATTTTAATCGGTTTGTCAGAAGAAAGGATGGTTGACCCGTTGACCTCTTAAGAGACACGTGCAACAGTTAGAACATTCGAAAAGTTCCAGAATAGTCTAGAAAACTCCACACCCATTTCTATATAATGAAGGAACCTTAGATTTTAAAAACAGTTGGTCTGGGGCAGTGGAGTTGGTTGGACAGTCGGGTTGCCAGAATTTGCCGAAACAGTTGGGATACGGAGTTTTGCCGAGGTAGTCATAGGCGAGCGACTCAGGTCCTGGAATCGAGACTGGCGTCGCTGATGTGTGAAGCCTGATAATTGAACGAAGTTAAGGCATTATTAAAAACACGTGTTTAAAGAAACCGTCTCTCTCTCTCTCTCTCTCTCTCTCTCTCTTCTTCTCTCTCTCTCTCTCTCTCGCTCTCTCTCTCTCAAGAACAATATAAGGATAAATTAGATAAATGAGCCATTTGAAAAGCAAGAAGTACTGTCCTCATCTTTATTTTACTACGCCAAAGAAATCGTACGGGAAATCATGAATGAAAGCCATTAAACAAACAAACGTGAACAGATACTTGACTGATACTAAGGAGAGGGATAGTTGTAAACACAAGTTAAATTGTCTGGAACGAAAAAAGAGGCACGCTGCCTGGCCCTCCCTGAACATAAACAAGGAAGGGTGAAAGAATATTTTGGGGTCCGCTGATACTAACGACGACTACTAGATTCTGTGAGTGTTGAAGTTTACATACCTTGTAAGCGTCCAGCGAATTGTGTGAATTTAATAGTGCACCCAGTGAGTGCACGGTGAAAAGACACCCATTATGTCAACTACATTGTGACCCCAGCCACGTTACATTAGTAGGCTACTAAGAAACAGGTGGGAAGAAGATGGTCTTTTGGTGACTCAATTTTATGCAGACCCCGTACTAAGAAACAGACAATGGACAATGCAGTTTACAAAATGCCATCTTGATAAGGGACGTTTCAGCTTTTATGGATTTGATGAATTGTGGACGTAGTCGGTTAGAAGGGAAACCGTTCTTCTCGAAAAGAGACCAATGAAAAGAGAAGAAGGTATTGCTTAGGTTACAGTTTTTCCCAAAGGAAACCTTCGGCTTAGCAGTCTGAAAGGAGAGCAGAACAGATCAAACTACACACAAAAAAAAACTTTTTTTAAGAAGAAAGACCTACAATATATCAAAGAGCAGAGGGGGAACGGATTTCATGTTGTAACAAGATACCTACAGTATCCATGCTGCTAAGATATCCACATAATAGATACATCAAGTTACTATAAAGTTATGCAAGAAGACTGGCTTTAAATTTAATAGAGAATATTCGAAGGATTCTTGCAGTTATTGATAAAGGGCCAAAAATAACAAAAGAAATTCTACTATAGTAACGCATAATATATATATATTATATATATATATATATATATATATATATATATATTATATATATATTATTATAATGGAGATTGTGTGTTTTCTGTCTGTAACCGAAACTATATTACTACTCAAGTCACAATTCCCTTAGTTATCTACATCACATTCTCCATGATTTTATTTATATTTAAACCACAATTATTAATAAAATTGTTTTACATTATTAATACTGTTGACCATATCTACATGATATTTTCACGTACCCCACTTGTACGGGTCAGGCACGAAGGCCCTATTTATGTGGGACCACCCACAGCCGAAGCTCATGGGTGGCGGGTGAAAAATTGCGTCGATCCCGTCGGCATTCCCCCTCAAGGGGGGCGCCTCAGGCACTGGGCAATAAAACCCAGCCTGCCCCTTTAAATCAAGGGGGCAGGTGTGCCTGGGGGATAGCCCCTGGGATCGACGCCGTTAATTATATCAATGGTCCAGAGCGAAAGCCACTGTTGACCATATCTTTTTTTACCGCGTACCCACATGTACGGGTCAGGCACAAAGTCCTATTAACGTGGACACCCACGGCCGAAGCTCGTGGAGTGGCAGGTGAAAAATTGCGTCGATCCCGTCGGCATTCCCCCTCAAGGGGGCGCCTCAGGCACTGGGCAATAAACCCAGCCCTGCCCCTTTAAATCGAGGGGGCAGGTGTTGCCTGGGGGGATGGCCCCCTGGGATCGACGCCGTTAATTGTATCAATGGTCCAGAGGCCGAGGCCACTGTAGACCAAATCTACATACTATTAACATGCAATTGTATTTATATGTACAAAAAATAGCGGTTTGCAGTGTGAACGGGAAGGCTAATTTGCATATTGATATAAAAAAATTTGATTTTAATAAATATGTGCTTAGTATTATTGATTTCTAATTGTTTGGTTTTATCTTAATGAATATGAGCAAAAATCTATCCAATAAATCTTAAAAGAAATCTATTAACAATATTAACAGTACTTCTATTCTTTACTTCCTAATTTAACTAAATAGTTAAATTATGAAAATGTAGCAATGAAAGACTGGAGTGAAGAAAAAGCAAGTTTTAGTTGTTTCCCCTCTGTTGCAAATCTTTTCATCGGCATCTTATTTAGTTTCATTAGCCTTTCTAACTTAACATAACATTTTATTACAATAAAACTTAAATGCTTGCACCCTGAGGGTGCATATATTTGCTAGTATATATAATGAATAGAGAATGAAAAAATGAGAAAAGTATTGGCATGAAAAGGTGCTCAATGCTAATAAAGCTGAGCAGGTTTATAATCAATGGTAATATTATGGATTTGGACTCATAACTTGAAGTTTCATGGTAATCCAATCATCAGATGAGTTCAATGGTTGAGATCTTAAAAACCAGCCGTGAAATGGTTGAGATTTTAAAAACCAGTAATTTTTAAAAGACAGTATTTTTTTAGCGTTTATATGAAGCGTTTTTCACGCGATGGGAAATATAAAGCTAAAAATTGTTTTTTTAAACTGTGGCTTGTTTAACGTTTATGTGACATGGATCGTGTTCACGTGATGTAATGTTATGACGTTAAATTTGTATTTGTATGACGTTCAATTACTGGTTTTTAAAATCTCAACCATTTCACGACTGTTTTTTAAGATCTCAACCATTGAACTTATCTGATGATTGGATTACCATGAAACTTCAAGTTATGAGTGTAAAACCATATTACCATTGATTATATATATATATATATATATATATATAATATATATATATATAAATTAGTTAGGAGGTTGATTTAGAAGGCTATCACAATGCAGGTGTAAAGAAAAAATAATAATACGGTAACAATGATGTTGTGTGTTAACCTGTATTTAATTCTTTAAAACACAACATCATTGTTACCGTATTATTATTTTTTCTTTACACCTGCATTGTGATAGCCTTCTAAATCAACCTCCTAACCAATATATACACAATGCTTCAAGGAAATTATAAAACTCTCTTATATATATATATATATATATATATATATATATATATATATATATATATAAGAGAGAGTTTTATAATTTGCTTGAAGCATTGTGTATATATTGGTTAGGAGGTTGATTTAGAAGTCTATCACAATGCAGGTGCAAAGAAAAAATAATAATACGGTAACAATGATCGCTGATAAGATATTTACCAACCCCCTCCAAATGTGTATGATGTGACATATGGTCAATTTTTAAGAGCAGTTTAACAGGTTAGAATTCAGAGTTATCCTTCTCCTACACAGTCTTACCAAGATTAAAGAACCCAGTTTTCTTTCTATTTACTCATAGCTGGAAAGAGAATAGTTAGATTCATACTTTCCCCAAGCAACGCCGTGTAGCCATGCTAGTATATTTTATATTTTGATATGAATATATTGCAGTCGTAACATGCTTTGAAGAAATTGAAAACTTTTAGATATTTAAAACAATTAAGGGTGTATCGTTTGTTTGTTTTTTTGTTTTTTTTGTTTGGCTGGGGTTTTTTTTCTTCTTTTTTTTCTATTTTCAGAAAGATTAGTCACATTTACTCAGTTGCAATTTACAGCATTTTCCAAACAAACATTTTATTTTTCGATATTCACAGTAAGAATTCTTATGGTAGAGATTATGTTATATATTTACCAACACCTCTGCACGAGCAGGATGTGACACAAGATCAATTTCTCAAGCGGGGTTTAACAGGTTTGAATGCAGAGTTTTCTTTCTCCTAGACAGGTTGACTAACCAAGATTGAAAGGCCCAGTCTGCCATACTATTTATCCATAGCTGGAAAGAGTATATTTGGATTCATACCTTTCCCAAGGGTATTAGTCCTACGTGAAATTCAAACTGCCTTTGAACAAGTTATGCGCTTAGGAACGCGATGATCTTCTTCAATGGCAAAGAATCGACCTATGAACTTTGGGAAGCTGTGGTATATTGTACAAACGAAAATAGGAATTTTATGGTTAAATTAAACAAAGAAAAGACGAAAAAAAATTACAAAGGACTTTTTCCCGGTAAAGGCGCAAAGAAGTTAAAAAACGGAAGAGAGGGTTTCCGGTCTAGGAAGCAGGGAGAGGATAAAGAAATATATAACAAAGGTCCGTTATCAGATCAAAAGATAAAGATGCGTAGGAGTGTCGTCAATACAAAAGTTAGTTAGTCGAGACGGTCAGACAGGAGACAGCGGACGGCGAACGTCCGTTGCGGCCAAGGGCGGTGAGACGCCACCAGCCACCCCTTTACCACACCATCCCAGCAGCAGTATTAGTAGTCATCGTCAACCCTTGGGCACTCATTGTAAGCTCTGCGCCTTCACCAAGCACACACCGAAGAAAATAAAGAAGGGTCCGCTCTTTGTACATACGTATCTGTTATTTATTGAAGCCCAGTAGTCGGTAGTAGCTGACTACTACATACTTCGCTACGTGACCATATATACCCGCAACGACTACTTACTTACACGATTTAGAGTAGCGAAGAAGACGCTATATAACATATAGAATTTGATGCCAGTATGCAACAAATCCAAGTTCCACGGGTATTTAAGGACCCTTCATAACGAAAATGAATTGTAGGAAGCGCGTGGTGTAATGGTTAAAGTCATAGGAAATAGACTCGTCGCCCCGAGTTCAAATCCTAGACGTGGTAATTGCATTTCATCTAGAACTAATACCCTTGGGAAAGGTATGAATTCTACTTTCCCTCCAGATATGGGTAAATAGTAGGGCAGACTGGGCTGGTTAGTCAACCGGTCTAGGAGAAGGAAAACCCTGAATTAAAACCTGTTAAACTCCGCTTAAGAAATTGACCTTGTGTCACATCCTGCTCGTGCGGAGGGGTCGGTAAATATATAACGAAAATGAATTAATAGACAACAAACTCTACCGTGAAATTGTTGGTTCTTTAATTTATATTATGATGACTACGAGACCGGATATATCTTTTACAGTTTCAAAATTATCTCAGTATTTAGATAAACCAACGATTCATGAAACAAGGGCAAAGCATGTTTTGCGATATTTGACGAAGGAACTTACAATACTGAGGAGCACCAAGGAACAACCAAAGGATTCTTTACCAAGGATTTCCGCTGGACAAGCACTCTTGCTTGAAGCCTAAAGGATGGCCCACAAAAACTTAACACAAGGATTTGAATCGTGTCGACGAGTCAATTTCCTACGACTCTAAACATTACGCCGCGCGCCTCCGTAGAGATTTTTTTTTAATGTTTACTATCGATGTTTACTATATCGCCTTGTTCACAAATAATTATCAGATATTTATCGAACGCAGGAAGCGAGCAACGGAACCAAGCAAGAAAGTCAGCATAATTAAGTCCCCAGAACCAATCGAACAGATCGCAGATAAGATATTGAGCTATTATATTTCAAAAGACATTTTATTGTACATCTGATATAAAAATGAGATGACTTCCATCATTGGTTTTTAATTGTTTCCTTCAGCAACAAATGTTGTTGGTATCCTTCCGTCTATTAAAGAGGATGGCGTAGTGTCCACTTTTTTATTATCTGCAACTGCGCGAGTGGCTGAACAGACCAATTTTTGAATGGCAATCTCTGGTGCAGTGATTGCAAACAAACGGCGATGCTTGCTGGAGTTGCTGTTGTCTCTCCTTCCTTATGGCTCTTTTTTCTGCGGCGGCCTCTTTCCTCTCTTTTCACTCCTTTTCGTTCCTTGTTTGACGAGGAGGCGCCAGGTCGTACGGTCTTCTGCATAAGCCTCCATGTGTTGATGTCGATGTGGCATGTCTTTATGTCAGTAACAAATATTGCCTTGTAAACAATATAGTTTTTCCCCCGGCTATTTATAGCTGTCTCGACTTTTGGAAGCTCATAGCATCCGTACAGAGGTACAAGGGCATGTGTTATCAGCACCCTCATGTATGAAAGTGAAACATGGACTTTATACCACCAAGAGCGGCGGCTAAATAACTTCTACCTTTGCTGCCTTAGACGTATACTGGGCATCACCTGGAGGGCCAGGATCACTAACACAGCAGTTCTAGAGAGAGCTCAACTCCCCAGCTTGTGTTCTCTACTGAGGCAACGTCGTCTCTTTTAAATCGAGGGGACAGGTATTGCCTGGGGGATAGTCCCCTGGGATCGACGCTAATAATTAACTTTACTGATCCAGTGGCCGAAGCTCACTGGACCCCCGAACGGTGGGTAGGAGATAAGTATACAATTAACATTTCTAAATGAACATATCACCACTCCATTCTGAAACGAGAGCCATAACGTAAGAAACGTTGACACGTCATCTCTCCATTTCGACAATGAGAGCGTCAACTAACATTATATACTTTAAAAGAGCTAGTATACTTGTCGTTTGTCCATTTCATCTCTGAATAAATGAGATATGGAGTATTACGTTGCAGGGCGATCCAGGTAATTCGAGACAGGTAATATTTGGTCAGCTTGCACAAGTTGCAATCAAGAATACCTGAGCTGACATATCTATTCTGCATCTGCCATAGTAGAATGTCAATCCCGTGATCTTCGTCAAACCATCTGGAAAGGAATAAAGTTATAGACCGATTTATGATTTTCCATTGTATATCAGCGTGTCGTAAAACTTGACAGCCACGGCCGAAATTTGAATTACATAACGTCACCATTACGGCACCTCACACGTTTAACATTCTACTACATAATAAGTTTAATTAAACCTGACGAAAGGCCTATATATATATATATCAGACATATGGAATCCGATCTCCCAACAAGCTAAAGAGGCGATTCTTCCAGGCTGTGGTTGTGTCGGTACTTCTGTATGGCTGTACCACTTGGACCCTAACGAAGCGTCTTGAGAATAAGCTAGATGGAGCTGTACGAGAATTCTACGGACGGTCCTGGATAAGTCGTGGAAGCAGCACCCCACAAAAGAGCAACTATATGGCCAACTGCCCCTATCTCACAAACCATACGAGTGAGACGGACTAGACATGCAGGTCACTGCTGGAGAAGCAAGTACGAGATCGTAAGCGACGTACTACTGTGGAAGCCAGCGCATGGCGCGCTAATGTGGCGCCCAGCGGACTACATTGACTAACTATGTAGGAATACTGCTGCTGCGCAGAGGAGCTGCCGGAGTCAATGAATGATAGGAAGGCTGGCGAGAGATCATCATGGATATCCGTGCAAACTGCGCGACATGATGATGATGATATATATATATATATATATATATATATATATATATATATATATAGAGAGAGAGAGAGAGAGAGAGAGAGAGAGAGTAAACTACAGACACGTGTTCGAGGTATCACCTCTCATCACTGCAGTTATACCATTTTAGCAGCTACCTCTGGCTGGTTCGAAAACCCGGACGAACTTACGCTCGCAAACCTCTTACCCATACGCCACAGTATAGCAGGCTATTTAATCGCTACATTTCTAAGCGAAATGAATTCACCTAGAGTCTCAAACTTTGTAAACAAAGTGATCTTAGCTGAATGCCGAATACAGTGAATTTTGCATTAAATCCCTTCTAAATAAATGCCCAACCGAAATTGGGAGCGTATAATAGAGGTAAAACTACAGACACGTGTTTCGAGGTATCACCTCTCATCAGTGCAGTTATACCATTAATGCAGCTATAATATATATAAACAAAATGCTTAAAACGGGTATCTAGTGATTATGGTCCATTTCCACCAAGGGTATCTGAAACCCTCTGAGCTTCGTCAGATCAAGTCCGTTATTGAAAATAATTTTTATTTATTTGTATACCATTTTCAATAAAGAATTGAACTGACGAAACTCACAGGGTTTCAGATATCCTTGGTGGAAATGGACTATAATCACTTAATACCGGATTTTTAAACTTTTTGTCTTTACTAATTACTTCTCTGTTTATAAAAATTAAGCATTGAGCTCTCAAATCTGACCGAACTTTTCAACACCGTACCGTTGAAGAAAGGACCTGCTTGGAATCATCGTAATACCAAATTACTTGGTACCCCACCAAAGAAAAAAAAGTATATATTATATATGAGGCTAAGTAAACAAACAAATGTATATTTTTATATGGCTTTGAGCCGACAATTTTTGGAGGATATATGCTTAATTGAAGTTCATACCTAATTTCTGAAAATTATTAATTAAAAATTAATGAATTTTAGGCGGGCATATCTCTCTCTTTTTTT
>CM042152.1:7291808-7328084 GCA_023376005.1 Doryteuthis pealeii
AACATCACGAAACGCATGTTGAAAAGGCTAGATGAAAACTACAAAGATTCTACGTGCTGTCTTGAACAAATCTTAGAAGCAACAACTTATAAAATGTAGATGTAAGGCCACATACCCCCTATCACACAAACCATCAAAGTAAAACAAGCAAGGCACATGGAACAAAAGAAGTAAGAACGAACTAAACGAACTGCTAAAGAAGTAAGAACGAACTTATAAGTGTCGTTCTCCTTTGAACAGTTACATATGGACACACTAGGGTAGACTGATCAGCAAAAACCTACGTCAACCAGCGATGCACGGATTCCGGATGCTGTGCGTGACGCATGCCAGGCGCGATGACCGATAGGGACGGTTGAAGAGAGATATTATTGGACTCTTTTGATATATGAGGTGTCCTGCCATTCCTCACCGAAATTAATAGACTGGACGATGTCACGTGGTCTATTCCTCCGCCAATCAACAGCCATAATGCGTGGATGATTCACTACTTAAACACTGATACTTTTCATAGTCCATTTGCAACCATTGACGAGGAACTTACAATACCAAAAAGAACCAAAGGATTTTTTATCAAGGATTTCCACCGGGCAAGCGCTCTTGCTTAAAGCCTAAAGGATGGCCCATAAAATTGTACCAGAGATAGAGAGAGAGACAGAGAGCGACAGAGACAGAGACAGAGAGGGTCATGGATATCTGTGGTGGCAGTGCGATCTGATGACGCCTATAGGGAATATGAAATGAAGAGATGAAGAGAAATAAAAAGACACAACTGTTTCGAAGTATAGATGGAGACTTTTTTGATCAGACCGTTAACTCTGGACGCTAGAGTCCAGACGCTCAGAACTTTTTATTTATTTATTTAATTTTGATTTGATTTTATTTTATTTAAATCCCCACACGCCTTTTCGTAATTTGAACTCGGATCGCTTACTCCATTTTCTACTGCGAAAACAATTACGTCTCTAATATTTCACAAAGTAGAATTAAACTCACATGAATTAAAATGTATATATTCAAGTCAATAGAAATACAGACAGGAAATTTACAAGATTCCTTTCTTAACATCTTTTATTCATGCACAACCATAGCCTCATTATTCAGTCATCAAAGTAGCAAACGAAATGTACTACGGTGGGGCGTTAGAATGCACCGACTGCACCTCTGCAGAGGGGTAAGACTCCACCAATAGGGCCAACTGTTGGCCATCGGTGGCGACCCGTGATGCTTAAGTATAGAACCGAGGTGGATAAGCAGTCCATGACTTGCAATACTCCACTTTGGCCCTATCTTGGGCTAGACGGGCGGTCGGAGAGGCCTCCTCCGATCAATCGGCTGGGCACATCAAGCCCTAGCACCTATATGATTTTCCCAACCCTATTGCCCTCATGGCAAGCCCCAAACCCTTTTTATCATATGGGTGCTAGAAGGCGATGACTGAGGGTCTACATGACCTGGGAATGACGTTAAACTCTATCTGATGGTGAGGTTCCACTTTTGGAGATTTGGGGAATGTGGAGCACCCCTTCATCACCATTGCTCCCTGGTCCACTGTGACCCGGAGTGGTAGTACCTGTTAGGGTCCCATCTATGGGTTAAATAGAAAACATGAGTTTATAAACAAAATTGTATTATCCATTAAAAATGAAATTATTTCAAAACTTCAGCATTAAACATTTTTTTTACCAATAGAAGTATTCGGCATAAAATGACCCAAGGGGTTGACATGCCGTAAAACCCAACCAGCCAAACCAACCAAACCAAACTTTTTTTCGTCGTCAGCACAGTCTCTACCAACTGAGCACGTTACTCACTTCCTGACACCTTCAAACACGGCAGTCGTTGTACGTAATTCATTTGCTCTCCCAGCAGTTCTAGTCTTCTCACTGGAACTATCCAAATATATCATCTCTTCCACTCGTTTCGACAGCCAAAATGCTACTGCAGACTTTCTCTCCCGATCTGGGAGGGCAGATCCTTAAATACCCAATTGCTGTGTTTCATCCGGGCTCCTTACTCTGAATTGCATGTTCGACATTCATCAGCACGCGTCAATCCTCACGGCGAGACTTTACATCCGGGTTACTCTGCACTGCTCGTGCGGAACTTCACCAGCATTTTCAGCAACGAAGAGGTGACGAGTTCAATTTCCGTGGTCACTCGCCACCCTCCTCCCCCTCGAACAGGCCAAACATATCCGGACTCGTTTCATTCATGGAGGCTGGTGTAAGATTCAAAGGGTCTGACAAAGTCATAACTCGTTGGAACGCAAACTCCGACAAAGGTTGAGGGACAAAAAAATTTTATATGACAGCACAAGAATTAACAGGGTACATAATACATACATACATAAGTAATATAAAGTTACATGTAAAATGATAAACATAAAAGCAACAGACATGAGACTAGGAATAATCCATGCTGTATAAAAAAAACTTACAGTAATGTAAGGGGGGACAAAGCCCCAACGAGAAAGGGGTAGTCACAAGTCTACCTCATGGTGTCTCGTAGGTCAGCAGGCAAAGAGAGAGCGAGAGAAATTCAAATCAGCCGCTTAAATACATCAGAGCCCCTAGCGGGAACCAGCGACACTATACGGGCAGACAACTCTCCAGGAAAATACGAAAATAACCCCACACTGGGAATCTGCTCGTCCACTGTAGTTTCCTTGATATTATCTGATATTCATGCCAGATTTGATGATTTCTTCCAAGAATCTTTTGTATATTCAAATTATTGGGCATTCTGGTCAGACAAGAACAGCAGAATAAGGTCTGGAGATCATGGCCGCTTTCTGCTTCGCATTTGTAACCTGAAGATATTCAGGTTTTTACCCATTTTCTTGTGGATTTCAAGCGAGTCAATGGTTTAAAGGATTGCCCACGGATATTTTGTGGAACTGGAGTTGGGAGTTATTTGGCTGAAGTTCTTTGAGGTGGGAAAAGAAAATTAAAAAAAAACTGGTATACTGTGTACGAATCTAAATTGTTTCTGATGGAGACGCTCTAATTATGAAATTATGGGGAGTGTAGAGGTCCACTGAGTCGGAATTACACGGGGGTGAGTCAAAAAGTAATGTCATTTTCCTTATTTTATGTGAAGTTTGGAAAAAATAAAACTAAGACCTACATTGAGAGCCTAACAAGTCTCAGAGCAAGGAATCCTATGAGTAAGATCCAACTTGGATGTCCTCCTTCTTCTATCTCAGTTTATTGATATCTATCAGTCTATCTATCTATATGTCTCGGTTTATTCATATCTATCTTTCTCCCTTATTTCATATCTATCTATCTATTTATCTATCTACCTCAGTTTATTCATAGCAGTCTATCTTTCTATCTCAGTATCTATCTATCTATTATATATATATATATATATATATATATATATATATATATATATATATATATATACAGTTCACACGAGCATCAGAACAATGGACTTCGTGAATGCTTTCTGTTTCGCGTTTGTAACCTGAGGATATTTATGTTCTTGCCCAATAAAAATAATCTTTAGATAGATAGATAGATAGATAGATAGAGAAGGGGGGGGAGTTACTTGATAAGTAACTGAAATCCACCAGAAAGAGAGCGGACTGTAGAATGCTTCTCAATCCATTAGCAAAACCAACGAGAATTTCAACTCCATGTTTTTGGTTTTTTTTAAATGTTTGTTTTTGGTTTGTTATGTATTTGGTTTTGGAGTCATCAGGAGAGAATGTGTCCCATTTCGGGGCCTTTCTTTCAACGGTTTTATTTGCACACCGGGCCCCCACCTCACTGATGTGAGGCCCCACAAAATATATCCATTATATCGTACAATCAAATATATTAATGAATATCGACGAAACTATGTTTTTAAATCACCCTTTGACCCCTTTATCCTTACCCAACCCAAACATATGTACTACCTATTTCTTTGACAACGCTAACTTCCTCCGCCTCCTCATTCTAACTTTTCCTTGTCTATATACCACACTGTTTTAAAGCTTCTGATGAAGCTTCTAAAATCAACAGGGAAGAAACATTAACTGAATGTGATTGTTTGTGTTCGTTATTCATACTAGCAAATATATGCACCCTCCGGGTGCAAGTATTTAAGTTTTAATGTAATAAAATATTGTATTAAATTAGAAAGGCTAGTGAAACTAAATAAGAATACAGATAAAAAGATTTGAAACAGAGGGAGTATAATAAAAAATGGAACAACTGAAACTTACTCTTCCATCACTCTCGTCTTTCATTGTTATTTTTCTAATTTAAGTATTTAGTTATAAGAGGAAGTAAAGAATAAAAATGACAGTTATTTTATCTTGTTAATGGATTTCATTTAAGATTCATTGAAAGAGATTTTGCTTATATTCATTAAAATAAAACCAAGCAGTTAGAAATCAATAATACTAAGCACATATTTATTAAATTCGATTTTTTAATATCAATATGCAAATTAGCCTTCCCGTTCACACTGTAAACCGCTATTTTGTTGTATATATAAATATAATTGCATGTTGTCAGCATGTAGACATAGTTAACAGTATTAATAATGTAAGACAATTTTATTAATAATTGAGGTTTAGATAAAAATGAAATCGTGGAGAATGTGATGTCAATAACTAAGAGAATTGTGACTTGAGTAGGAATATAGTTTCGGTTACAGACAGAAAAACACACAATCTCCATTATAATAAGATATATATATATATATATATATATATATATATGTTGAAAAGAGAAATAAAGGAAAAAAAGTATAGAATGGATAAAATAGGATATTTTAATTAATTTTACTTACACGTGTTTCGGTCTTTCTCGACCGCCTTTGAGCACTCTCTTCACGTGATTTTTAAAAAAGTTCATTTTTCGAACATTTCAAAAATTCTCCGCGTTCCAACGAATCTTATTTTTAAAAATAAGGATTTACTCTGAGGAAGGTTGATATTTCTTTGTGTGCGGAACATTTCTACATTTTTTCTATTATTATTATTTCCTTTCATTTTGGATATTTAAAAATAATAATAGATTGAATAATGTACACATGGATAAACCCCTGACCGAAACACGTGTAAGTAAAATTAATTAAAATATCCTATTTTATCCATTCTATACTTTCTTTCCTTTATTCTCTTTTTCAACATACCGTCGGATTCACTTCCATTTTCATTTTACACACACACACACACACACACATATATATATATATATATATAATATATATATATATATATTTCGCAAAGAATGTTACAAACTTGTTTACGTAACGGTATTTACACTTCAGTAACAATGAAATAAACATTTTGCCTCACCATATATTCTCTCATCCTGGTTACCTAGCCATGGTTAGAGAAGCCGAATCCGCCCTACTATTTATCCACAGGTGGGGCGAGAGTAATAAGATTCATACCTTTCCCAAGGGTATTAGCGCTATATGAAATGCATAAACAATTATTTACTAAGCTTAGCTTTAGATGTGGCCAGGAGGAGTGTGGGGCCCAATGAGAATCGCACTCATTAACAATAGTCTACGAATCTAGCTTGCTAACAATTACCCACGTGAGGTCGCAACCTCAACCCAGGATCGGACTCGCGTTTCATTACTAGTAGATCTGCGACACTACCTTGCTAATCATTACATGACTTCATTTGTTATTTTTTATGTACGTGGGTATATATGTAACTAATAGCCCCTCCGCACGAGGAGGATGTGGCACAAGGTCACTTTATTAGGCGGATTTTAACAGGTTTGAATCCAGAGTTTTCCTTTTTCATACACTGGTTACCTTGCAAGAGCCAAGTCTATACTACTATTTACCCATAGCTGGAAGGAGTGTAGTTGGATTCATACCTTTCCCATGGGTATTTGCGCAATGTAAAATGCAAGGAGTCTGGTCCAGAATTTGAACTCGGGACGACGAGTCCATTTCCTACGTCTCTAACCATCACACCACGCACCTCCAACACCATCCATGTGTATGTATGTATGTATGTATGTACTGAAAAGCTTTTTACGTTCATATACAAAATTAAGTGATACGAAACGCAAACATATGTGTGTGTTTTTGCGCGTACATGTTAGTGTGTTTTTGTGCGTGCACGTCAATTGTGTGTCTGTGCGTGCACGTCAGTGTGTGTCTGTGCGTGTCGGTACTTGTGTGTTTCATAAATATTAGTTTGAAATATCTTTGGCGACTACTTGTCTCCAATTTATTTCTTGGCGTTGCATGCAACATCATGTAAACAGAAATTAAGATTTCGCTGCTATTTATCGTGTTCTTCTCTGTTGAAAACTTTTATTTTTCTAATGTTAAAAATCAGTTCCCAGCTGCGTCACGCAAAAAACAAAAAAAGAAACCGTGATTATTGGCAAATGACCAGGTGCCCGCAACATTAAAAGGGACTTAATTAAAGCAGTAATTTGCGGGAGTGGAATTAAAGGTTGAAAGATGAAAATGGAAATACTAATTCAGAAAAAGGGAAGAAAAATTAATTAAAGGAAAAACAAAAACAAAAAAAAAACATAATTGTGAATAAAAAGAAAGGAAAAAAAAATAATTAAATGAATATTCAAAGTTGGAAATAAATGAATAAAATAATAACGAAAAAATAAAAAAATGGAAGACGTTTTAAAAAGATGGAAGTTATTTAAGAAATAAAGAAAGAAAGAAAAAAAAGAAACGATGAAGTGATTAAAAAAAAAAGTAGAGAGAGAGATAGAAAATATATTTTAAGGGAGGAGGAAAAGAGATAGTAGAAGCTGAGAGAGAGAGAGAGAGAGAGAGAGTGAGAGAGAGAGAGAGAGAGAGAGAGGACAAAGTAAGATAGAAAGTAAGGAGGAAAAGGTAGAAAGAAAGGGAAAAAATAATTAAATGAATATTCAAAATTGGAAATAATGAATCGAATAATAATGAAAAAAAAGGGAAGACGTTTAAAAAGATGGAAGTTATTTAAGAAATAAAGAAAGAAAGAAAGAAAAAAAGAAACGATGAAGTGATAAAAAAAGGAGAGAGAGAGATAGAAAAGATATTAAGGGAGGAGGAAAAGAGATAGTAGAAGCTGAGGGAGAGAGAGAGAGAGAGAGAGAGAGAGAGAGAGAGAGAGAGACAAAGTAAGATAGAAAGATAGTGAGGAGGAAAAAGGGAAAAAGAAAGGGAGAAAAAAATAATTAAATGAATATTCAAAGTTGGAAATAATGAATAAAATAATAATGAAAAAAATTAAAAAATGGAAGACGTTTAAAAAGATGGAAGTTATTTAAGAAATAAAGAAGAAAGAAAAAAAGAAACGATGAAGTGATTAAAAAAAAAGTAGAGAGAGAGATAGAAAGATATTAAGGGAGGAGGAAAAAGAGATAGTAGAAGCTGAGAGAGAGAGAGAGAGAGACAAAGTAAGATAGAAAGTGAGATAGTGAGGAGGAAAAGGGAAAAAGAAAGGGAGAAAAAATAATTAAATGAATATTCAAAGTTGGAAATAATGAATAAAATAATAAGGAAAAAAAAGACGTTTTAAAAGATGGAAGTTATCTAAGAAATAAGAAAGAAAAAAGAAAGAAACGATGAAATGATGAAAAAAAGAAGAGATAGATAGAAAAGATATTAAGGAAGGAGGAAAAGAGATAGTAGAAGCTGAGAGAGAGAGAGAGAGAGAGAGAGAGAGAGAGAGAGAGAGAGAGAGAGAGAGAGAGATAGAAACTAAGATAGCGAGGAAGAAAAGGTAGAAAGAGGGTGGGGGATAATGGAAAGAGAGAGAGAGAGAGAAGTGTTGGTTAAATCGAACTTAACGGACCTAAATTCCATCATCGTAACGTCATCCCGCCGAAAGAACAAAATACAAAAAATTAGGGAATTAATCGAATTTAATGAAATTTTCAGTTTTTATATAATGGCCGGTGTGGCGCTCCACCTCATACGCAAAAACAATCTCCTTGGTCTAGCGCTAGTGAAAAGGGGATAGACTCACTCGCTGATTGGCTGATACCGACTTTAGGCCACCCCAACGACTTTCCTTTTTTTTTACTTATACTAGTACAAAATAAAATACACCCTTCGGGCGATGTAAAAATAGATTTTTGAAATATATTGCCTGAGCGGTGGGAGTAAAAATTCTATGTCAGCGAGTTTGTACCCTAAGTAAGTAAAATCATCAAATTCATTAAAGGATTAAAAAATAAAACAATTTGAAATGTAAACTTTAAATATGTATTAAAATAAAACAAACTATATATAGATATATAATACCAGTCATGTATTTATTAAAACTTTTTTTAAAAAAACAATGAGGAGTGTCTAATGTTGCATGTTCAAATTTTGAGTGTATTTATTCTATGTTATGACGATTTTGGGTAATGTAATGTAAGCAGTGATGTAATTTTTGTTACAAACAAAAACCGGAAGCGAATCTCCATTATTAATAGAGATAAGATATTAAGAAACAAAAGATATAATCCACTAGTTATTTTATCTAAAATCTTTTTCATTTTTTCAGGTCAGTTAACTTTAAACCACATATCTTTGAGAATCTGTGTTACGCCTCAAGGATACGTGGTTCAAAGTTAACTGACATCTTTTCAGTGGTGCTGTTTTTTACTTAAACAAGGCAACCAGTCAGAATGCAAAGCACGTAAAACACTCTTCATAGTTAAATACATTCTAATATATAGATATTTACCAACCCCTCCGCACGAGCAGGATGTGACACACGGTCAATTTCTTAAGCGGAGTTTATCAGGTTTGAATTCAGAGTTTTCCTTCTCCTAGACCGGTTGCCTAACCGTGGTTAAAGAGCCCAGTCTGCCCTACTATTTACCCATAGCTGGAGGGAGTGTAGGATCCATACCTTTCCCAATGGTATTAGCGCTAAGTACATTCTAATATAATGTGGTGGTTTTACTGTCATGACATCAAGTTTTTACCACACAAACAACATGAGAGATATATTACACATGTCAGTAAAGATGACATTTTAATCTTCCAGAAAGAAATTAAGTTATAACAAAAATCTAACAATAAACTTTATCCTATAAACTTATCCCCCAAATCGATTCCCAATCCTCTTAGCAACAAATAACTGTAAACAACACACTGTCAAAATCAAGAAAATTAATTGGATGAGAACAGGAGGATAAATCTGACCATTCCTCACAAGAGGTCAGGGAATCGCATTCATTGCACGTGGTAGTTTCTAAAGTGCGTTTTTTTTTCTTTTTGTTTTTGTTTTTCCTCAAAGAGATACTACTTATTTTTAAATAGATATATTTGGCTCATAGATGGGTCCCTAACAGGTACTACCACAATACACTTGAATTGACCTGGGGGTGACGAAAATTGGAGCCTCGGTATTAGATAATTTCCTCATATCAATGATACCCACATTTTTTTTTGTAAAACACGGTCTTCACCGTCTGGAAAGGATGCATAGAAATTTTCTAACAGAGCACCAACAGTACAACAGATTTCCGTCCACCAAGGACGATGGCGTAGTGTCCAAAAATGATTTGTTAATAAGATAGAATAAATGCATTATCTGCATCTGCGCAAGTGATTCTGCAGTCCAAAACCTGAGTGGCAGTCTTTGATGCACTGAATGCACACAAACTGTGATGTTTTCTTGGGTTGCTGTCTTTTCTCCCTCTTTCTGTCTCTCTTTGCTGTTGACGCTACTCTCCCCTCCGCCTCACCCCTCTCCGTGCCTTGCTTGATGTTAAGGCGTCAGGCTGCTATATTTTTAGCATCTACCTCTCACGTGTTTGTGTCAATGTGGCATATTCTCATGTCTCTCCTGCAGACATCTGGCTGTAAATCGTAGTGTTGTATATTGAAGATATTTAAAAGAAGGTGAAAATGGAAATAGGGTCTTCCGGTTGGATCGAGGCAGGTAGAAGACGAAAAGAGTAACAGAAGACTTTTTCCGGGTAAAGCGAACAAAGAAGGATGGGTAACAATAAGTTCGGAAATAGATTTGTCCGCTGATAAAGATAACAAAAGAAAACGCGTAGGTGTTTGATATATATAAAAGGAAGTCAGGGATCCCAGGTCAGTTAGAGAATCAGACAGCGGACGGCGAACAAAGCACAAGGAGTGACCGTCGACACGGTCCGTCGCAGCCAAGGGCAGTGATACGCCACCAGCCATCTTTTTACCTCACCATCCCAGCAGTAGTAGTAGTCATTGTCAACGCTCGCCACCCATCAGCCGAGAAGAAGAAATAAAGTCAAAACTACTACTATACCCATGTGTTGTGGTTTCTTAAGTCCGACTACATACTTCGCCACGTGATATACATACCGGCAACATATACTACTTACACGCTTTAGAGTAGCGAAGAAGGCGTTACGTAACAGTAGGCTTACTAGTAAGTAATAACCTTTAGAAAAAAATGAATGCACCTCAGTTGAGAAATCAGAAAGTGCATCTTGTTACCGGTACCATGTAAACTAGTCTAATCTTACACATATGACTACTTAAAGAGAAGATGTATGTGTCGCAAATAGAGCAGCATGGCACCCAGACGATCCACTAGCTCAAGGGATAATTTAATTTGATTATGTTTGAAAGAGATGAATTAATTAATTTAAAAGAGAAAAGAAAAGACAGCAAAATGAGAATTTCTTTATTTTTTCCCAAATTAATTGGTAATATCGATTGCGTGTTTGAGAAAAATGAACAACAAAGACCAAAGGACTAAATAAGATAAATGAGAAAAGACTAGAGTTTCAAAAAGCAATCAGAAACGAAAATAAAGAATATAGAAGTCTGCATATAAGAGCACTGAATAACAGAGACTCAAATGTTTATATATATATATATATATATTATATATATATATAATATATATATATATATGTAGGCGTGTATATATATATATATATATATATATATATATATATATAGGCGTATATATATATAATATATATATATATATAATATATAAGAGCACTGATATAACAAAGACTCAAATGTTTGTATATATATATATATATATATATATATATATATATATATATATATATATATATATATATATATATATATATATATATATATATATATATAATCTATGTGAAGATTAAACGTATATATATATATATATATATATATA
Organism: Doryteuthis pealeii; assembly: GCA_023376005.1. NCBI lineage: Eukaryota > Metazoa > Mollusca > Cephalopoda > Myopsida > Loliginidae > Doryteuthis > Doryteuthis pealeii. Next base: position 7,302,899 of record CM042152.1, read on the forward strand.
TATATATATATATATATATAGAGAGAGAGAGAGAGAGAGAGAGAGAGAGATAGACAGATAGATGGATGGAGGCGCGTGGGCTAGTGGATAGAGTGGTGGAAAATGGACTCTTCGATTTGAGTTCAATTCCTAGACGAAGCTGTTGACATTTCACATAGCGCTAATACCCTTGGGGAAGGTATGAATCCATATATTCTCCCTCCAGCTATGGGTTAAATAGTAGGGCAGACTGGGCCCTTCAGCCTTAGGTAGGTAACCAGTCTAGGAGAGGGATGACTCTGAATTCAAAATTCCTGTGGTCGGTCGTTGATTGGGTTTGTGGCAACCCTTGATGAAAAGAGAAAAAGAAATGCTTTCCTATCGTCTGTACCAAAAAGTGTGGATGGTCCAACACAAGCCTTCACCACTATAAACAAATCCCTGTGTGGGAGTCCATTGTGTGTATGAACCCTCATACGTCGAAAATCGTCGGGAGAGTCCATTATATATATATATATATATATATATATATATATATATATATATATATATATATATATATATAGAGAGAGAGAGAGAGAGAGAGAGAGAGAGAGAGAGAGATAAATAGATTAGATAAAACAGATGAACAGGTAAGAACAGACTGAGATAGATACATAGATAGATACATGGATAAATACATAGATACTGAAACCTATATATAATATATATATATATATATATATATAATATATATATATATATATATATAAAGAAAAAGAAAAGAAATAAAGAGAGGAAGAGGAGAAGAAAGAAAGATAACATATATAACGACAAAAAAAAAATAGAAGCACGTCCATTTCTGAAAACTGTCTCTGAAGATAAAGGTTTACTTTGAAATCGATGAGACAAAAAAAACATCTTTTTGTTTTTATTTATTATTTATTTATGCATTGTAATTGCCTTCAAATCATTAATGTATAATAACATACTTAACAATGCTTCAAGCAAATTACCAATTCATATATATATCTATATATATATATATATATATATATATATATATGTATATATGTGTGTGTGTGTGTGTGTGTGTGATATTAACATTGTTTTTGTATTGTGATATATTTTTAGATAAAGTGTGCTCAATATTATTGATAGAACCTGTTAATCCAAATTAGGGTAATGAAATCTCAACGGCGCTTGGTAACTGTCAGTTTTTCGTTTATGCAATCTTCAAACCAATTTAGTTTGAAAATCATTTAGACGAGAAATCTTATATATATATATATATATATATATATATATATATATATATATATATATAGAGAGAGAGAGAGAAGAGAGACAGAGACAGAGACAGAGACAGAGACAGACAGACAGACAGAGAGAGACAGGCAGACAGAAAGAGAGAGAGAGAGGGGGGCAGAGAGAGAGAGAGAGAGAGAGGGGCAGAGAGAGAGAAAGAAAGAGAAAGAGAAAAGAGTGAGAGTGAGACATAAACAGAAAGAGAATATGAAAATATATGATATATAGATAAATAGATAGATATAAGCAGACATGTTATATATATATATTATATATATATATATATATATATATATATATATGCCTGTTCATATATATAAATATATATATATATATATATATATATATATATATATATGTTCGTGACCCACTGAGGTATTTGTATGTTTCAGTTTTAACGTCTAATTTATCCACTTATCTTAAAGCCCATTCTGTCCTACTATTTACCCATACATGGAGAGATAATAGTTGGATAATTACCTTTCCCAAGGGTATTAGCCCTATGTGAAATGCAAACAGCTTTGTCCAGTATTTGAACTCTTCTCGCCGTGTCCACGATGGTGATAATTACACCACACGCCTCTCTCTCTCTCTCTCTCTCTATATATATATATATATATATATATATATATTGGGAATAAAAGGCCTTAAATACCCTGGGTATCGTGGTTATGGAGTGGTCTGAAGAAGCTCGTGAGCATACTCACGAGTGGAAATGGTCCATAACCACGATACCCAGGGTATTTAAGGCCTTTTATTCCCAAATAACTTTGCTCTGTTTAGAATAATTAAACATTGATCTCTCATACGAAACCTGAACTCTACAACAGACTACTGGTAGAGAATTAGGACCCACCTAGAATCACCTTGTACCAAGAAACTTGGTACCGCACCAAAGTATATATATATATATATATATATATATATATATATATATATATATGAGGAAAAATGAGTAAAGAAAAGTAAATGGATAAAATGAATTTAATCGAATCACATTAATCGATATCACTTACACATGTGTTTCGGTCAGTTTATGTGTGTGAAAATATTTCGCACACATACAAGAATCGACCTTCATCAGAGTGAACATTTATTTTAAAAAATTTATCTATTTTATTTATTTCATTTTATTTTATTTATTTTATTATTATATTATTATTATATTTATTTATTTATTATTATTATTATATTTATTTTATTTATTTTATTTTATTTTATTATTTTTATTTATTTTATTTTATTATTTTTATTTATTTAAAAATAAATGTTCACTCTGATGAAGGTCGATTCTTGTATGGGTGCGAAATATTTTCACACACATAAACTGACCGAAACACATGTGTAAGTGATATCGATTAATGTGATATCGATTAAATTCATTTTATCCATTTACTTTTCTTTTCTTTACTCATTTTTCCTCATAGTGTCGGATTCAATTCCTTTTCCATTTTTACATATATATATATATGAGATTTGATAATTTGCTTTAGAAGCATTGTTGAGTATATATATATATATATATATATATATATATATATATATATATATATATATATATATATATATATATATGAGAGACAGAGAGAGTTAGATAGAGCGATAGATAGATGTACACATGGTGGGTTTGGTAAAGATGTTACATAAAGATTCAGCTGTAGCTATTTGTTTGTTCTGAAACTAATGTCAACATTTTGAGATGATACATTTGATGGAGTCATATTTTACTATCTCAGCCTTATAGTAGTTTAGTGTATGAAATTTATTGCAAACCATAACAACTTTTTTTAGAAGAAATATTGATTAATGATATACTCGCTCATATTAACAATCAAGATTCCCAAACTGTAAGTTTTTTTTTGGGGGGGAGGGGGTCATTCCGAGGTAATAAAATGTTACTGTCAAGAAATCTGAGACACATTATATAATATTTCTCTGAATGTTTGAGATGAGGCTTGATGATTAGTATTATCTGCGTTATTCGGACTATTGTCCTCATCTTCACAGTTATCTGTACAGCGTTTCGTCCGATGTGCCCGGCCTTCTTCAGGTATTTTTTGTCGGACTGGGGAACCTTCTCGGACTCGGGAACCTTCTCGAGCTCGGGAACCAATTGGACACATGGCCTAGTGGATAAAGGATTTAGGTTAAGACAGTTCTAAGTGACAGTTCTCTGGACTGCAGGTTCAATTCTGGTCAAGGACAGCAGTAACATAGAATAATAATTAACACAGCTTAACGCCTCTACCCCAGCTATGGTTAGCGGAATGAGAACAGAATACCTACGTGGTCTGAATAAAGGGTTAGCTTCAAAGTTCCGTGATCGCTCCCGATTACGCCAAGAAGGTTCCCGAGTCCGAAAAGAAGGTTCCCGGGTCCGAGAAGGTTCCCGAGTCCGACATGAAATACCTGAAGAAGGCCGGAGGGCATATCGGCTGAAACGCTGTACATATTACAATGAAGATGAGGACAATAGTCCGAATAACGCAGATAATACTAACCTCATATACTTTCTTTTAATTTCTGAGTGTTTTTGATATTTTTGATAAGAAATATTTTGATTGATTGAAACAACTGCTCATCCAAAGGCTTAGGTTTCAGAGGCCTTTTTAGCACATGTAATTCAATTCCAGCAACAATGGCAAAATTCACCAGTATGACAATTCAAAATGTGTGGAGGAGGGGGGGTCAAAGAAACCTGGACAATTGCCAAGGATGTAATGTGACCTGGAAATGACAATCACCTGTCTAATGAAAAAATTTAAAAAATAACCATTTGGATCAATGATTCTATTATTACATGGTGATCATAGAATTCTCAATAAAACAGCAACTTTTTATAAACGGATATTCTACTTATTTGGTATTCAAACAAGATTCTGAACCCTTTCTAAAGTGAAAGCGCATGGTGAGATGCTTATTGAAGGAAATCCTGGATGAGGCTGGTTGCATTTCATTTAGTGCTAATACCCTTGGGAAAGGTATGCAGCCAACTATTCTCCCTTCAGCTATGAGTAAATAGTAGGGCATACTGGGCAACCAGTCTAAGAGAAGGAAAATACTGAATTCAAACCTGTTAAACTCTGCTTAAAAAATTGACTGAGTTGCATCCTGTTTGAGCAGAGGTGTAATGTAAATACATAAACCCTTTGGAAATATTCATACAAAATTGTTTTGTCAAGACCTGCACTTTTCTACTTTTTAGTTTTCCAAAGTCTTCGTTGTATATATATATATATATATATATATATATATATATATCTTATTATAATGGAGATTGTGTGTTTTTCTGTCTGTAACCGAAACTATATTCCTACTCAAGTCACAATTCTCTTAGTTATTGACATCACATTCTCCATGACTTTATTTTTATCTAAACCTCAATTATTAATAAAATTGTCTTACATTATTAATACTGTTAACTATGTCTACATACTAACAACATGCAATTATATTTATATATACAACAAAATAGCGCTTTACAATGTGAACGGGAAGGCTAATTTGCATATTAATATTAAAAAATCGAATTTAATAAAATAGTGCTTAGTATTATTGATTTCTAACTGTTTGGTTTTATTTTAATGAATATAAGCAAAAATCTCTTCAATGAATCTTAAATGAAATCCATTAACAAGATAAAATAACTGTCATTTTATTCTTTACTTCCTCTTATAACTAAATACTTAAATTAGAAAAAATAACAATGAAAGACGAGAGTGATGGAAGAGTAAGTTTCAGTTGTTCCATTTTTTATTATACTCCCTCTGTTTCAAATCTTTTATTATACTCCCTCTGTTTCAAATCTTTTTATCTGTATTCTTATTTAGTTTCATTAGCCTTTCTAATTTAATACAATATTTTATTATATTAAAACTTAAATACTTGCACCCGGAGGGTGCATATATTTGCTAGTATATATATATATATATATATATTATATATATATATATATATAGTATGTCTGTGACTGACAAGACAGTTGAAAAACACATTCGAAAAGAGCAAACTTTATCATCATCATCAGCAGCAGCAGAAGTAGTAGTAGTAGTTGTAGTAGTAGGTGTAGTATCCTCAATGATAAAGAGAGATATGAGTCAAATTGAGATAGATCTGAACAGACCGAGATAGAGAGATATGAACAGACAATAACAGACAGATAGATAGATAGATAGATCGATATGAATGAACTTAAAGAAAATAGATAAATAATGCACAGACTCAAATGGAAAAAAAGATAGAAAGAAAGATAGAAAGAAAGGTTGATGACTAGTTGTCTATCTACGATCTTTTGGGTATTATTTTCTATGAATTTAGGGGTTTCCCCAGCAGTTTTGGGAAGTGTTCTTTCCACTTATGAAGTCTACATGGGAATCTTTGTGATCCCTGGTTTCATACTATATATATATATTCATAAATGAACAGTGCTCAATAACAGTGATAGAGCATTAGTATCCAAGTTAGGATAACGAAGACCTAAAGTCAGTTTCTCACCTATGCGATTATCAAACTAAGTGACATGTATAGAAATATGAAAACCGTAATTTATCAGGAATAAATTTATTTCTGCTACATTTGCCTGTTCAAGTATGATTTTCTAATTGACAAAATTTACTTATTAGGTCTATTCAATATGATTTTCTCTTCTCTTATCAAATCAGATTAAATCATATTAAATAGACCTTATATGTAAATTGTGTCCATTAGAAAATCATACTTGAACAGGCAAAAGTAGCTGAAATAAATTTATTTCTGTGAAATTATGGTTTTTATATATTTATCTATTCTTAATATACTCCGTATATATAAAAATATGCAAATAAACTAATAGTTATGTGTATATACGCAACATGTTTTGTATCTAAAATGAGCAATATGTAAGGCACCCCAATCCATTTTAGACAGTCACAGTAAAGAAAAAAAACTTGCTTAACCTTTGTGGTGAAATATTATAATGTAGTTTTTATGCCCCTGAAGTTACAGCGCCTCACTGTGATTGTAAAGTCGAATGTTCGAAAAACATTCTCGACCACAAATGTCGCATGTGAAGGCTGCCCCTGAAGATGTTGATGTTCCGGTGATTTGTTGCCGGTGCTTTCTTCTGGACCTCTCAGCTTCGTGGTGTTGCGCCAATGTGGTACAGGATCGTAAAAAAGGCATCAAAATACATGATGATTTCCGAATTCTATTCAACTATAAAATTTCCTCTTTAGGAAAATTGGGGAAATTTTATCCCAGAGGCGGGAAAACCGCAAATCGCGTGAAGTCACGTGAGATCTAGTTAGATCCTCGGTTCCAGCCAGGGTGTTAGGTAAGAGAGATGTCTCTTGCTTTAGCTGGACTCATCTTTGCGCGCAGAAAAGTTAGTTAATCAAATACAAAGTTTTAAAAATCAACATGCGTTGTTAAATGCTTTCGCATACCTTTGCTAGAAGACCGACCAAGCAAGAAATGAACCGACAAGAAAACCCAGACCCAACAAGAAGTAGTATCCAAAATGGCGAGAAAGAATAGAAGAAGACGAGACAATCACAAATGGCCAAAGAACTAGAAGAAACAAGTAAGTTATGCATCTATGTGTGAGATTAAGTAAACAAACAAATGTGTTTATTTTTATATGGCTTTAAGCCGACAATTTTTGGAGGATATGTGCTTAATTGAAGTCGTACCTAATTTTGAAAATTAATTAGTTAATAATTAATGAATTTTAGGCGGGCATATATATTCAAATATAAGGCTAAACGAATCGAGAAAATGACAATCCCTGAATGTACATTTCGACCTATTAGGTCTCATCATCTTTGCATCTATCTGTGTAAATATCTATCTATCTGTCTACCTCCCTCCTCTCTCTAACAAAAGAACTCATTGTGTATATACCCATCATGGGTATATGAGTATATAATGATCTTGCCGAATAACAATTCCAGTCCTCGATTTTAAAAAATACGGCACTCGTAGTGTTTCGGATGCAATACTCTTGCAGATGCAGTGTATGTTCACCAACCTCTCACCTGCAAATTGTCACTCGATTCACATCATGCGGCACTCCTTGCAAAGCTAGCCGTTCCTACAGCTTGTGGATATTGAAAAAAGTCTCCGAAGAATTCAAGAGATCAAAATGGTCAACCATTCTTTCTGATGGAATTCACGATTTAGCTGAAAGGGAACGGAAGGTCATAGAAATCTAGGCAAATGTTTTGATCATTGGATAATGATGTTATGAATTCCTATAAATAAATAAAAAATAAAAAATGTCGTCAAAGATTCTGGAAACTTTGAACTCATTGAATACACAATTCATATGAAAGATGGGCAGAGGAGATAGAAAGCAACAGAAATATATGCTAATGCAAAATAAAAATTGCAATAATCTGAATATGTTTCAATTCACACAAGATTAAATGTAATATAGCTAGGTTCTCAGTCGGTAGAGCGCCAGCCTAGGATCCACAAGGTTCCAGGTTCGATACCGGCCCTCGCCAACTCAGCGTATGAGTAACACAGGGATCTGTGCCGTAAAGTAGAGAACTGAAGGTAGGTACGGCGCCCCACCTCAGACGCCAAAAATAATCTCCTTAGTCTCACACTAGTGAAAAGGGGATAGACTCCCTCACTGTTCGGTGGATACCGATTTAGGCCACCCCGCCAACTTACAGAAAATACTATGTTGGCTGGCTGGTAGGCTTATTGGTTGGTTGGTTAGATTTTACGGCAGGCCAACCCTTATTGGTGTATCCTATGCTAAAGACGTTTTTTTTTAATTCATTCTTGATGGATATTAATTTTTTATTTATTTAAACTTAATTTTTAAACCCTTTTTTAAAACTTATTTTGTCTATTTAACACATACATGGGTCCCCAGCAGGTACTAGCACTCCGGGTCAGTATTCCAACCCCTGTCGATACGAGTTGGAATACGCCGACAGTATATCATGCAACGGGGAGTAACATGTATAGCCCTCATCATCCTATTTCTACCCTTTCTGTCTGTCTGTCTGTCTGTCTGTCTGTCTGTCTGTCTGTCTCTCTCTCTCTCTCTCTCTCTCTCTCTCTCTCTCTCTCTCTCTCCATTATATAACCGTGACATGTTAGAAGAGTATATAACATGGAATGTTCATGTCGTTCATGTCATAATCGGGGGTTTTAAGGAACTTTTAATCGAACCCTTTATTTAATCCATTGGGGTAGACTGTTCTCATGCCATTAACAAACAAAAATCGCAATATGAGTAAGTTAAAAAAAATCATACATAATAAGTATAAATGTAAATTCTTGGTAAAAAATATTATTAGGAATATAGTGTGACACAATGGGCATGACGTAGAACAATTAGGGAGCTCTGAAGTGGCCTGATTTGTAACGGAAAAAAAAGTTGAATGATGATATCAGCATAGACGCGTGGCATGTTTTTGATTGGACGTGGAAATGGTATGGGGTGAAGGGGAGATAGGAGGAGTGAGAGGTGAACATTTTGAGATTCAACCGGGCCGTCAAAGAGTCCAGACGTGCCATGAGGGTAGTCTCCCCGCGCGGCGAATAAGAATCATGGGCTAAATAAAATAAAAAATTGATCAAGTAACAAAAAATGTCTTGTAGCTCATTTAATTAAAGCAAGCAAAGCCCAGCAGAAGCCCCTAGAAGAACTCAACTAGACATGAACATGGCAACTGGAAGAGTAAAGATATAAACAACTGATAAAGTGTTGGATATTGTACAAACGGAAATAGGAATTTCCGGTTAGATTATAAACAAAGCAAAGAAAAGACGACAAAAATGACAAAGGGATTAAGATGCCGGAAATAAATTTGATCGTTGATAAAACGCCAACAAAGGAGGCGCGTAGGCGTTTTGAGATATACAAAAGGCAAGACGGTTCGACCCGACGCGGACAGTCAGTAGTGAACAGACCCCAGAGAGACAGCGAACGGAGAACGGAGTAACCGACGCGGTCACGCACCGCCGCGGCCAAGGGCGGTGAGACGTCACCAGCCCCCTCTACCTCACCATAAGAGTTGAAACGTTTCGTCCGATTTATACGGACATCCTCAGTCAAGGATTTTGCTTTCAAATAAATCTTTGACTGAGGTTGTCCGTATAAATCGGACGAAACGTTTCAACTCTTAGATTTGTTTTGAGTTGTCATTTCTTGTTCACTATCCTTCTACCTACCCCATACTGTCGGATTCTACTACATCCATCCTATCTTCATACATATATATATATATATATATATAATATATATTATATATATATATATATATGGTAGAAATGTGAGGAGGTTAATCCGACAGTATGTGGAGAAAAGTAGACAAAGACATCAAGTTTCCATAACATCCTGTGTTTGTCTACTTTTCTCCACATATATATATGTGTGTGTGTGTGTGTGTATATATATATATATATATATATATATATATATATATATATATATATAAGAGGGTCCGCATATGTTTCTTATATAAATTAGATGAAAATGTCATGTCTTATGTATGCTGCTAATGTTAATAACTAAAAGAAAGTGTTGAAAAACTCATGCACTTATGATTAAAGGCCGTTGAAAATGAACCGGAATCATTTTTAGCCATTTCTTTTCTACGGTATTAGCTTATTTCACAATCGTTTGCATGGCTTGGAAAATATCCCAAAAATTTGAATAATTTAATCTAATTTGCTTCAGGAATATTTCATGAAACGAGAAAATTTGGCTATTAAACACAAACGTTTTGCATCTTATCTATTATTTGTTTATTTACTGCTAAATAAATAAAAATAGAAATGATAGATATAAATATATTCCACGATAAAAAGAAATAACTGTTTGTATAAGTTTTATGAGAATGACAAAAAAATGTTATACAATTTTATTAGATTTTGATGAAGAGCTGCAAATTGCGGTGTACCTTAATGCCGAGGCATTTTCACTGCCTTTGAAAAAAAATACGCTGCCTACACCAAACGCGCAGTTTAAACAGACACGTAATGAGAAATTAAGAAGAAATTGTTTTGTCACTACAATAAAAAAGAAAACATAAACACCAATGCATTCCACACAAAGATACAAATATATGGTAACAGTCTTTATTTTCATAGAGTTCTATTGAGCGAGGAAGGTATTTGTATGCAAAGGACTGAGAGCGTAACCAATAAGAGTTGTTATTTTTATCTATTTTATTGTATTTTCATTTTTATTCATTTATTTGTTCTATTTATTTCTATTTTTTTATATATATATTTTTTAAGTGGGCTAATTCCATGATTATTGTCAGGAGTATTAGCAGGAGAACTATGAGAATATGCCATATTGACCCAAACACGTGGGAGGTAGATGCAAAAAATAGAGCGGTCTGGTGCCTCAACGTTAAGCAAGGCACGGAGATGGATGAGACAGAAAGGAGAGTAGCCTTGACATCAAAGAGAGCCAGAAAGAAAGAGAAAAGCCAGCAGCCCCAGAAAGCGTCAGAGTTAGTGTGCATCCAGTGCACCAAAGAATTGTCATTCAAGAATTGGACTGCAGAGTTACTTGCGCAGATGAAGATAAAATTGTTATTTTTATTTTGGATACTACGCCATCGTCCTTAGTGAACGGAAAGGATCCAATAATGATAATTAGTAGGTGTTGAGAATTGTAAATTGTAATATTTCTGAATGAAATGATTTATTATTTCTGAATGCAATCACCCACCTTATATAAAAAGGGGGGGGGAGAATTTTGTGACATATATATATATATGAATACATTTCAGTCATATATATAATTGCCGATCTGCCGCATGAGCACGATGTGACACACGCTCAATTTCTTCGTCAATGTCATGGAGGTAGGCTGGTATGACATGTATATATATATTTACCAACCCCTCCGCACGAGCAGGATGCGACACAAGGTCAATTTCTTAAGCGGAGATTAACAGGTTTGAATTCAGAGTTTACTTCTCCTAGACCGGTTGCCTAACCAAGGTTAAAGAGCCCAGTCTGCCCTACTATTTGCCCATATTGGGAGGGAGAGTAGGATTCATACCTTTCCCAAAGGTATTAGCGCTAAGTGAAATGCAATTACCACGTCCAGGATTTGAACTCGGAGCGACGAGTCCATTTCCCATGACCTTAACCATTACACCACGCGCTTCCTAATTTTGTGATATAATTATTTACTAAGCTTAGCTCAGATGCGGCACAAGGCCAGAAGTGTGGGACACCTAGGGAGAATCGAACTCACTAACAATGGTCTGCTAATCTAGCTTGCTAACCATTACACCACATGAGGTGCCCCCTAATTTTGTGATATAAGGCGTGTGCTAAAAGCCCACTTCTACTTATAGACTCACCAAGAACCATGTGACCAACCTATTGGTCAGTCACTGTCAGTGCTCCGCTGCTGATAATGTTATTTATACCGGCTGTTCTGGTCATACCTACGCATATTGCTTTGAATCTTCGTGGACGACGGAACATAGAATTATATCACTGGACCTTTTGACACTACGTAGGATTCCATAACTCAGGACTTATTCACTTACCAAAGGATTCTATAGTTCAGGACTTACTTACTTTAAGTCCATTTCAACTGGTCAAGGATGGCGGCCAGAAACTTAACAGTAGGCTATTAAGAAACATGTTTCAGGTGGGAAGAAGATGGTTTTTGGTGACTCAATTTTATGCAGACCCCGTACTAAGAAACAGACAATGGACAATGGGGTTTACAAAACGCCATCTTGATAAGGGACGTTTCAGGTTTTATGGATTTGATGAATTGTGGACGTAGTCGGTTAGGAGGGAAACCGTTATTCTCGAAAAGAGACCAATGAAAAGAGAAGAATTTATTGCTTAGGTTACAGTTTTTCCCAAAGGAAACCTTCGGCTTAGCAGTCTGAAAGGAGAGCAGAACAGATCAAACTACACACAAAAAAAAAACTTTTTTTTAAAGAAGAAAGACCTACCATATATCAAAGAGCAAGGGGGGGTTGATTTCATGTTGTAATCAGATACCTACAGTATCCATGCTGCTAAAATATCATCATAAGAGATACATCAACTTACTATAAAGTTATGCAAGAAGACTGGCTTTAAATTTAATAGAGAATATTCGAAGGATTCTTGCAGTTATTGATAAAGGGCCAAAAATAACAAAAGAAATTCTACTATAGTAACGCATAATATATAATATATATATATATATATATATATATATATATATATATATATATATATATCTTATTATAATGGAGATTGCCTGTTTTTCTGTCTGTAACCGAAACTATATTACTACTCAAGTCACAATTCCCTTAATTATCTACATCACATTCTTCATGATTTTATTTATATTTAAACCACAATTATTAATAAAATTGTTTTACATTATTAATACTGTTGACCATATCTACATGATATTTTCCACGTACCCCACTTGTACGGGTCAGGCACGAAGGCCCTATTTATGTGGGACCACCCACAAGCCGAAGCTCATGGGGTGGCAGGTGAAAAATTGCGTCGATCCCGTCGGCATTCCCCCTCAAGGGGGGCGCCTCAGGCACTGGGCAATAAACCCAGCCCTGCCCCTTTAAATCAAGGGGGCAGGTGTTGCCTGGGGGGATGGCCCCCTGGGATCGACGCCGTTAATTATATCAATGGTCCAGAGGCCGAAGCCACTGTTGACCATATCAACATACTATTAACATGCAATTGTATTTATATGTACAAAAAATAGCGGTTTGCAGTGTGAACGGGAAGGCTAATTTGCATATTGATATAAAAAAATTGATTTTATCTTAATGAATATGAGCAAAAATCTCTCCAATAAATCTTAGAAGAAATCTATTAACAATATTAACAGTAATTCTATTCTTTACTTCCTAATCTAACTAAATAGTTAAATTATGAAAATTTAGCAATGAAAGACTGGAGTGAAGAAAAAGCAAGTTTTAGTTGTTTCCCCTCTGTTTCAAATCTTTTCATCGGCATCTTATTTAGTTTCATTAGCCTTTCTAAGTTAACATAACATTTTATTACAATAAAACTTAAATGCTTGCACCCGGAGGGTGCATATATTTGCTAGTATATATAATGAATAGAGAATGAACAAATCAGAAAAGTATTGGCATGAAAAGGTGCTCAATGCTAATAAAGCAGAGCAGATTTATAATCAATGGTAATATTATGGTTTTACACTCATAACTTGAAGTTTCATGGTAATCCAATCATCAGATGGGTTCAATGGTTGAGATCTTAAAAACCAGTCGTGAAATGGTTGAGATTTTAAAAACCAGTAATTTTTAAAAAACAGTAATTTTTTAGCGTTTATATGAAGCGTTTTCACGCGATGGGAAATATACAGCTAAAAATTGTTTTTTTTAAACTGTGGCTTGTTTAACGTTTATGTGACATGGATTGTGTTCACGTGATGTAATGTCATGACGTTAAATTTGTATTTGTATGACGTTAAATTACTGGTTTTTAAAATCTCAACCATTTCACGACTGGTCTTTAAGATCTCAACCATTGAACTCATCTGATGATTGGATTACCATGAAACTTCAAGTTATGAGTGTAAAACCATATTACCATTGATTATAATATATATATATATATATATATATATATATATATATATATATATATTGGTTAGGAGGTTGATTTAGAAGGCTATCACAATGCAGGTGTAAAGAAAAAATAATAATACGGTAACAATGATGTTGTGTGTTAACCTGTATTTAATTCTTTAACACACAACATCATTGCTACCGTATTATTATTTTTTCTTTGCACCTGCATTGTGATAGCCTTCTAAATCAACCTCCTAACCAATATATATATATATATATATATATATATATATATATATATATAAGAGAGTTTTATAATTTGCTTGAAGCATTGTGTATATATTGGTTAGGAGGTTGATTTAGAAGTCTATCACAATGCAGGTGCAAAGAAAAAATAATGATACGGTAACAATGATCGCTGATAAGATATTTACCAACCCCCTCCAAATGTGTATGATGTGACATATGGTCAATTTCTAAGAGGAGTTTAACAGGTTTGAATTCAGAGTTATGCTTCTGCTACACAGTCTTACCAAGGTTAAAGAACCCAGTTTTCGTTCTATTTACTCATAGCTGGAAAGAGAATAGATTCATACTTTTCCCAAGCAACGCCGTGTAGCCATGCTAGTATATTTTATATTTTGATATGAATATATTGCAGTCGCAATATGTTTTGAAGAAATTGACAACTTTAAGATATTTAAAACAATTAAGGGTGTATCGTTTGTTTTTGTTTTTTTGTTTTTTTGTTTTGTTTTGTTTTTTTTTTGTTTTTTTTGCTGTTTTTTTTTTCTTTTGTTTTCTATTTATAGAAAGATTAGTCAAATTTACTCAGTGGCAATTTACAGCATTTTCAAAACAAACGTTTTATTTTTCGATATTCACAGTAAGAATTCTTATGGTAGCGATTATATTATATATTTACCGACACCTCTGCACGAGCAGGATGTGACACAAGGTCAATTTCTTAAGCGGGGTTTAACAGGTTTGAATTCAGAGTTTTCTTTCTCCTAGACAGGTTGACTAACCAAAGTTGAAAGGCCTAGTCTGCCATACTATTTATCCATAGCTGGAAATAGTATATTTGGATTCATACCTTTCCCAAGGGTATTAGCCCTATGTGAAATTCAAACAGCCTTTTAACAAGTTAGGCGCCTAGGAACGCGATGATCTTCTTCAATGGCAAAGAATCGACCTATGAACTTTGGGAAGCTGTTGTATATTGTACAAACGAAAATAGGAATTTCTGGTTAAATTAAACAAAGAAAAGACGAAAAAAAATGACAAAGGACTTTTTTCCCGGTAAAAGCGAAAAGAAGTTAAAAAACGGAAGAGAGGGTTTCCGGTCAAGGAAGCAGGGAGAGGATAAAGAAATATATAACAAAGGTCCGTTATCAGATCAAAAGATAAAGATGCGTAGGAGTGTCGTCAATACAAAAGTTAGTTAGTCGAGACGGTCAGATAGGAGACAGCGGACGGCGAACGCCCGTCGCGGCCACGGGCGGTGAGACGCGACCAGCCACTCCTTTACCTCACCATCCCAGCAGCAGTAGTAGTCATCGTCAACCCTTGGGCACTCATTGTAAGCTCTGCGATTTCACCACGCACACACCGAAGAAAATAAAGAAGGGTCCTCTCTTTGTACATACGTATCTGTTGTTTATTGAAGCCCAGTAGTCGGTAGAAGCTGACTACTACATATACCTCGCCACGTGACCATACATACCCGCAACGTCTACTTACTTACACGATTTAGAGTAGCGAAAAAGATGCTATATAACATATAGAATTTGATGCCAGTATCCAACAAAGCCAAGTTCCACGGGTATTTAAGGACTCTTCATAACTAAAATGAATTGTAGGAAGTGCGTGGTGTAATGGTTAAAGTCATAGGAAATGGACTCGTCGCCCCGACTTCAAATCCTAGACGTGGTAATTGTACTTCACCTAGAACTAATACCCTTGGGAAAGGTATGAATTTTACTCCCCCTCCAGCTATGGGTAAATAGTAGGGCAGACTGGGCTCTTTAACCTTGGTTAGGCAACCGGTCTAGGATAAGGAAAACTCTGAATTCAAACCTGTTAAACTCCGCTTAAGAAATTGACATTGTGTCACTTCCTGCTCGTGCGGAGGGGTCGGTAAATATATAACGAAAATGAATTAATAGACAACAAACTCTACCGTGAAATTGTTGGTTCTTTAATTTATATCATGATCGCTACGAGACCGGATATATCTTTTACAGTTTCAAAATTATCTCAGTATTTGGATAAACCAACGATTCATGTAACAAGGGCAAAGCATATTTTGCGATATTTGACGAAGAAACTTACAATACAGAGGATTCTTTACCAGAGGATTACCAAGGATTTCCGATGGGCAAGCACTCCTGCTTGAAGCCTAAAGGATGGCCCATAAAAACTCAACACAAGGATTTGAATCGTGTCGACGAGTCAATTTCCTACGACTCTAAACATTACGCCGCGCGCCTCCGTAGAGATTTTTTTTTTAATGTTTACTATCGATGTTTACTATATCGCCTTGTTCACAAATAATTATCAGATATTTATCGAACGCAGGAAGCGAGCAACGGAACCAAGCAAGAAAGTCAGCATAATTAAGTCCCCAGAACCAATCGAACAGATCGCAGATAAGATATTGAGCTATTATATTTCAAAAGACATTTTATTGTACATCAGATATAAAAATGAGATGACTTCCATCATTGGTTTTTAATTGTTTCCTTCAGCAACAAATGTTGTTGGTATCCTTCCGTCTACTAAAGACGATGGCGTAGTGTCCACTTTTTTTTATCATGAACTGCGCGAGTGGCTGAACAGACCAATTTTTGAATGGCAATCTCTGGTGCAGTGATTGCAAACAAACGGTGATGCTTGCTGGTGATACTGTTGTCTCTCCTTCCTTATGGCTCTCTTTTATGTGGCGGTTTCTTTTCTCTCTTTTTCACTCCTTTTCGTTCCTTGTTTGACGAGGAGGCACCAGATCGTACAGTCTTCTGCATAAGCCTCCCATGTGTTGGTGTCGATGTGGCATGTCTTCATGTCAGTAACAAATATTGCCTTGTAAACAATATAGTTTTTCCCCCGGCAATTTATAGCTGTCAAAACTTTTGGAAGCTCACAGCAAGAGTGTGAGACCACAGCAAGCTCACTATCCGTACAGAGGTACAAGGGCATGTGTTATCAGCACCCTCATGTATGAAAGTGAAACATGGACTTTATACCACCAAGAGCGGCGGCTAAATAACTTCTACCTTTGCTGCCTTAGACATATACTGGGCATCACCTGGAGGGACAGGATCACTAACACAGCAGTTCTAGAGAGAGCTCAACTCCCCAGCTTGTGTTCTCTACTGAGGCAATGTCGTCTCTTTTAAATCGAGGGGACAGGTATTGCCTGGGGGATAGTCCCCTGGGATCGACGCTATTAATTAACTTTACTGATCCAGTGGCCGAAGCTCACTGGACCCCCGAACGGTGGGTAGGAGATAAGTATACAATTAACATTTCTAAATGAACATATCACCACTCCATTCTGAAACGAGAGCCATAACGTAAGAAACGTTGACACGTCATCTCTCCATTTCGACAATGAGAGCGTCAACTAACATTATATACTTTAAAAGAGCTAGTATACTTGTCGTTTGTCCATTTCATCTCTGAATAAAATGAGATATGGAGTATTACGTTGCAGGGCGATCCAGGTAATTCGAGACAGGTAATATTTGGTCAGCTTGCACAAGTTGCAATCAAGAATACCTGAGCTGACATATCTATTCTGCATCTGCCATAGTAGAATGTCAATCCCGTGATCTTCGTCAAACCATCTGGAAAGGAATAAAGTTATAGACCGATTTATGATTTTCCATTGTATATCAGCGTGTCGTAAAACTTGACAGCCACGGCCGAAATTTGAATTACATAACGTCACCATTACGGCACCTCACACGTTTAACATTCTAACTACATAATAAGTTTAATTAAACCTGACGAAAGGCCTATATATATATATCAGACATATGGAAATCCGATCTCCCCAACAAGCTAAAGAGGCGATTCTTCCAGGCTGTGGTTGTGTCGGTACTTCTGTATGGCTGTACCACTTGGACCCTAACGAAGCGTCTTGAGAATAAGCTAGATGGGAGCTGTACGAGAATTCTACGGACGGTCCTGGATAAGTCGTGGAAGCAGCACCCCACAAAAGAGCAACTATATGGCCAACTGCCCCCTATCTCACAAACCATACGAGTGAGACGGACTAGACATGCAGGTCACTGCTGGAGAAGCAAGTACGAGATCGTAAGCGACGTACTACTGTGGAAGCCAGCGCATGGGCGCGCTAATGTGGGCCGCCCAGCCAGGACCTACATTGACTAACTATGTAGGGATACTGGCTGCTGCGCAGAGGAGCTGCCGGAGTCAATGAATGATAGGGAAGGCTGGCGAGAGATCATCATGGATATCCGTGCAAACTGCGCGACATGATGATGATGATATATATATATATATATATATATATATATATATAGAGAGAGAGAGAGAGAGAGAGAGAGAGAGAGAGAGAGAGTAAACTACAGACACGTGTTTCGAGTATCACCTCTCATCACTGCAGTTATACCATTTTAGCAGCTACCTCTGGCTGGGTTCGAAACCCGGACGAACTTACGCTCGCCAAACCTCTTACCCATACGGCCACAGTATAGCAGGCTATTTAATCGCTACATTTCTAAGCGGAAATGAATTCACCTAGAGGTCTCAAACTTTGTAAACAAAGTGAGTCTTAGCTGAATGCCGAATACAGTGAATTTTGCAATTAAATCCCTTCTAAATAAAGTGCCCAACCGAAATTGGGAGCGTATAATAGAGTAAACTACAGACACGTGTTTCGAGGTATCACCTCTCATCAGTGCAGTTATACCATTAATGCAGCTATATATATATATAAACAAAATGCTTAAAACGGGTATCTAGTGATTATGGTCCATTTCCACCCAAGGGTATCTGAAACCCTCTGAGCTTCGTCAGATCAAGTCCGTTATTGAAAATAATTTTTATTTATTTGTATACCATTTTCAATAAAGAATTGAACTGACGAAACTCACAGGGTTTCAGATATCCTTGGGTGGAAATGGACTATAATCACTTAATACCGGATTTTTAAACTTTTTGTCTTTACTAATTACTTTGCTCTGTTTATAAAAATTAAGCATTGAGCTCTCAAATCTGACCGAACTTTTCAACACCGTACCGTTGGAAGAAAGGACCTGCTTGGAATCATCGTAATACCAAATTACTTGGTACCCCACCAAAGAAAAAAAAAGTATATATATATATATGAGGCTAAGTAAACAAACAAATGTATTTATTTTTATATGGCTTTGAGCCGACAATTTTTGGAGGATATATGCTTAATTGAAGTCATACCTAATTCTGAAAATTAATTAATTAATAATTAATGAATTTTAGGCGGGCATATATGTTCAAATGTAAGGTTAAACAAATCAAGAAAATGTCAATCCCTGAATGTACATTTCGACCTATTAGGTTTCATCAGCAAGGTTATAGACATGGGAGACTGCTCCGTGTGTGACTCGAAACCTCGACTGTTAAGCTGACAGGCAAAGTCTCTAACCGTTACTCTAGCTTGCCATTCCCACATTCTTCGTATGTTTTGAAACTTATTTATATTCCACTTTTTATTGACTTGCTACACGACAGTATGAGGTTAAGTAAACAAACAAATGTGTTTATTTTTATATGGCTTTAAGCCGACAACTTTTGGAGGATATGTGCTTAATTGAAGTCATACCTAATTTTGAAAATTAATTAGTTAATAATTAATGAATTTTAGGCGGGCATATATGTTCAAATGTAAGGCTAAACAAATCGAGAAAATGTCAATCCCTGAATGTACATTTCGACCTATTAGGTCTCATCAGCAAGGTTATAGACATTCGAGTCGCACACGGAGCAGTCTCCCATGTCTATAACCATGTATATAACCTTTTCAAAATTAGGTATGACTTCAATTAAGCACATATCCTCCAATAATATATATATATATATATATATATATATTATATATATATATATATATATATATAAAACTGCCGATCTGCCATATGAACACGATGTGACACACGCTCAATTTCTTCGTCAATGCCATGGGGGTAGGCTGGTTTGACAGGGATACATATATTTACCAACCCCTCCGCACGAACCGGATGTAACACAAGGTCTATTTATTAAGCGGGGTTCAACAGGTCTGAATTCAGAGTTTTCCTTCTCCTAGACCGGTTGTCTAACCAAGGTTAAAGAGCCCAGTCTGCCCTACTATTTATCCATCGCTGGAGGGAGAGCAGGATTCATAGGGTTAGAGGTTATAGTTAGGGGTTAGTTTTATAATTTTTAAAAATCTAAAAATCGTCTGTTAAAACAACCGGATATTGACGGTGTAAATGAAAGACATGTCCTTTTTTATTCGATGTCAAAAAGGGGTGCCTAAGGGTTATATGGTCCAAAAATTTAAACAGAAAAACGGCTTCTGAACCTTTAAAGAAATATGTCTCCATTGTTTGTGTCGAAGCATTTAAATGCACTTCAATTTACAAGGAGTCACCTTTCTAAATCCGTTTTTTTTTGTAAAAACAATTTAAAAGACAAATTAACACAATCAATAAGGATGGGATCATGTCCTGTTGGTGTTTTAAGCAGTATGGAGCCAAATTTTGATGTGTTCTTGAAAAGTGATCAGCCCCAACGCTCCTGTTAATTTGAAACTTTGACAAATTTGACTTCGAGTATTGAAGATATTAAATTAGAACCATTAATCTTTACAAGAAATATTTTTTTCTTCAGCTTGTTCCCAAACACATTTCCTTGTTTCAAACATCGGATATTATTAGGTATTATTTATTACCAAATTTTACAGCTTTGAAACTCTGTAACCAAATAACGGGTGTACTTATTTTTGGACTAAGTTACAGATATTATTAGATATTATTCATTACCAAACTCTACATATTGAAACACTGTAACCAAAAATAAAATGGCATACATATATACAAGGTGTCTACTTATTTTTGGACTGATACTTATTCATATTTTTGGTTACAGATATTATTAGATATTATTCATTACCAAACTCTACAAATTGAAACTCTTTAATCAGAAATAAAATTGCATATATATATATATAGTTGAATGAAGTGACAAATAAAAGTTTTAGCTTTTATTCATTCATTTGGGAACGATATTACTACCAATGGTTTCCTGCTAAAAGCATACATCAGGTAAACAAATTGTTTTTTTTTTTAATGACAGAAATGGTTTAAATGGTCAAATGTGTGCGTTTTTTAACTGTATTCTCGTGTTGCATGTTTGCGTGTTTACGTGATGTCGAATGCTCTTTTTGTTTGTACGTGTGTGTATTTTTGTTTGTGCGTATGTGTATGATGTCATGTGCGTGCGCGTGGAAATATATATATATATATATATGTGTGTGTGTGTGTGGTGTGTGTGTGTGTGTGTGTGTGTGTGTGTGTAAGGAGTGTAATTATTTTTTAACTGCTTTATATTCATATTTGAAGTTACAGGTATTATTAGATATTATTCATTACCAAACTCTACAAATTTAAAGTCTTTAACCAGAAAATAAAATTGCATAAATATATATAAGGAGTGTACTTATTTTTGAACTGCTTTATATTGATATTTTTGGTTGCAGATATTATTAGATATTATTTGTCACCAAATTCTACAACCTTGAAACAAAACATGTGTCAGTCAAAATAAGTACAACCCCAGGCAAAAGGTTCATTCTCCTTATGTCTTTACCTATGACCCATACATGTAACCTTGTGTCAATTCCTACCTGTAAGGTAAATATATAAGCAAGTAGGCGCGTGGTGTAATGGTTACTGTCGTAGGAAATAGAATCGGCGAGACGAGTTCAAATCCTGTACAAGGCTGTTTACATTTTACATGGCGCTGTAGGGGATTATCTTCCTTTTGCCGGAAGAGTTATCTCCTCGCTGCGTTGCTGTTTGTTCCCACTAGGGGGACCTCAGGTAGTTAAGCGCGTTCATTCAAACGCTACTTCCTCTTTTAGTTGGATCTTCTCAAGAACTGTTATGGGCTAGAATCTATCTACCCCCTTCTCGGTGGGGCTTTTGCCTCCCCGCTTACATTACTGTAAGTCCCTTATACAGCATGGACTATCCTTTAGTTCCATGTATGTAACATTTATATATTAGGTACATTTGGGTATCTTGTTTATACCTTAATATTGTATATGTATTTACATGTTCTATTCTCCTGTACATTATGTATCTTATCGTTTCCATGTGCTGTTATATATATTAAATGTTTTGTCTCACAACGTGACGGAATTGTATGTTATTCAATTATCAACTTTGAATCTTACATCGCTAATAACCTTGGACTCGGCGACCCGAGTTCAAATCCTGTGTAAGACTCTTTGCATTTCCCATAGCGTTAATAGCCATGGGAAAGGTATGTATCCAACTAATCTCCCTCCAGGATGTGTGTTATGGTAATTTACCACGCACGTATGAACTCTTCCAACTAAAAACAGCAGTAGGTTCTGCACTTAAGCGAGAGTTAATATTTCAGTGGATAGCTGATTAGTCAGTCTCGTGAGTAACCTTACATTTGTATATGTTTATACTACTGTTCTTTGTTGATATATTTGTTTAACTCATTTCCTCTCTCGTGTCTTATTATGACCCCTAACCAGGCCACAACAACGTGACACGTAGCTGGAGGGTGAATAGTTGTATTCGTACCTTTCCCAAGCGTATTGGCCTTGTGTAAAATGCAAACAGCAGCATCCAGGATTTTTTACTCGTCTCGACGCACCGTCCTTTTCCAACGAAGTTTAGCCATTACACGACATACCTCTAACTTGACAAGTTATATTGTGTAGCTTTTTCCTTTTTTTTTTTTTTTGCTATACAATGATATTTTATATAGATTTCAATAGATTAAACAAATTAACTTAATTAACTTAAAGAATTATCTCTATGTATTTTTGTAAGCTAAAGAGACGATTCTTCCAGGCTGTGGTTGTGTCGGTACTGCTGTATGCCTGTACCACCTGGACCCTAACGAAGCGCCTTGAGAATAAGCTAGAATGGAGCTGCACCAGAATGCTGCGAGCGGTCCTGAATAAGTCGTGGAAGCAGGCACCCACAAAAGAGCAACTGTATGGCCACCCCCCCCCCATCTCACCCAAACCATACGAGTAAGACGGACTAGACATGCCGGACCACTGCCTGAGAAGCAAGGATGAGCTCGTAAGCGACGTACTACTGTGGAGGCCAGCGCATGGGCACGCTAATGTGGGCCGCCCAGCCAGGACCTACATCGACCAACTATGTATGGATGCTGGATGCTGCGCGGAGGAGCTCCCAGAGTCGATGAATGATAGGGAAGGTTGTTGAGAGATCGTCATGGATATCCGTGCAAACTGCGCGACATGATGATGATGATGATTTTTGTAACAAAATCCGATTGCAGTTATACACGTTATAATGGAGGCGCGTGGTGTAATGGTTAGAGTGGTAGGGAATGGACTCGTCGACCCGAGTTCAAACCCTGGACGGGGGATGTTTGCTTTTCACATAGATAAGGGTTCAATCGCGCAGTGAGAAGATGGCTTATTGGCAAACAGATTACCGTCACGTCTGGCCCCATTGACTAACCACCAAATCTAACTACTCAAACTCAGTTCTCGTTTGAACATTCTATGTATTTAGCCAATGAGAAACCAATGGCTAGGTCAGTGAAAGGTGAACGGTCTGTCAATCACTTCTATAACGGTTATGCTATAATGGTAACTTTCTGTTTATAATACCGTCATTTAAATTTTACTACACTAAATTCATAATTCGTAAGAAACCAAAACCTCAAATGATGTCTTTCCCAAGAGCATTAATTCGATTTTCGGTACTTATATTCTCATAGAAAAGCCACCGTAAATTTTTTTGTTGTTGTTTCTATTCATAACTTTGGTCGTTTATCTCTTTATTTATACTGTAATTAGTACAGAAAATGACCAACTCGCACAAATATTACGCCCCCAAGAGGTGGGGGTCAAAATTAAGTGACATGAAAAAAAATGAGAAAGTTTTGAAATAAAATAACGCAAACAGTCTCGTCCAGGATTTTTAACTCTGATCGCCGATTCCATTTCCTACGATGATATCGTTAACGCTAGGACGCCTCTTAACACTGGATAATTAACATGGTCGAGAAAACAACTGTAGTAGAGTAACTCAATAACTGCTGGCTGCTCAGTGGTAATTACAATAGACAGATGGTATAACTTTACTATAGTTAATATTCAATTGTTATATAATAAAATTTCATGTGAATTTTATTTTTTGATCTCTCTCTCTCTCTCTCTCCTCCTCCTCTCTCTCTCTCGGGTCTCGTTTTCTCTCTCTCTGATTCTCTCTCTCTCTCTGAGTAATACTTAAGAGACTGTTTATAATGTATAATTTCTATATGCACGTATATATGAAACACTTTGTGGGATTTCTGCGTTCTTTCTTTTGGCAATCATGTTTGCGTGTAATGTACAATAACCGTTGCCATTGTCCCGGAAGTTATTAATTTATATCACAGTGCGCGCTGCGTGCTACACACTTTTCCGGTCCGCCGCTATAATAAATAATTGTAAATAGTCATTACAGGACAAGAGAACTTTCGACTTAGGATAGAGAATAGGCATTCTTCGCCGATTGATTCAGTTGTTGCGTTTCTCAATTTTATTGAACTCAACGCGGATCAAATCAATCGATAAATATTATGTGCATTTATGTGATAAATTGTTCTTTGTTTTGTTGCTTTTTTTCTTTTTCTTTCTTTTTTTCTTTTCTTTTTATTTCATGTTTCTAATACAGTATGAGATCGTGGAGAAGACATATGTTCGAGATTATGGCTTTTATCAGAATCCATGGTCTAGGCTTAAGAGTTTATATTTTTTTTCTCTTCGTTGTGTCGATAATCCATTCGAGCCATAATCCTCTACTTCCCCATTCGTTATTATTCTCCACCAGCTTCAGAAATAGCCGCAAATAATTAATCAGCGTCTCCTACAATCTGAGTTACTTGATGTGCGATAGGGCGTCCAATTGTAATGTGATGGTTAGAATTGTAGCTAGGCACTCCCTTGTAATGTAATGGTTGTAGAGTAGCTAGCACCCCTTCAAGTACTTCTGCCAGCTGGACTGGCTCGTAAGCTTAAATAGTCTAAGATTAAGACTCACATGGATTAATAAGCGATTAATATTCGGCTGTCTTACTGTGTTTGGCTATACACATTTGACCCT
>CM042152.1:7328184-7333184 GCA_023376005.1 Doryteuthis pealeii
ACAAGGTGCTCACTTTATTTTTTGGACTGATATTTTATTACATACTTTAGTTTACAGATATATAGATATAATATTCATTACCAAACCCTCTTAACCAGAAATAAAATTGCATAAATATATATATATATATATAATATAAGGAGTGTACTTTTTTTTGAATTGCTTTATATCATATTTTAAGTTACAGATATTATTAGATATTATTTATTACCAAACTCATCAGATTGAAACTCTGTACCAAAAATAAAATTGCATAATATAATATATATATATAATATATAATATATATTAAGAACTGTACTTATTTTTTGAACGCTTTATATCATATTTTAATGTTACAGGATATTATTAGATATTATTAATTACCACATAAAAAATTAATAAATAAATAAAATATTATATATATATAATATATATATAATATATATATATTTAAAAATATGTATAAAATATAAAAAGATAGATTGAATTAGATATAAATAAGTAAATAAACAAATAATAATAATAATAATAATAATAATAATAAATGATTAAATTGATTTATATTACATCCAACACGAAATATTATACATCACCATGGCCACCAAACACAAATACGCTCTTTCATACACACATACACATGTGCAATCCCGCGCTAGGATACAGTCTTAACGTTACAGCCAACACGCATGACAACATACGCACACGTACATACAAACAAAAATCCGCATTCACGTAAACATGCAACACGTGAATACAGTTATTTTTAAAAAAATACCATCATTTAAAAAAAAATCAATTTAAAAAGAAATGCCATAACTAGACTACTTCAGTTCCAGTGATCTTTTGAAAAAGAGATTTTATCTGGAAAATTCAAGAATAAAATACAGGTTAACACACAACACCATTGTTACCGTATTATTTTTTTTCTTTACACCTGCATTGTGATAGTCTTATAAATCAACCTCCTAACCAATATATATATAATATATATATATATATATATATATTAACTGCCTTTATATTCACATTTGAAGTTACAGATATTATAGATATTATTCATTACCAAAAACTCTACAAATTGAAACTCTTTAACCAGAAATAAATTGCATATATATATATATATATATATATATAAGAAGTGTAATTATTTTTGAACTGCTTATATTCATATTTGAGTTACAATATTATTAGATATTATTCATACCAAACTCTACAAATTGAAACTCTTCAACCAAAAATAAATTGCCATAAATATATATAAGAGTGTACTTATTTTGAACTGCTTATATGATATTTTTGGTGCAGATATTATTAGATATTATTTGTCACCAAATTCTACAACTTGAAACAAAACATGTGTCTGTCAAAAAATAAGTACAACCCAGGTAAAGGTTCATTCTCTATAGTCTTTTACCAGACCCATACATGTAACCTGGTCAATTACCTACCCTGTAAGGTAAAATATATAAGCAAGTAGTTGCGTGGTGGTAATGGATTCTGTTGTAGAAATAGAATCGGCGAGACGTCAGTCAATCCTGTACAAGGCTGTTTACAATTTACATGGCCTGTAGGATATACTTCTTTTGCCGGAAGAGTTATCTCCTCGCCTGCGTTGCTGTTTGTTCCCACTAGGGAACTCTGTATTTTAAGTCGTTCATTCAAAACGCGCTTCCTCTTTTGCTATTTCTCAAGAACTGCCATATGCTAGAATTATCTACCCCCTTTCTCGTGGCTTTGCCTCCCCCCTTACATTACTGTAAGTCCCTTATACAGAATGGACTATCCTTTAGTTCCATGTCTGTGACATTTATATGTTAGGTACATTTGGTATTTGTTTATACCTAAATATTTATATGTATTCTACATGTTCTATTCTCCTGTACATATGTATCTTATCGTTTCCATGCTGTTATATATATTAAATGTTTTGTCTCACAACGTGACGGAATTGTATGTTATTCAATTATCAACTTTGAATCTACATCGCTTAATAACCTTGGACTCGGCGACCCAGTTCAAATCCTGTGTAAGACTCTTTGCATTTCACATAGCGTTAATAGCCATGGGAAAGGTATGAATCCAACTAATCTCCCTCCAGGACGTGTGTTATGGTAATTTACCACGCACACATGAACTCTTCCAACTAAAAATAGCAGCAGGTTCTGCACTTAAGCGAGAGTTAATATTTCAGCGGATAGCTGATAAGTCAGTCTCGTGAGTAACCTTTAATTTGTATATGTTTGTACTACTGTTCTTTGTTAATATATTTGTTTAACTCATTTCCTCTCTCGTGTCTTATTATGACTCCTAACCAAGCCACAACAATGTGACACGTAGCTGGAGGGGGAATAGTTGGATTCGTACCTTTCCCAAGGGTATTGGCGTTTTGTAAAATGCAAACAGCAGCATCCAGGATTTGAACTCGTCTCGACCAGTCCTTTTCCAACGAAGTTAGCCATTACACGACATACCTCTAACTTGACAAGTTATATTGTGTAGCTTTTTCCTTTATTTTCTTTTTTTTTTTTTGCTATACAATGATATTTTATATAGACTAAACAAATTAACTTAATTAACTTAAAGAATTATCTCTACGTATTTTTGTAAGCTAAAGAGACGATTCTTCCAGGCTGTGGTTGTGCCGGTACTGCTGTATGGGTGTACCACCTGGACCCTAACGAAGCGTCTTGAGAATAAGCTAGATAGGAGCTGCACCAGAATGCTGCGAGCGGTCCTGAATAAGTCGTGGAAGCAGCACCACACAAAAGAGCAACTGTATGGCCACCTGCCCCCCATCTCACAAACCATACGAGTAAGACGGACTAGACATGCCGGACACTGCTGGAGAAGCAAGGGCGAGCCCGTAAGCGACGTACTACAGTGGAGGCCTGCGCATGGGCACGCTAATGTGGGCCGCACAGCCAGGACCTACACCGACCAACTATGTATGGATGCTGGATGCTGCGCGGAGGAGCTCTCAGAGTCGATGAATGATAGGGAAGTTTGGCGAGAGATCGACATGGATACAAACTGTGTGACATGATGATGATGATGATGATGATGATGATGATGATGATTTTTCTAACAAAATCCGATTGCGGTTATACATGTTATAATAGAGTCGCGTGGTGTAATGGTTAGAGTGATAGGAAATGGACTCGTCGACCCGAATTCAAACCCTGGACGGGAATGTTTGCTTTTCACATAAATAAGGGTTCAATTGCGCGGTGAGAAGATGGCTTATTGGCGAACAGATTACCGTCACCTCTGGCCCCATCGACTAACTACCAAATTCTAACTACTCAAACTCAGTTCTCTTAACATTCTATGTCTTTAGCCAATGAGAAACCAATGGCTAGGTCAGTGAAAGGTGAACTGTTTGTCAATCACTTCTATAACGGTTATGCTATAATGGAAACTTTCTGTTTATAATGCCGTCATTTAAATATTACTACACTACATTCATAATTCGTAGGAAACCAAAACCTCAAATGATGTCTTTCCTAAGAGAATTAATTCGATTTTCGGTATTTATTTTCTCATAAAAAAGCCACCGTAAAATTATGTTGTTGTTTCTATTCATAACTTTGGTCTTTTATCTCTTTATTTATACTGTAATTAGTACAGAAAATGACCAACTCGCACAAATATTACGCCCCCAACATAAGAGGGGGGGGTCAAAATTAAGTGACCTGAAAAAAATGAGAAAGTTTTGAAATAAAATAACGCAAACAGTCTCGTCCAGGATTTTTACTCTGATCGCCGATTCCATTTCCTACGATGATAATCGTTATGCTAAGGACGCCTCTTAACACTGGATAAATAACATGGTCGAGAAAACACTGTAGTAGAGTAACTCAATAACTACTGCTCAGTGGTAATTAACATAGACAGATCGGTATATTTTTACTATAGTTATATTCAATTGTTATAATAAAAATTCATGAATTTTATTTTTTGATCTCTCTCTCTCTCTCTCTCTCTCTCTCTCTCTCTCTCTCTCTCTCTCTCTCTCTCTCTCGGAGATAATACTGTAAGAGACTGTTTATAAAATTATAATTTCCTATATGCACGTATATATGATAACACTTTGTGGGATTTCTGCGTTCTTTTGGCATGCATGCGTGAATGTACACCGTTGCATTTGTCCCGGAGTTATAATTTATATCACGAGTGCGCGCATGCGTGCTAACAACTTTCCGGTCCCCGCTATAATAAATAATTGTAAATAGTCATTACAGGGACAAGAGGAACTTTCGACTTAGGAAGAGATGGCATTTCTCGCCGATTGATTCCGGGTTGTGCGTTTCTAATTTATTGAACTCAAACGCGCGATCAAATCAATCGATAAATCATTATGTGCATTTATGTGATAAATATCTTCTTTTGTTTTGTTTTGTTTTTTTTCTTTTTTTTTTTTATTTTTTTTCTTTTTTTATTTCATGTTTCTAATACAGTATGAGATCGTGGAGAAGACATATGTTCGAGATTATGGCTTTTATCAAGAATCCATGGTCTACTAAAAGTTTATATTTTTTTCCTCTTGTTCTTGAGATAATCCATCCGAGCCATAATCCTCTACTTCCCCATCGTTATTAATCCACCAGCTTCAGAAATAGCCCAATAATTAACAGGCGGGTCTCTAAAATCTGAGTATACTTGATGTGCGATAGGGCGTCCAATTGTAATGTGATGGTTAGAATTGTAGCTAGCACCCCTTGTAATGTAATGGTTGTAGAGTAGCTAGCACCCCTTCAGTACTCTGCCAGATGGACTGGCTCGTAGCCTTAAATAGTCTAAGATTAAAGACCTCAACAGTGGATTAATAAGCGGATTAATATTCGGACTGATCTTACTGTGTTTGGCTATACCACATTTGACCCTCCTCTTTTTCTTGTAAGTTTTCTTGATGTTTTTTAACTTATTGTTCTATGTTTTCGTATGTATCTGTTAGCAGCCGATACTGATGCTGAATAAATATACTAAGGACTCAATTTCTTTTGTTTATCATTTCACCT
>CM042152.1:7338184-7380710 GCA_023376005.1 Doryteuthis pealeii
ACAATATTTTTGAATAAATACGATTTTGCTATACAATAAACAAAAGTATTTATTTTACATTTATACATTTTAAAAAATCCCTAAAAAAAAAGAATATAAAGTAGACAACAGGAACTTTTAATATAAAATTCCTTAGAAAATAAGCTAACGATTTAGGAAAAAAAACACAAAAAAGGATAAGTACTTTTTTTCTTATTTACGAGATTTGTTGTCCAGTTAATTTCTATGCGACTCAACTAGAAGACACTTTCCGATATTTCAATTTCGTGACTATTCATGTGCCGNGGCATCTTTAGTAGAACCACGTTTCTCGGCTCAAACGCAAAGTTTTGCACCGTCTGCCATCCATGTTATAAAAATTAGATATTACAAAGAGGTACTTGCAACGAGAATTGATTGCGCAAGAAAAAGCAGACAGAAGGAATCGAAAGAAAAACAAACGGAAATTTGCATGAGATGCGAAAATGAATCAAAGAAAAAATATCGATGTAGAAGAAAAATCGAAGCAGAGAAGAATCGAACGGAAAAAAGAAAATAACTTTTTTTTTTAAATGTAAAAGGAAAGTTGAAATGCATTAATATCGAAGAACGACAAATAAACTAAAGTTCAAGACAAAAATGGAAAAATGAAAACAAGAAAGAAGAAAAGAAGAAAGAAAGGAAGAACGAAAGAAAGAAAAAAAAATTTAGACAAAAAGACAGAGAGGACATATTTTAAAGAAAGAAAGAAAGAAAGAAACGATTTAGACGAAAAATATGTACATGAATAAAACGAAAGAAAGAAAGAAAAAGAAAGAAAGAAAACAATTTAGACAAAAGACAGAGAGACATTTTTAAAAAGAAAGAAAAAAGAAAGAAAACGATTTAGACGAAAAAATATGTACATGAATAAAACGAAAGAAAGAAAGAAAGAAAGAAGAAAAGAAACAATTTAGACAAAAAGACAGAGAGGACATATTTTTAAAAGAAAAGAAAGAAAGAAAGAAAACGATTTAGACGAAAATATGTACATGATAAAACGAAAGAAAGAAAGAAAGAAGAAAGAAAACAATTTAGACAAAAGACAGAGAGACATATTTTAAAAAGAAAGAAAGAAAGAAGAGAAGAAAGAAAGAAAACGATTTAGACGAAAAATATGAACATGATAAACCAAGAAAGAAGAAAGAAAGAAAGAAAGAAGACGATTTAGACGAAAATATGAACATGAAAAACCAAGAAAGAAAGAAGAAAGAAAGAAAGAAAGAAAAAACGATTAGACAAAAAACATGAACATGAATAAAACAAGAAAAAAAGAAAGAAAAAGAAGAAGAACGAAAGAAGAAAAATAAAGAAAGAAAGAAAAGAAAGAAGAAAGAAAGAAAGAAAGAAATCGATTCATACGAAAGATAGAGGAGCAATATGTTAAAATATGATATAAATAAAACGAAAGAAAAGAAAGAAAGAAAGAAAACAATTTAGATAAAAAGACAGAGAGGACATATTTAAAAAGAAAGAGTCGATATGTCAAGCAATTACCTATTTATTTCTCGACTACTGAAATCATGGAACGACCAAAATTTCAGTGAAAGTCTGGGACAAAAGCAAAATGCTACACTGCAATGAAATATGCGACTGTACGTCGATTTGGGGAAATTGCGCACGCACTAAACAGATAGGTCAAATAGATCTGCTAGTAAATTTTTAGTTGCTTAAAGCTACAATTGTTAATAGTAAATGGTTTCGGGGTCGAGTCATCATCACCATTTGCTCAGAGCGCCCCAGCAGTATCTCACGAAACTATCAGACTTTGTTGGATTGTCGTCATCCTGTGGGATTGTTATACGACATTCAATGAAGTCTGATAGTTTCATGAGATACTGCTGGGGCACTCTAGGCTAATGGTGATGATGATTCGACCCCGAAACCATTTACTATTAACAATTGTAGATTTTGTTGGCATCCATCGTCTTCAATAGACGGGAGGATGCGAACAAAAGCTACAAATGTTAATACTAAATGGTTTCGGGGTCGAATCATCATAACCATTTGCTCAGACTTTGTTGGATTGTCGTCATCCTGTGGGATTGTTATACGACATTCAACGAAGTCTGATAGTTTCGTGAGATACTGCTGGGGCGCTCTGGGATAATGGTGATGATGAGTCGACCCCGAAACTATTTACTATTAACAATTATAGATTTTGTTGGCATCCATCGTCTTCAATAGACGGAAGGATGCCAACAAAAGCTACAATTGTTAATAGTAAATGGTTTCGGGGTCGAATCATCATCCCCATTTGCCCAGAGCGCTCCAGCAGTATCTAACGAAACTATCAGACTTTGTTGGATTGTCGTCACCCTGTGGGATTGTTATATCCACGATGATGTAGTTAGAGTCTTATCTTGAATCTCTTTTTAATGTATGTATTCTTTTTCTGATGAAGAAAGTCCGAGATTATTCTAAAAATGCGGAGGTTTGAGTTGCTGCGAAAAATGGCTTTATCGGTGACTAGAAGCGGCTACCCGGTGACCCCTATCAGACGAACACACACAGAGTACAAACTCATTAATCAGCAACGGACCAATCAGCATCAAGCACCTCCGCACCATTCCAACTTACCGGACAAGCAGCCAAAGGATCACTACTACGATTCACGGTCAGGAAGAAGTGATGTCACTATCCTGAAAATTTACCACTACGTCTAAATAAAAGAAACTAAAAAAATACAGAGTTTTCTGATATTTATTCCTTAACTAACATATTATGGTAACAACATTAACATAACATAGTACGTTAATGCTTCACACCTATGCCCAAAACTGGTATATGTATTTCCAACAACGGATACATATACAAAAATATATCTCAAATATATATATATATATATATATATATATATATATATATACTTCACCCAAAACAGCCACCATGAATTGGCGACCACTATAAACTGCTTACACCGACGAACCACTATAGTCCATCCCCCGTTCTTAAAAGTTTTCTCTTTTTGACATGGACTCTTTTGCGTTAATCTCTGGAGAGTTCCTTGCATTGTGTGAGCTTTACTAAGAGACATGTAAGAATATTATTATATAATAACTTTGCCAATCCACCAAGGTAACACAAGTGGAAGTGTGAAAACATTTGACAAACAGGTGTGGGTAAAAGTTGATGAAAAGAAAGAAAGAAAGAAAAGAAAGAAAGAGAGAAAAGGGGAATTTACAGAAAGGACAACAATGTAAAGATATAAAGAAAGAAAGAAATTATAAAAAGGAACAAAACAGAAAGAAAAAAGATAGAAAGAAAGAGAGAAAAAGAAGAAAGAAAGAAAGACTTTATAGAAAGAAACAAGGACAAAAGAAAGAAAGAAAGAAAGAAAGAAAGAAGGGAACAGAAAGAAAGAAAGAAAATCTTTATAGAAAATGACCTAAATGAAAAAAAAGAATGAACGAGAGAAGAAAGAAAGAAAGAAAGAAAGAAAGAAAGAAAAAGGAAAGAAAGAAAGAATATATTGGGAAGAGTCCAAATGAAAGAAAGAAAGAAAGAAAGAAAGAAAGAAAGAAAAAAGAAGGAAGAAATCTTTATAGAAAGGACCTAAATGAAAAAAAAAGCATGAACGAAAGAAAAGAAGAAAGAAAAAAAAAAGAAAGAAAAGAAAAGAAAAGAAAAAAGAAAGAACGAAAGAAAGAAAGAAAGAAAGAAAGAAGAAAGGACTGAAATATGAAGAATAAAATAATAAATCTACCGAAAAAGACGTAAATGAAAAGAAAGAAATAAAGAAAGAAAAAATAGAGAAAGATTTTATATACAAGACTTGAATGAAAAAAAAAAAAAGGAAAGTAATAAGAATCAAGAATGAATCACAACAATAACAAAAAAGAAACTCACTAAAAGACTTAACAACAAATAAAATAAAGTTTTTTGAAAAAAAATAAAATAAAACTACTGTGAATGAGAAAGAACAGTGAAGAAAAGAGAATGGTTTATGAGAAAGAAAAATAAAAGACTTGTTTTTTGTTGTTTTTTTAATTTTATTTTTTTTTATTTTGCTGCGATAAGGTCTTTATTTCCACCCTTTGCCAGTGGTCTTTGTTAGAATCCAAGTAATGGGCAGAATTTACAAGGAACGATAACCCCGTTTGGGAAATTGTCCCAACACAATCTTCCTCTGGTCAAATACAAGACTGAGTTAAGCTTAGTAAATTTCCCCTTGAACAACGACTATATTTCACGTCCCTAAAACTCTTTTCTTTACTTCTAGATATTTTTCTTTGCCGTTTCTCGTGCCGTTTTACGACCATTGAAGAAAGGAACGGCACTCTGGAGGTGAGACTCTAACGTCATTTTATCCGATAACTCTTTCTGAAAAGAACGTTCAAAAAGACTATATCTCTTAACTTATACGCTTTAGTGGGCATAGCTCCATCTGTGGAGAAAGTAGTGAAAAGTGCGGTCCAGAAACAATGAGCTAACTTAATCAAGTGGTGTGAAGAAAAAAAAATGTGCCTTGGACGTCTGAAAGCACTTCCATTGTGAAGACATTGCAAACGCGATTCCTACTCGAGGATCCCATTCAATGGACACTGAGTCAATTTAGACGGAATTCCTGCAGATATAATTATTTTCAAGCCAGGCACAAAAGAATGGCTTTCAGGTTTAACTTGTCGAGAACAGGACTAAGACAAATCAATGTAATGTGCAAAATAGTGCGTAAGGTTCCTTCGTATCGCTCTGATAGAGAATATATATATATATAATATATATATATATATATGTATGTGTGTGTGTGTGTGTGTGTGTGTGTGTGTGTGTGTGTAAAGAGAGAGAGAGACACACACACACAGAGGAGAGAGAGACGCACAAAGAGAGAGAGAGTGTGTGTGAGAGCGTGAGAGAGAGAGAGAGAGAGAGAGAGAGAGAGAGAGAGAGAGAGAGAGAGAGAGAGAGAGAAATAATACTATTTTGCAAGTTTCAGTACCGCAAAAACTTTTCATACTAGTACAAAACATATTATTACAAAGTATTTATTTTCTTTGTTTTTTTTTCTTTGTTTTTTTTTTGTTTTGTTTGTTTTTTTTTTGGGGGGGTCTTCTTTTTTTCTTTTTTTTTACCTCAAAAGTTTTTTCTGGAATAGGAAATATATTTCTTTCAATGTTTTATTGTTTTGATTTGTTTCTATTATTTTGACTCGCAAAAAATAAAATAAAAATGAAACATCCTCCGGGCGGTATAAAAATACATTTTTGAAAATATATTGCCTGAGGGGGATGGGGAAATTAAATAGATAAAATAAAACATCATATTCACTCCACGCCACTGAGATATTTGTTTTGTTTTACGACAGTAGGGACCTCCAAAACATTTCTAAAAATTTCTGAATTAATCATTCATACCTTTTTCTTTAGAGACAAATTAAAAAAATTACGAGTAAAATGTATTTTATTCATAAAATTACATAAGGATCGACGAAGTAAAATTAGTTCTGATATATTTTAGGAATAAACTATTTTAAAAATAAATGTATATAAAGGTGGTTAAGGAACGAAATTTTTGCGAACATTTGACAATTGATTGATTTTTCATAGAATTTCAAAATTTTTATGTAGTAATGATATTGACTATAAATTGAATTATCATTGATAAACTTACTTAATTCCTGAAATAACTGTGACGTAAGCAGTGATGTAGTTTCGGTTATAGACAAATAGAGACCGAATCTCTATTATTAATAGTTTTGTTCCGATTGTTCAGTACTGATGTATGGCTGCACCACCTGGACCCTAACTAAGCGACTAGAGAATAAACTAGATGGGAGCTGCACAAGAATGCTGCGGGTGATCATGAACAAAACGTGGAAACAGCACCCTACGAGAAAATAGCTGTACGGCCACCTGCCACATATCACCCAAACCATCCGAGTAAGACGGACAAGACACGCGGGACACTGCTGGAGAAGCAAGGACGAACTCATAAGCGACGTCCTCCTGTGGAAGCCAGCACATGAACAAGCCAGTGTGGGCAGACCAGCAAAAACGTACGTTGATCAGCTCTGTGCGGATGCGGGATGCTGCATAGAGGACCTCTCGAGAATGATGAGCGATAGGGACGGATGGAGAGAGATTGTCATGGATATCCGCGCTGAAAGCGCGACATGATGATATATATATATATATATATATATATATATATATATATATATATATATATATATATATATATAGAGAGAGAGAGAGAGAGAGAGAGAGAGAGAGGGATTGGCACTTTTCAGCTTTTACTGGAACGGTATGCCAAAGTCTAGTATTATTGGAAGAGTGCTCAATATAATATAGAGCTATTATATAATATAATAATAGA
The DNA here is from genome assembly GCA_023376005.1 of Doryteuthis pealeii. NCBI lineage: Eukaryota > Metazoa > Mollusca > Cephalopoda > Myopsida > Loliginidae > Doryteuthis > Doryteuthis pealeii. The sequence goes on from CM042152.1 coordinate 7,344,518, forward strand.
TATATAAAGGTTTTGTAATAAACTGTTAATTTTGACTAGGGGGTTTAGAGTTAGAATTAGGGTTAGGGGTTAGGGTTAGGGTTAGGGTTGGGGATTAGGGTTAGTTTAATGAGAAAATAAATGGATAATTTGGGTTCTTTTTTTTGGGGGGGGGGCACCCTAATTTTCCGACCGATTTTCAAGTTCAGTCCTTATCTCGATATTTCTTTTAATCATTTATTAACATTTTTTAAAACTTTAGAAGTTACTTTAATTAATTCATATTAGTGTCGTCTCGAATATAACATTTATTTCGACCATTTATTCATAAGACAATACTCGGCGATTTTTTTTTAATTTGATAAATAATTATCTCTTATAGTTACCACCAATTTTACCTGTGAAATTTACCCACCCCCCACCCCTTATATTTAACACAATGAAACTTGCATAAGAATTAATATTGTCTTGAAAAAAATGTTTTCCATTCGAAAGAAGAAACATTAAACTAGCTACTGGCAAAATGAGCCTAAAATGCGTTTTTGACAAATTGACTTTAGCCCCCCTACAGAAAATAATTTACCAAAAATCAGGGAATTATCGGATTTTAATGAAATTTTCAGTGTTTATTTATCAATAAATGATCTTTATAATGCATTATTCATTTTATTTCAAAACTTTCTCATTTTTTTCAGGTCACTTAAATTTGACCCCCCTTATGTTGGGGGCGTAACATTTTTTTCAAGTTGGTCTTATATTGTACTAATTACAGTATAAATAAAGAGATAAAAGACCGAAGTTATGAATAGAAACAAAAAAAAATACGGTGACTATTCTATGAGCAAATGAGTACTGAAAATCGAAAAATAAAATGTAAAAAAATAATAGATAAATAATTTTTTGGAGATTTCTTTTTTACTCATTTCGATAATTATTTAATTGACTATTATCTTATAAAAGAAAGATTATACATCGATATTTTTTCTGCTTAAAAGGGGGGTACATTTTCAATCGAGTTTTTCTTCAAAAAGTATACTTGATGCAATGAAATAAGGTTTGCATTAAATAGATATTTATTTCTAGAATCTAAAAATAGAATATTTTAAACTTAACATCAGGTTTTTCACATCTTAAATGAATTTTATATATTAATTTTTCATAGCAAAAATACTAAATTAAAGTTTTGAAATACAGTAACTGATGCATTATAACATTCATTAATTGTTAAATCAATACTGAAAATTTCATTAAAATCGGATAATTACCTGATTTTTGGTAATTTTTTTTCTTTTTTTGCAATCGCGAATGTTACAGTAAAATTGTAAACAAGCACTTAAAACCATCGAAAAAGAAACAGAATGGCGGATCGCGTTGAAATTGACAAAAACAAATCCCTTTAAATGTATTAAAAATAAACTGCATATGTAATGATATTTTTCTTTTTTTAATTAGAATATTATGTTACTACTTATCGATTTAGCCAAAGTTTGACCTTAAATAATAGATTTAATTATTTTTAATTCGCTTTTAAAATTCCTAGCAGACAAAAAAATGCCAGCAGCTACATTAAACAAATTCCTGATGATTTTTTAAAAAATTATGATTAAAAAAAATGTTTTATTATTTGAACCGTTAAATCAACTGAAATTTAACGTAGCCAAAAACAACTTACGACAAGAGGATTTTAAAAATATACTATGAAAAATCAATTAATGGTCCGATTTTCACGAAAATATATTAGGGGAAATATTTTTTACGAGGTCTACCCCCCATCCCCTATTTTATTTTATGAGATGTTAAAAAAATGAACCGAAATTGGGTATACCTATCTCTTATTTTCTCCCCACTCACTCTTTGGTGTTCCTATTTTTTTTAAAGTCCGAACATGGACCGGGTACTTTAGCTAGTATATGCATATATATATATATATATATATATATATATATATATATATATATATATATTATATACTGTAGTGTGAGATGGTCACTATTTCAGCTTTTGCTGGAATGGTGTACCAAAGGTAGTATTATATATATATAATATATATATATATATATATATATATGTGTGTGTGTGTGTGTGTGTGTGTGTGTGTGTGTGTGTGTGTGTGTGTGTGTGAAATAAAATGGAAATTAATCCGACAGTGTGAATATGATAAATTGAAAAAACAAAGGATGTTTACAAATGCATGGGCTCATCAGGAGAGAATGTGCAAACCGTTTCGGGCCTTCCTCTCTACGGTTATATATATATATATATATATATATATATATATATATATATATATATATATATATATATCCAAAAGACACTATAAAGATTATATTCAAGACCTTTTCTCTCTCTCTCTCTCTCTCTCTCTCTCTCTACACACACACACACACACACACACACACACACACACACACACATATATATATATATATATATATATATATGTATACTCTCATATAGACATATAGAAAGATTCTTTTGTAGTCCACTGAAGAGCTCAATGCATTACATTTTTATGAATACATACAGAGCAATAATTAAAAATTCATAATAGGAAAAAGTTAAAATACAGTCTTGTTGGGTATAATAAATATTTATTTCAATTATCCACTTTTCAAAAACATTCAGCCTTTTTCTGTTAGGACCTTCCGTAACATTATCATTATCATTCGTAACAATAAAATCAAGTTAGTTACTACCCGCCCGGGGACTGCTGGGTTTTTTTCTTTTTAGTTTTTTTGTTTTTTTTGTTTTTTTTTCACTCGTCAAACAAACACGAAAGAAATGGAAACATAATATAAGGATTTGCCTGCGTGATCTTGAGAACTAAACGGCCTACCCATTTATCAGATCTCAGATTTCTAGTGCCCGGAGAAAAGACGATAAAACCACAAAGATTATTATTACCCATAGATTATACAGAGAGTGTAGAGTCACAGACAGAGACTGACCTCTGTTGAACGTCGTACCAACTATAATGGGTGTTTCTTTACAATTTGCATCGACCTAAGATCAAGAATCCGATCAATTCTGTTAGGCGAAGAAAAAAAATCATACATGATTTATTATTTAGATATAGCTGGGTTTGTGGCACTATTAAGATTGCGGGATTTTAGAAGTAGACGAAAATTTCTGCAGGTACACATAGCTGAAAAGTAATTGGTTTCAGAGTGTTGTATACCCTTTACTTACTTCTATTTTTCTATTCTTCTACTGACGTCTTTTCTATCTTACGTCTTTTGGGTATTTATTCTATGTTAGGACGATTTTGTGTAATTTGATGTAAGCAGTGACGTAGTTTTGGTTAACGATTAATAGAGACCTAATCTCCATTATTAATGGATACATATCTATAGCTATCTCTCTCTCTCTCTCTCTCACACACACACACACACACACACACACACACATACCTCTCTCTCTCTCTCTCTCTCTCTATATATATATATATATATATATATATATATATATATATATATATGTGTGTGTGTGTGTCTGGGTTTATTGTAAATGTATATATATATATATATACATATATATATATGTATATATATATATATATATATATATATAGAGAGAGAGAGAGAGAGAGAGAGAGAGACAGAGAGAGAAGAGAGAGAGAGATATAGAGATATAGATAAAAGGATATGAAAACACACAATGCTGTTAAATGAAAATATTTTATATCATATTCATAGATAATATTGAACAATATTTCGATTTATAAAAATCATCTTCAGAGCTTGTTTTTAATCCGGACTCATCGAGAGAGAAGCAGAAAATAATTTAAATTCAAACCGAAAACATTGATGTTCCAAAAAGCGTGCAAGTCATGCGATCGTTTCGTCATCAGGACATCCGGCACGCGTCTCCAATATATATATATATATATATATATATATATATATATATATATGATATGATATGAACATACATTTTTTTATTTTTAATGTAAATATATTGAATTCTTTTTAGACCATTATGATATATGAGCAATGCTGATATAATTTTATTTCGTAATATATCATTTTATTTCTAAATTGAAATGCAACCCATGGAAAATGTTGTATACCCCTTTACTTACTTCAATTCTTCTATTCTTCTTCTGACGTCTTTTCTATCTTACGTCTTCTTCTAACATCTCTTCTAGCTGCTGTGTACTTAGGTTTTCACGGTACCAAATCAGCATATATGTTGTATACCCTTTCTTACTTCTTACTTCTTATCGTATTTTCTATTCTGACTGGCTGCTATTCTGATCGTCTTTGGCTTGGTCTGGAATCTTCTAAGGTCTGGAATTTCTTGGGGACTTCGGGTCTGGTCTTCTATGGGGATTTCTCGTTATCAGAAGCCCTGTGTCATTGTTAGTTTTTAGATAATAAACACAAGACTTCGATTTACTTTTGATCTTATTTTATCGTTAAATCCCCAAACCAGACGTCTGCGCAGATCCTTACATCCTACGAGCTCGGCTTCTACCTTCTAACTGACTGAGTTACTTCTATCCTTAAGCCAGATGACAGGGTCTTCTATGCCTTCCAGTTCCCACGATTTATCCCCGCAAGGCAAGGTGAGAGTGAGGTCAAGCGCCGTCACTCACTCTCAAGGCTATCAGCTGCACTAATCGCCATTATGTTTTTACACTACCTTATATAAGTATTAGGGATCCAATAATTATGTAACATAGCGTCTGGACTTCTTCTTGGGGACTTCGTGCCTGGTCTTCCATTGGGGATTTCTCTTTATCAGAAGCCCTGTGTCATTGGTAGTTTTTAGATAATAACACAAGACTTCGATTTAACTCAGATCATATTTATCTCGAAACCCCCACCAGACTACCTACGCAGATCGAGTCGGAGCGTGCAATACACGACTCACCACCGTCGTGGTTTCTCGTCGACTGACTAAAATCTATTTCTAATCTAAACCGGAAGAGGGTCTTCTCCGCCGATTCTCACAGTATCCACCGGAAAGGATCAGGATGAGGTCAAGCCTTGTCACTTATCCTCCAAGGCCGTGGGCAGCAACTTATAACAGCCATTTTGATTTCTACACTACTGTACACAAATATTAAGAATCTAATAATTATGTAACAAGAGTAGAGACGTTTCGAGGTGCGGAAACGATTCTTCAGAACAAAACCAATGGATATGTAGGATGTTATCATTAACTAGCTGGACCCCTGGAAATTACATGGTAGTTGATAATATAAATTTTCCGTCATCTTATGTCTCTGCTCTACCTTCTACTATGCCTGTATCTCCTCATTCATTTATTTCACTGAAATAACATCTGAAATTAATTGTTGTAGATTTCTATTTGTATTTAACAATTTCTGACTCTCTTCACGTACGTTTTCCTGACGTTCTCTTACTGTCACTTGATTTAATCATGTCATCCTTCTCTTTTCTTTCGTTCTCTCTTCTCTTCTCTTCTCTTTCTTTTACTCGTCTCTTCCTTTCAATCTTCTTATCTTAAACACCTCTCTCTCTCTCTCTCTCTCTCTCTCTCTCTCTCTCTCTCTCTCTCTCTCTCTCTCTCTCTCTCTCTCTCTCGCTCAAAAAAAAGTCTCATTTATAAGCGATACTTTTTCTCCGGACACAAGGTAGGTGATGTTCCATTCTTTTTATTCAAACTACAATATTTATCACAGGTATATGTTACCTATAATATATATATATATATATATATATATATATATATATATATATTTATATATTTAGTTATCATTCCCACTTTGTTTCCCTATGCTCTCTTAAAAATAATCAGTCCATTAATACTTTTTCTCGTCTTTTGCATTTCTTCGAGTTGCGTCACGCGTCATGACACCTTCGCGTGAGTAGATCGCGACTTGTCTTTCAAAAATAAAACGCTGATCAAATACAGTTACATAACTAAAAAGATTTTCATCTCCTGTCACATATAAAAACATCCATCATTTTCTTCACCCCAAGAGACATCCTGATGAGGGTTCAATGTAACCGAAATGTTTTAAACATCGATAATTAAATTCATCCCATTTTTTTCAAATTTTCTTTATATTGTCGGATTTAATTTCCATATTTACTCATATATATATATATATATATATATATATATATATATATATATATATATATATTCTTTTCAATTCTAATCAATTGAAACAGATTAGCTTTATCACTTCCGCTCGCACGTTAGCTACCCCTCTCTCTATCTCCCCTTTGAGCTGTTCCATGTGAGCTCATCCGGATCACCACCCCCAACACTGTCACTCCAATCATTTATGTAAAAAGCATTATACAAATTATCCACACCATATACTCTATAAAGTTGGAAGCGCGTGGCATAATGGTTAGAGTCGCAGGAAATGGACTCGTTGAACCGAGTTCAAATACTGGACAAGGCTGTTCATATAGCGCTAATACACTTGGGAAATGTAGGAATCCAACTATACTCCCACCAGCTAAGGGTAAATAGTGGGCCAGACTGGGCTTTTCAACCTTGGTTAGCCAACCTGGGTAGGAGAAGGAAAACTCTGAATTCCAACTTCTTAAACTCCGCTTAAGAAATTGACCGTTGTTGCATCCTACTCGTGCGGGGGGTTGGTAAATATATATACTATATAAAGTGTGACACACGTAGGTAGGTACTATTCGATTTTACTATAAAAATGCATTAAAATGATTTTACTATAAAAATGCATTGAAAGTGATTTTATTATAATAATGAATTATAAATGATTTTATTATAATAATGAATTAGAAATGATTTTACTATAAAAATCTATTGGAAACTATTTATCATATTAAATGATTTTACAATAAAAATGCGTTGGAATTTATTCTATCATAAAAATACATTATAAATGATTTTACTATAAAAATGCATTGAAAATGATTTTATTATAATAATGAATTAGAAATGATTTTACTATAAAAATATATTGGAAAATATTTTTCTATAAAAATGATTTATAAATGATTTTACTGTTGAAATGCATTGGAAATTATTTTACGATAAAGATGAATTGAAAAATGATTTTACTATAAAATGTATTAAACATTATTTTTACTATAAAATGCTTTATTGAAATTGGTTAACTGTTAAAGTCATGTTTCCCAAATATTAATACAAATATACGACAAAAGAATTTCTTATACAAAATGGATTGAAGATAACTTTACTACATAAATAATGTAATAGGAATTATTTTACGATAAGAATACATTAGAATTGAGTATCTTTACAATAAACCGTTTGGCCATTCAGTAAGAACATTCAACTTAAGTCTATTGAATTATTAATACATGTATATATATGTGACTGTGTGAGAGAGAGAGAGAGAGAGAAAGAGAGAGAGAAAGAGAGAGAGAATAGGTTTGGGTATGTGATAGAGAAAAAGAAAGAGAAAGAAGCTATGTATGTAAGAGAGAGGGAGAGAGAAAGAGAAAGAGAAAGAGAGGAGAGATAGAGAAAGGGTGTATGCATGTGAGAGACAGGATGAAAAAGAACAGAGAGATTCTATATGTGAGTGTGTGTGTACGTGAGAGATAGGGAGAGAGATAGAAATAAAGAAAGAGTGAGTGGGTGTGAGAGAGAAAAAGAAAGAGAGAGTCTGTGTGTGTGTGTGTGTGTGTGTGTGTGTGTGTGCGTGAGAGCGAGTGAGAGAATGTGGGTGTGTATATGAGAGTAGGAGAGAAAAAGGGAGATAGTATGTGTGCACGTGTGTTATATGTGCAGATGTTTGGTTTGTTTTGTTAGTTTTGTTTTACGGCATATCAACCTCAATGGGTCATTTAATGCCGATAAAGTTTTGAAATAAATCAATTCTTAATGGATAATACAATTTTGTATATAAACTCATGTTTTTTCTATTTAACCCATAGATGGGACCCTAACAGGTACTACCACTCCGGGTCAGAGTGGACCAGGGAGCAATGCTGATGAAGGGGTGCTCCACATTCCCCAATCTTCCAAAACTGGAACCTCACCATCAGATAGAGTTTAACGTCATTCCCAGGACATATAGACCCCAGTCCCGCCTTCTAGCACCCATATGATAAAAAGGGTTGGGGATTGCCATAAAGGCAATAGGGTTGGGAAAATCATGTAGGTGCTAGGGCTTGACGTGACCAGCCGATTGATCGGAGGGGGCCTCTCCGACCGCCCGTCTAGCCCAAGAAAATCCGAAAGTGGAATATTGCAAGTCATGGACTGCTCATCCACCTGGGTTCTATCCTTAAGTATCACGGGTCGCCACCTACGGCCAGCAGGTGGCCCCATTGGGGGAGTCTTAACCCTCTGCAGAGGTGCAGTCGGTGCATTCTAACGCCCCACCGACAGGGTGGATGTGTAGGTGTGTACGTGGGAGAGCAAGAGAGAGAGAGTGTGTGTGTGTGTGTGTGTGTGTGTGTGTACGATAGAAAGAAAGAGAAAGAAAAAGAGAGATAGTATGTTTGTGTGTGCGTGTGCAAGTGTGTGTGTGTGTGTGTGTGTGTGTGTGTGTGTGTGTGTGTGTGTGTGTGTGTGAGTAATTGAATCCATGGGAATTAATCATGAACGATTCTACTTTTTTCCCCCTGTGATATGAAATATATTTGAAGTAAATGAGACGACCCGGGAAAGAATTTACAATTTGAACCAATACAGAAAGGTGCCATTTTTACTACCTAATAGACTGGCCTTTTAAAATATTTTACCATATACTTGACGAAGATTTATCCTAATAGACAGCCTTTTTGCCTTTTTACGTGATGAGAATTATAATTTACTGTCTTGTCATAGTGTCTGCCACTCAAATCAATAAGACATTTTCCAATAAATACGCCAGAAACCTGATTTCCTATTTGACGAGAAAAACAAAACAAAACAAAACAAAAACGGATAAATAAAGCCATGTCTACCTCCAAATGCGATTTTTCTGAAAGACCCGGGCGCCAGTATAAACATTACTATTATCTTCGTAGACACCTCAAGAGCGGAGCACTTCAGACGATGAAGAATTGTATTATTTGCAAAGGTTTTTCATTTACATGTCCTAGATTGAAAGAGTCATAAATATTTAAATGTCTTTTTTTTTCCTTTTTTAATTTTTTTTTATTCAATTTTTTCTATTTGTTTTTTTTTTTTAATTTTTTGTTTTTTGTTTACTTTTTGTCTTTTCTTCAATATGTAAATATATGACGTGTTTAGATCAATCGATGTACCACTAAAATTGTTAAACTCTGATATACTGCTTAGACATTTTTTTATATAAATAAACCAATGAAATATTTTGAAAAAAATGTAGCTTCGGAGATTTTAACACAACGAGGCGACATCGTCTCGTTTATGGGACAATAGGAAAGTAATGAATAGTTATCTCCCTTAATTAATCGGATGTGTCCGTTGGGTGTCTCGTGGGGTTTTACATCACAGTCCCAGAAACACATTTTGGCCTCTGTTCTTTGGACAGGAGAGACCTTGTTTTGAAACTTGCCAGAAAACAGTAACGTCACGTAGCAGTTTTACTTTCCCCCACCAAGAACGCATCCACCCTGTCGTTTAGGGATGTAGAACGTAGCCCCCACCCCCAATGGGGCAACCTGTTAACCGTGGGTGGTGACCTGTGATGCTTAAGGACGGAATCCTGATGTCAGAGCTGTCCATGACATGCAACACTCAACTTTAGATTTTACTAAGCCTAGACGGTCGGTCGGAGAGGCCCTATCCGATCAATAGGCTCGCCACAGCAAGCCCTAGCACCTATATGATTGTCCCAACACTGTTGTCCTTATGATAATCCCCAACCATCAGTGTCCTGGGTATGACGTTAAACTTCATGTAGTGGTGAATTTCCAGTTCTTAAACTCTGAGTATGTGGAGTACCCCTTTAGCGCCATAACTCCCAGGTCCACCCTAACCCGGAGTGGTAGTACCTGTTAGGGTCTCATCTATTGGTTAAATATCACCCCCCCCCCCCCACATTAACAGACACAGACTCCGCAGTTTAATATAATTCCCAAGGGCATTATATGCATCCCCTACAGTGTCAATATCCTAGACTGCAAATTTGATACCTGTATTTCCAAACAAGTTAATGATTTTTCACTGTTTAAAACTTTTGCTCTACCATCAAAACGTAAAAGTAAAGTCGTCGGGGCGGCCTAAAGTTTGTATCAGCCAATCAGCGAGGGAGTATATCCCCTTTTCACTAGACCAAGGAGATTATTCTAGCGTCTGAGGTGGAGCGCCACACCTACCATCAGCTCCTTACTTTACCACACAGATCCCTGTGCTACTCATACGCTGAATTAGCAAGGACCGGTATCGAACTAGGAACCTTGTAGTTTCTAGCCGAACGCTCTACCGACTGAGCTAACCCGGTTTCTACCAAAACGTAGTCTCTCCTTAATTTGTATCTTGTATTCTCTTCCCTTTCTTTCTTTCTTTCTTTCTTTCTTTCCACTAAAACATCAGGATGCATCTGGGTACAAATACGTTGTAGTTGAACAATTTCCAAACATTTATGGATTATTCCAACTCCAGCAATATTCCTGGAAAAATTCCAGAGAAATCTAACAAAAGATTTTGCGGACCAAATTAATATTAATTTCAACTGAAAATCTCATAAGAATAATAAAATACGTGAATTAACTAAAATTTAGTCAACAGGGGTGGGATAGGGTTAGCAATAGGCCAAACGTTGTTTTTTGGGGGTTTTTTATCTTTTTTTTTAAATATTTTTGATAGGAATAATTGCTATCCTATAACAATGTGCAAACAGAAGTAAGTATTTACCCAACCCTTTCGCCACGGGTAGGATATGACACACAGTCCCAAGTATGAGGTATCCAGCGAAGTTCGAACCCTTTTTATTATTTTAACTTTATTAGTTATGTCACCTTTATTTTGATTTTATATTGTTTTCTCCCCTCAATTCTCTACGTGTAGTATGTCCTTCCCCATCCACGTCCTCTACGCCACGTCCTGACTAAATCTATACATATTTAAAGGTCAGTTGTGTCTATGTGTATGTCCGAAGGAAACTTCGAAAATAAAACAATAAACGACAAAGTAAATATATATACACATTAGATATCACCAGGGCTTGGTTTTTGAGCAAAATAATGAAGATTTGATTTATATTTGTGAGATAATTAAAAAATAAGATTTAAAAAACAGCCAACCAAATCTGTTATTAAATGGTCACCCTTCTAAATAGTTATCAGACTCATTGTTGCTTAACGATTTTACTCAGCTTTGTTTAACCTCAGATTACTTGCAGTACTTGTAAATTTGTCACCCATTTAAACAGTGATGGGATTCTTGCTGCTTAACTTATATACTCACGAGATCCAATTCCCTGTGAGTTCCTTTTGTTTCTTGAACTGAAAATGCATCTCAATATTGAAGAACGGGTTGGATACCGAAAGAAATTCGCTGTCTTATCTTCACTTCATATAAAACGGGAATTCATGAACAGCTTCAACTGATGGAAAATTCACTGGAAAATTCACTGGAATGAATCCTTTGAATGCTATAGGGGTTAATTTGGAAAATAAATTGACGTTTAATTCATGTTCTATTTATATTACTCTCAATACAGCTTTATTTATATATTGTATGCGGAACATTGGGACCAATTAAGACCTAAGGAAAACACTTGTTCTTTCATTTACTTGTTTTCTTTATTTCCAGTTTAATATCATATATACCAGATTATATATCTAGTTCTTATTATTATACAATGTATACCAGATTATATTACTAGTTCTTATTATTATACCCTGTATACCAGATTATATTACTAGTTCTTATTATTATACCCTGTATACCAGATTATATTACTAGTTATTATTATACCATGTATACCAGATTATATTACTATTATTATTATACCATGTATACCAGATTATATTACTAGTTATTATTATTATACCCTGTATACCAGATTATATTACTAGTTCTTATTATTATACCCTGTATACCAGATTATATTACTAGTTCTTATTATTATACCCTGTATACCAGATTATATTACTAGTTCTTATAATTATACCCTGTATACCAGATCATATTACTAGTTTTTTATTATACCACGTATACCGGAATATATCATTAGTTCTTATTAACATACCATGTATACCAGATTATATTACAAGTTCTTATTATTATACAATGTATACCAGATTATATTACTAGTTATTATTATACCATGTATACCAGATTATATAACTAGTTCTTATTATACCATGTATACCAGATTATATTACTAGTTCTTATTATCATACCATGTATACCAGATTATATTACTAGTTCTTATTATTATACCCTGTATACCAGATTATATTACTAGTTATTATTATACCATGTATACCAGATTATATTACTAGTTCTTATTATCATACCATGTATACCAGATTATATTACTAGTTCTTATTATTATACCCTGTATACCAGATTATATTACTAGTTATTATTATACCATGTATACCAGATTATATTATTAGTTCTTATTACACCACGTACACCGGAATATATCCCTAGTTCTTATTAACATACCATGTATACCAGATTATATCCCTAGTTCTTATTATCAAACCATGTATAACAGATTATATTATTAGTCCTTATTATACCATGTATACCAGATTATATCTAGTTCTTATTATTATACCATTTATACCAGATTATACTACTAGTTCTTCTTATTATACAGTGTATACCAGATTATATTACTAGTTCTTCTTATTACACCATGTATACCAGATAATATTACTATTTCTTATAGAATGTATACCAGATTATATTACTACTTCTTATTTTTCCATGTATACCAGATACTATTACTAGTTCTTCTTATAGAATGTATACCAGGTTATATTACGAGTTCTTATTATTATACAATGTATACCAGATTATATTACTAGTTCTTCTTATACCATGTATAACAGATTATATCACTAGTTCTTATTATTATACAATGTCTACTAGATTTTATTACCAGTTCTTCTTATTATACCATGTATACCAGATTATATTACTAATTCTTCTTATACCATGAATACCAGATTATATCACTCGTTCTTATTATTATACCATGTATAATTCTAATTACTAATTCTTACATAATCTGATATACATTGTCTGATGTTGAAAATTGAAACAAGTTGATGAAGACTACAGTAATCAATGGAAAATAAAGTTGAATTCTCTGATTTATAAACGCTGTGTCGGCTACGGTTGCAGAATACGCCGACTGCACCTCTGCAGAGGGTAGTGATTCGGTGATGTTTTTTTGAAGGAATCATGCTAGCTGACATTTAACACTCCACTTTAGCCTTTGCTTGGGCTATTTGAGCGGTCGGAGAGCCCCTACCATTAATTGGCTGGTCACATTAAACCCTAGCACCTATATGATTGACCAACCCTATTGCCTCTTATGGCAAATTCCCAACCCTCTCATAAAGAAGGCGGTGGCTGGGGTTCTTAGTGCTTAGGGTATGGTGGTAAACTATATCCGGTGGTGAGGTTTTAATTTTGGAGTTCTATGGAGAGTATAGCACTCTTTCATAGCCATTAAGCCTAGGCCCACTCTGACCCGGAGTGGTAATACAATTAGAGTTCCATTTTTGTGTTAAATAGATAAAGATATAAGTTAGAAATGTGTTTTAAAAAATTGGACAAATGAGACACACGCCTGCGCTTTAAAGATGTCTGTAAAAGGGACATGATGACATGCCACATCAATACCAACACATGGGAGGCTTATGCAGAAGACCGTGCGACCCGGCGCCTCCTCGTCAAACAAGGAACGAAAAGAAGAGAAAAGGCGAGGAAAGAAGCCGCCGCAGAAAAGAGGGCCATAAGAAAGGAGATACAACAGCATCTCCAACAAGCATCTCCGTTTGTTTGCAGTCACTGCACCAGAGATTGCCATTCAAAAATTGGTCAGTTCAGCCTCTCACATAGTTGTAGATAAAAAATTTAAAAATAAAAAAGTGGACACTACGCCATCGTCTTTAGTAGACAGACGGATACCAACAACAACATAAGTTAGAAATGTGTTTTAAAAAATGAGCCCAAAAAGAGAGGTTGACATGCCGTAAAATCTAACCAACCAACCAACCAAATGTATAGATGTATCTCTCACAAATTATTCTCTCATTTGTATAATTCTGCGAACAACCCTGTCAGTGGGGCCTAGAATATGCTGAGTAAATCGTCATACACAGGTCTAAGACCTCTACCACAAAAAGTGGGGCCCTGGGTATTAAATTAAACTCCATCTGATTGTGAAGCTCCCCTTCTCATCTACAGTGTTAATTTATAACTTTTCCGTCGACTGCCGACTGATCCTACCATCATGACCATCCCACTCAGTCCCAGTTAATTCTTCTTGAATGGTTGGTATCCATCCGTCAACTGAAGACGAGGGCGTAGTGTCCACTTTTTTCTCTCATTTCTTCTCTGAAGAAAAAAAGGAAATTCACTTTCAAAACTTGCAGACTTTATGAAGTAAACTATGTTTTGACAGGTTTCATCGTCGTCAGGGCGGCCTAATGTCGGTATGAGCCATACAGCGAGGGAGTCTATCCCCTTTTCAATAGCACTAGATCAAGGAGATTATTTTAGCATCTGAGGTGGAGCGCCACGCCTACCATCAGCTCATTACTTTACCGCACAGATCCCTGTGCTACTCATACGCTAAGTTGGTGAGGGTCGGTATCGAACTAGGAACCTTGTGGTTTCTAGCTGAACGCCCTACGAGTCAATTATTTGAATCTTTACCCTCGTTTTTTTTTTTTTTTTTTTTTTTTTGGGGGGGTAATCAGAAAATTATTTTCTCTGTACAATCTATTATACTTAAGTTTGTTTTGTTTTGTTTTATTTTGTTTTTTCTCCTGTCAAACAAGGCATGAAAAGAAGTGAAAAACAGACAGTCCTCCCTACTATTTACCCACAACCGGGGGAAGAACAATTGGATTCATACCTTTCCCCAAGTGTATATGCGCTATGTGAAATTCAACTATCTTCAGTATTATCTGCATTATTCGGACTATTGTCCTCATCTTCATTGTTATCTGTATCGTCTGATAACAATGAGGACAATAGACTGAATAACACAGATAATACTAATAAGCCTCATCTCAAACATTCAGTCAACTATCCTCGATCAGAATTTGAACTCGTCTCGCCGTGTTCATTTTAAACGACGGTAACCATTACACTACACTCCTCCACAGTGTCCAATTATAACTTTTCCGTCAACTACCGACTGACCTTACGATATGACCATCTCACTCAGTTCCAGTTAATTCTTCTTGAATGGTTGGCATCCGTCCGCCTACGGAAGACGATGGCGTAGTGTCCACTTTTTTTCCCTCATTTCTTCTTGAATATGAAAAGAGAAAAGAAAGAAAGAAAATTCACTTTTCAAAACTTTGCAGACGTAAGAAGAAAAAACTGCGCGTCAATTATCCGCATCTTTACCCTCATTTTTATCAGAAAATTATTTTGTCTGTGCAATTTATTATACTTCAGTTTGTTTTGTTTTATCTTTTTATTGTTTTTTTTTGTTTTGTTTTTGTTTGTTTCTTTCCTCCTTAGAAGCGAACAGATTGTGCGTGTAAAATTCTCCAAGCCAATTCATTTAGTAATGGGACGTCACGAGATGACAATTCATTACATGTCACAGAGAAAACTATTATATTTTCTCCTTTTTTTTTTTTTTTTTCAATATTTTTCTTCGATTTCACAGAATTCCTTTTATAAACTAAAATAATGAAACAAACATGTGCAAACTATAATTAAGCTTGGTAAATGTTTCCATTTGCTTGTGCGTAAAAAGGAATGGTCAAACAAATTAGTGTAAATGATAAAGAAAAGAGAAAAAAAACAAAGAAAAAAAAAGACAAGAAGTTTTTAAAATATTTATTAGAAAATTATTCACAAATTTTTGAATGAAAACTAAATTCATTTTTTTTTCTTTTTTTTTTTTTTTTAATTCTATTTCATTTCATTAAAATGTCTCATTTTTATATTACTGCTAATTCTGAAATTAGTAAGGGATATTTGTTTGTTTGTCTGTTTGTCTGTTTGTTTGTTTGTTTTCAAACTTGGACAAGTATGAGAGGCGGATGGAATTACAACTTTGGCATTTGTGACAGACTGCTAAATTAAATAGTTCAATCACAGAAAAAATACATTATTTAAAACGCGAGGGGTGCTCCGAAAGTAATGCCTCCCCTTTATGAATGTACAACTGATATTGGAATTTGAATAATAAGTTTACAAAACATCATTTGTATTTCTCTGAATTTTTTTTTTTTTTTATGAGGCTTGATAATTACTATTATCATTGTCTAATTGGACACATGTCCTAGTGGATAAAGAAGTTAGGTTAATACAAGTTCTATAATGACAGTTATCTCTAGACTGCAGGTTCAATCCTGATCAGGGGCAGCAGTAACATAGAATAATAATCAACACAACTTAACGCGTGTACCCCAGCTATGGTTAGCGGAATGAGAACAGTATACCCCCGTGGAATAAATAAAGGGTTCGATTAAAAGTTCTGTGATGGCTCCCGATTACGACATCAAGGTTCCCGATTTCGAGACGGTTCCAGAGTCCGACAAGAAATACCTGAAGAAGGCCGAAGAGCACATCGACCGAAATGTTGTACAAATAACAATGAAGATGAAGACAATAGTCCGAATAATACAAATAATACTAATTATCTATATTATTCGGACTATTGACCCCCATCTTCATTGTTGTCTGTACAACCTTTCGGCCGATGTACCCTGCGGCCTTCTTCAGGTATTTCTTATCGGACTTGGGAACCTTCTTTTCGAACGTGAGAACCTTCTTGTCGTAATCAGGAGCATTCACGGAACTTGGAACCCAACCCTTTATTCAATCTATGAGAGTAGACTGTTCTCATTCCTCTGATCAAAGTTCGGTACCATTGTTAAACTGTATCAATTATTCTGTTACAGTAGCCCTTGACAGAGAAAACATTTTTCTTAATTTTTTAGATGAGGCTTGATATGTACTATTTTGATTGTTTTCGAATGTTATTCCTATCTTTATTGTAGTATGTAAAAACATAACGTTTCGGCCGCTATATCCTCCGGCCTTCTACAGTTTTTTTTTAAACAGTCAAACTATTCAAAATGTTTTCCCAGGCTAGTTCATTGCTATGATGGAATAGACATGGAACACCTGAAAAAGAGTTTTACATACCTTAATAAAAATGAGGATAATAGTCCGAAAAATAACAATTTTAAAAAATTAATAATTTTATCACATCACCACCAACACTGGTATAGTGAATAAAATCCACCAAGTATTCATGTTGTTTGGTGCTCGGTAAGGTTATTTGCCTCTCATCCCACTTATGAGGGCTTGACACAAGGACATTTTTATGTGGGCCCACCCATAAGCCAAAGCTCATGGGTGGTAGACATAAAAATTGCGTCGAGCCCGTTGGCATTCCCCTTCAAGGGGGCGCCTACTGGCATCTTATCTTTATTGTGGTATGTAAAAAGATAACATTTCGGCCGCTGTATCCTCCGGCCTTCTACAGTTTTTTTTTTAAACAGTCAAACTATTCAAAATGTTTTCCCAGGTTAGTTCATTGCTATGCTTGAATAGACATGGAACCGTCCTTAAGCATCACGGGTCGCCACCCACAGCCAACATGTGACCCCATTTTACCCCTCTGCAAAGATGCAGTCGGTGCATTCTAACGCCCCAGGCGACATGACGGCGTGATCGTGTTGATCCTACTGCTGTATGAGGTCCCAATTATTCTGTGTATACTATTCGCGAATCAGATATTGACTCTAGAAAATAGATTAGATATTAAATCATAATTGGTTAATAAATGGCACCTTAAGTCCCACGTGGGGTTTACTGTTACGTCATTTACAAAATCGGCCCCCGGGAGCTTAGTTTTAACGTTGCTCTTAAACCTAACGCTTGTTCAGCATTATGTTATGAGTATTATGATTGGATTATAATTTTGTAATTGGATAGGACGTGTGCCGACAGCTTCATAAAACTTGGAAGACAGAATGATGCATAAGTGAAAATGTAGGGATATACTAGGCGGAGTGAAAATATTTTGATATGTACTACGACGGTGAATCAAAAAGTAATGCCATTTTGTTTAGGACACGTATAATTACTGTTGTGAGGTTTTAAGGGGTCAAATAAGAACAAAACGACGGGTAACAAATGTAGGAAAATGTATTAACAACAAGTAGACAAATACAATACAGAGAAGTGGGATTTACGTCCGACAAATAGAATTGTGAGCTGACTCGCATTGGCTTACTCTCAAGCCACAATTGTCCCTGTTACTTATAGTAACCTGTCGGCGCATTCCATTAGTCTTATAGGGTGTATCACCTATAACAATTATCAACACAGGAACGTGTATCATACATCAAAATGAAGCTGGTCCTCTGTGGATCACATCCCTACTTCTCCACATAGGTGAGTCAAAAAGTAATGTCATTTTATGACAGTTATAATTACCAGCACAGGAGCATGTATCAAACTTAAATAAGAAGCTTGTCCTCTGTGGATCACATCCCTACTTCTCCCCATTGGTTAGTTAAAAAATATTACCAATTTGGTTAGGACAGGTATAATTACCAACACAGGTTTAAATAAAAATAAAATCTTGGAGAAAATGATGTAAAATACAAAGAGAATTGTTACTTGAGTAGCAATACAGCTTTGATTACATACAGACAAACACATAAGCTCCATTATAATAAGATGTAAAAACATAACATAAACATACCATTTATTTCTGTTTGCGATATGATAAAAGTGGCACTTTTGAGAGAGTAAGAATACATTTTAGATAGCAGTGCGTTCAAAATAAACTAAAAAAAAACATCAGACAAATATACGTAAAAACGGCATGACCGAGCAAGAGACAATACATAATATAATATATAATATAACTTAATTACATATTACAATTTAATAACATAATATAACTTAATAACATAGTATAATAACGTAATATAACATAACTTAATAACATGATATAACATAATTTAATAACATAATATAACATAATACATATATCGAAGTCGTATGCCGGGATTTATTACCAACTCAACCTTGACATTTTTGTCTAACTTGGACTTTCTCCACCAGACAAGAGGAAATATATAAAAAAAAAAGATCCAGGATAAAGCTCTAACCGCATCAGCATGAATATGGCAATCCTACATTGTGACATCAAACTGGCAAAGTCTGGTGGTATCGTGAGGCCGCTACTGGGTTATTGGTAATGATGCTTCATCCCCGAAACCATGACTAAATCCAAAGTCATCATCTGATGAAGGCTTTGTTGGTTGCAATGCTACTGTGTAAATAGCAGCCATTGTATGAAGATTATTAACTTAATAACATAATATAACTTAATAAAATAATATAATAAAATAATATAACAACATAATATAAATAATATAACTTGATAACATCATATAACATACTATAACTTTATAACATAATATAATGACATAATATATAATTTAATAATATAATATAATAACATAATATAATAACATAATATGGCTGAACTTGCACAAAAGTGTCAAAATTAGGGTGACCCAGAAAAAACAGAACCCATACTTTTTGTAATAAAACTTGTAATTTTAACTATGGGGCTCTAGGGTTAGGGTTAGGGTTAGGTTAGGGTTAGGGTTAGGGTTTAAGGTTAGTTTAATGGGAGAATTAACAAATAATTTGGGTTCTGTTTTTTCTGGGTCAATCTGTATACCAGTGACCCAGAAGAAACAGAACCCACAAATTCTGTATTAAAACTGTTAAATTTAACTAGAGGGGTTTAGGGTTAGGATTAGGGGTTAGGGTTAGGGGTTAGGGTTAGCGTTGTGGTCGGGGTCTAAAGTTAGGTTAATGGGAAAATAAATAAATAATTTTGGTTCTGTTTTTTCTGGGTCACCCTAATTTTGACACCTTTAGTTCAGCCCATAATATAACATAATGTAACTTAATAACACTAGCAAATATAGGCACCCTCCGGGTGCAAGTATTTAAGTTTTAATGTAATGAAATATCGTATTAAATTAGAAAGTCTAATAAGAATGCAGATAAAAATATTTGAAACAGAGTGGGGGTATAATAGAAAAATAGAAATGAAACTTACTCTTCCATCACTCCCGTCTTTCATTGCTGAATTTTACTATTTAGTTAAATTAGGAAATAAAAATAAAATTACACTTATTTTTTCTTGTTAATGGATTTCATTTAAGATTCATTGAAGAGATTTTTGCTTATATTCATTAAAATAAAACCAAACAGTTAGAAATCAATAATACTAAGCACATATTTAATAAAATCACATTTTTAATATCAATATGCAAATTAGCCTTCCCGTTCACACTGCAAACCGCTATTTTTTGTATATATAAATACAATAGCATGTTATTAGTATGTATATATGGACCACACTAATAAAAAGGTGAAGCAATTTTATTAATAATTGAGTTTAAATATAAATAAAATCATGAAGAATGTGATGAAAATAACTATGTTAATTGTGACTCGATTAGTAATATAGTTTCGGTTACAGACAGAAAAACACGCAATCTCCATTATAATAAGATAATATAACATAACTTAATATGGGATATGATAAAAGTGGTACTTGTTAGAGAGTAACAATACATTTTAGACAGCGGTGTGTTCAAAATAAGTATATCAAAAAATCAGAAAAATATGTCTGCTACCTATGAATAAAAACGGCATGACCGAACAAGAGACAATACATACAAAATAAACGCAATGCGTCTACAATCCTTTCATAGATGAAATATTGACAATCATTCTTTTTTTTTTTTTTTTTTTCGACAAATATTCTTTCCAGCTTTTTATTGTTTCTATCACAAAAAAGCGGATCGGAAGTTAGGAATAAGCTTCCGGCGAGACACAACCTCCCATTTATTTTCCTGTGAAATCTTGTCGTAATACGACAGCTGTTTTACTGTTTAGACCAGAGAAGCCCCCGGCTGTAGTCATTCAAATATAACATTGATCTATTCGATATTTTCCCCGGAAGGTAAGGTCTAACAAATTTTTAGAAATCATAGAAACGTTTATCATATATATTTTTTATCATATATATTTTTTTATATCTTTTTTTTCTACATACCGTATTTGACGGCATATATATATTTACCAACCCCTCCGCACGAACAGGATGTGACACAGGGTCAATTTCTTAAGCGGAGTTCAACAGGTTTGAATTCAGAGTTTTCCTTCTCCGAGACCGGTTGCCTAACCAAGGTTAAAGAGCCCAATCTGCCCTATTATTTATCCATAGCTGGAGGGAGAGTAGAATTCATACCTTTCCCAAGGGTATTAGCGCTAAGTGAAATACAATTACCACAGGATTTGAACTCGGGGCGACGAGTGCATTTCCCATGACTTTAACCATTACACCACGTGCGTCCATATTTGACGGCATATGCACGGCATATAAGACGCACGGGCATATAAGATGCACCCCCATTTCAGCAGGCCAGATTCAAGAAAAAAAAAGTTTTTAGTGTATTTAAGCATATATTGTTGAAAACAGTCTTGCTGTGCATTACACAAGCAGAAACATAGCTGCATAAAAGTAATTTCGCAGTACAGGGTAGGTAAAAGTACTGAGCGTAAGCTGATTGGACAGCCAATAGAAACGCCGGACCAATGGCCTCGAAACGTAATCATCAATGATGAGTAGAAAACACTCCCTCCTCCGAGGTCGAGTTTGATTGGACGGTCAATCAAAACTATAACTCTGTTTGGTTTGGTTTGGTTTGGTTTGGTTTTACGGCATATCAACCTCAGTGGGTCATTTAA
Source organism: Doryteuthis pealeii (assembly GCA_023376005.1). Taxonomy (NCBI): domain Eukaryota; kingdom Metazoa; phylum Mollusca; class Cephalopoda; order Myopsida; family Loliginidae; genus Doryteuthis; species Doryteuthis pealeii. The sequence goes on from CM042152.1 coordinate 7,366,358, forward strand.
TGCCGATAAAGTTTTGAAATAAATCAATTCTTAATGGATAATACAATTTTTATAGATACATTTTTCTATTTAATCCATAGATGGGACCCTAACAGATACTACCACACCGAGTCAATGGTGATGAAGGGGTGCTCTACATTCCCCAAACCTCCAAAACTGGAACCTCACCATCAGATAGAGTTTAACGTCATTCCCAAGACATGTAGACTTTCAGCCACCGCCTTCTAGCACCCAATTGATAAAAAGAGGATGGGGCTTGCCATAAGGGCAATATGATTGGGAAAATCATATAGGTGCTAGGGCTTGACGTGACCAGCCGATTGATCGGAGGGGGCCTCTCAAATAAGAATAACTTTTAAACATCTGCTCGACCCATAGATTACATAACAGGTACTACCACTCCGGGTCAGAGTGTACCTGAGAGTAATGGCAATAAACGAGTACTCCACACTCTCCAGATCTACAGAACTGGAGCTTCACCATCGGATGCCGTTTAGTGTCATACCAGGACACCTACCTTTTGGAGAAGGGTAATCTTACCTCTGTGATACAGTCAGCCTATTCCCAATCCTTGCTGACAATGCCAAAACTATAGTTGAAAACTGGCTTCAGTATAAAATAACCCAAACAGGTTTGATGTGCCATAAAACCAACCACCAAACCAACCAGCTTTATTAGCGAAGCGTCTCTTATTATAATGGAGATTCGCTGTCTCTCTGTAACCAAAACAACGTCAATGCTTACATCACAATACCCTTAGGAATTGCGTAACTTTGTCAATGAGTATTTCATTCATAGATAAAATAATTTATACATAGAATAAATATTATATTTACTAGCAAATATATGCACCCTCCGGGTGCAAGTATTTAAGTTTAAATGTATTAAAATATTAGATTAAATCAGAAAGGCTAATGAAACTAATTAAGAATCAAATAAAAAGATTTGAAACAGAAAATTTGAAACGGAAAATAGAACAACTGAAACTTACTCTTTCATCACTTCCGTTTTTCAATGCTAAATTTTCCTAATTTAACTATTTAGTTAAAATAGGAAGTAAAGAATAAAATTTCAGATATTTCTTCTTGTTAATGAATTTCTTTTAGGATTTATTGAAGAGATTTTTACTCATATTCATTAAGATAAAACCAAACAATTAGAAATCAATAATACCAAGCACATTTTTATTAAAATCAGTTTTTTTAATATCAATATGCAAATTAGCTTTACGTTTACACTGAAAACTGGTATTTTTTTGTATATATAAATACAATTGCATGTTCATTTAGTAATTAGGTAAGGCCAACAGTATTAATCATGTCAAACAGTTTTATTATTAATTGCGGTTTAAATAGAAATAGAATCATGGAGAATGTGATGTAAATAACTAAGGGAATTGTGACTTGAGTACTAATATAGTTTCGGTTACAGACAGAAAAACACACAATCTCCATTATAATAAGATTAGCAATGTCTCAATGAAAATTTGAGTTAGATTTGCCTCAAAACAGCCTATGTTATTAGGACTAGCAAATATATGCACCCTCCGGGTGCAAGTACTTAAGTTTTAATGTAATAAAATATCATATTAAATTAGAAATAAGAATGAAAAAAAAAATTGCAACAGAGGGGGCTATAATCAAAAAATAGAACAACTGAAACTTACTCTTCCACCACTTCCGTCTTTCATTACTAAATTTTTCTAATTTAACTATTTAGTTAACATGAGAAGTAAAGAATAAAATTACAGTTATTTCTTCTTGTAAATAATTTTCTTTTAAGATTTATCTCCGAGATTTTTGCTCATATTCATTAAGATAAAACCAAACAATTAGAAATCAATAATACCAAGCACATATTTATTAAAATCAAATTTTAAATATCAATATGCAAATAAGCCTTCCCGTGCATACTGTATGCCACTATTTTGCTGTATATATAAATACAATCACGTTATTAGTATGTAGATATGGTCAACACCAGGGGTCCAGTGGCTTCCGCCCTGGATCTTTACAAGTTAATAGCGTCGATCCCAGGGGGCCATCCCCCCAGGCAACACCTGCCCCCTTGATTTAAAGGGGCAGGCTGGGTTTATTGCCCAGTGCCTGAGGCGCCCCCCTTGAGGGGGAATGCCGACGGGATCGACGCAATTTTTTCACCTGCCACTCCATGAGCTTCGGTTTGTGGGTGGTCCCACGTTAATAGGGACTTTGTGCCTGACCCGTACAAGTGGGGTACGCGGTAAATACCATGTAGATATGGTCAACAGTATTAATAATGTAAAACAATTTTATTAATAATTGAAGGTTTAAAAGAATGAAACCATAGATAATTTGACATAAATAATTAAGGGAATTGTGACTTGAGTAGTGATATAGTTTCGGTTACAGTCAGAAAAACACACAATCTCCATTATAATAAGATATTTACCGCGCATCACACATATGCCCGTGTTCCACAGTTTCTTTTTAATGAGGGACCACCCACGAGCCAAGACTGGCAGATGCAAAAAATCCGTTGATCGCGTCGGGTTCCCCCTCAAGCGGGTGCCCCGGGCACTGGGAAATAAATCCATCCTGTCCCTTTAAATCACGGGGGCTGGTATTGCCTGGGGGATAGCCCCCTGGGATCACTACTTTGATTTAACACTAATATTCCATTGGCCGAAGCCACCGGACCCCACCTAGAAAACCGGGTTATTTGTATTTATCACGTACCCCACGTTTACGGGTTAGGTACAAGGTCCTATTAATGTGGGATCACCCACGAACCGAAGCTCATGGGTGGCGGGTGCAAAAATGCGTGGATTCCCCCTTAAGGGGCGCCTCAGGCACTGGGCAATAAACTCAGCCCTGCCCCTTTAAATCGATGTAGCAGGTGTTGTCTGGGGGATGTCCCTCTGGGATCACCCTGTTAATTTAACACAGGTCCAGTGGCTGAAGCCACCAGACCAGCCCTGAAGGTCGATTTATTAGTGTTTAAAATCGTGCAATGCTTCATATATCACTATGAAATAAAGGTTTACATAATATATGGTGTGGTTAATTTGCATAATGGTTTTGATAAAACCGAGTTTAATAAATAATTACTTGATTTTAACAGTAGATTGGTCCTCAACAAATCATCGCCTCAGCATTGAATTTAATTGGCCATCATTAAAACCAATCCTATGAATACTTTTATATAGAAACAAATTAAAATATAATTAAAATAAGTATATTCTTTTTATTTACGTTCTTGCCTAATTTCTTTAGTCTTTCTAATTTGATATATTTCATTAGATTAAATCTTATATACTTCCGTTCGGAGAGCGCATTTATTTTTTAATGGATAACTTTATGATAACATAATATAACTTAATGACATAATATAATAACATAATATAACATCATATAACAACATAATATAGCATAATATAACTTAATAACATAATATTACATAATACAACTTAATAACATATCTTATTATAATGGAGATTGTGGGTTTGTCTGTCTGTAACCGAAACTATATTACTATACAAGTCACAATTCCTTTCGTTATTTACATCATATTCTCCACGATTTTAGTTTTATTTAAACCTCAATTATTAATAAAATTGTTTTACATTACTTACACTGTTGACCATATCTACATACTAATAACATGCAATTGTATTTATATATACAACAAAATAGAGGTTTACAGTGTGAATGGTAAGGCTAATTTGCATATTGATCTTAAAAAAGTAATTTTAATAAATATATGCTTAGTATTATTGTTTACTAATTGTTTGGTTTTATTTTATTGAATATGAGCAAAAATCTCTTCAATAAATCTTAAAAGAAATCCCTTAACAAGAAGAAATAACTGTAATATTATTCTTTACTTCCTATTTTAACTAAACAGTTTAATTAGGAAAATTTACCAATGAAAGATGGGAGTAACGGAAAATGATGGAAGAGTTAGTTTCAAAGTTGTTCTATTTTTCAATCATACCCCCTCTGTTCAAAATCTTTTTATCTACATTCTTATTCAGTTTCCTTAGCCTTTCTAATTTAATATGATATTTTATTATAAAATTTAACTAAAATACTTGCACCCGGAGGGTGCATATATTTGCTAGTTATAATAACATAAATAGCTCAGTCGGTAGAGCGTTCGGCTAGAAACCACACGGTTCCTAGTTCGATACCCGCCCTCGCCAACTCAGCGTTATGAGTAGCACAGGGATCTGTGCGGTAAAGTAAGGAGCTGATGGTAGGTGTGGCGCTCCACCTCAGACGCAAAAAATAATCTCCTTGGTCTTGCGCTAGGGAAAAGTGGATATACTCCCTCGCTGCATGGCTGATACCGACATTAGGCCGCCCCGACGACTTTACTTTACTTATAACATAATATAACTTAATAACATAATATTACATAATAGTATAACATACTATAACTTAATGACATACTATAACATAATATAACTTAACAACATAATATAATAACATAATATTACATAATATCATAACACAGTATAACTTTATAACATAATATAACTTAATGATCATATTGGCACATTATTTAATACTGAAATATCCATCATCCAGCCGATCATTTATTATTGAATTACGACGACCAAGATCTCCGCTTAAAAACGACACGATACGTGTCAATTAGATTTCCGCCTGTTGAAAGCCAGCACCCTCTCACCCCCACCCCGACTTCCGTCCGTGAAGAGATATTCCCAGCCGATAAGCCAATGGTAACAGCGAAATACAGCGACACAGGCTCGTTTAACTCTCGACCGTGTGTCTTCAGTGTCCAGCACCGTTTGTCACGGCCACAGATCGTCTCCTCGATAGACTCTAGCTAAGAATTAAAAGTTCAACGCTCGGAAAAGCGGTGTTTGAAGATAGGTGTTGTCTTACATCAATCGTCTGCTTCTTTATTTGCATAATTGGCACGTAGACTAAATGAACTGATATCAAACGCCTGTCATCGTCGACAAGAAAGACAGGCATCAAATAGATGATATTAATCATCACCGTGCTACACATAAATCAAGAATCCAGCTTCATTTTGATGACCTGTTTCTCCAGATATTACTGATAGAATAGTCGATTTTATATAACTCGTGAAGAGTGGATTATTTCGTCTACCACAGGGTTTCTCAAAGTCGTCTACACAAACAGCCTGGGGTTTATACAACAGCTGAGTGGGTCTGTCTGTAACCAAAACAACGTCACTGCTTACATCACAATACCCTTAGGAATTGCGTAACTTTGTCAATGAGTATTTCATTCATAGATAGTATTCGGGGGTCTACAAAGGACCGGGTTAGCTCAGTCGGTAGAGCATTCGGCTAGAAACCACAAGGTTCCTAGTTCTATGCCGGTCCTCGCCAACTCAGCGTATGAATAGCACAGGAATATGTGCGGTAAAGTAAGGAGCTGATGGTAGGTGTGGCGCTCCACCTCAGACGCCAAAAAACAATTTCCTTGATCTAGCGCTATTGAAAAGGGGATAGACTCCCTCGCTGACTGGCTGATACCGACGTTAGGCCGCCCCAACGACTTTATTTTACTTACAAGGTGTCTATGGAAACTAGTAAGCCTTCTTAGTAATTAGAAAAAAATTATTTTCTCCATATATTACTGATAGAATAGTCAATTATATATAACTCACCAAGAATGGATTATATAGTCTACAAGAGGGTTTCACAAATTGGTCTACATAAACGCCTTGGGGATCTATACAACAACCCAGGTGGTCTTTAAGAATTCGGGGGTCGACAAGGGGTCTATGGAAACTTCTAAGCCTTCTTAGTAATTAGAACACCTACATGTAGATACACCAGTGTAGGCTGACAGGGAAAAATTAGTCAGCTCTGTTCAGCTTCTGGATGCCGCACAGAAGACCTACCCGGAACAATGACCTATAGGGGCGATCTCCTGTTGACACATACGTATGGATACCAGTGTAAGCCGACCGGCAAAAACCTATGTAGGTCAACTCTGTGCAGAATCTGGCTGCCGTGCAGAAGACCTGCAAAGGGCAATTACGGATAGGGACGGTTGGCGAGAAAGAGTCATATGAATCCATGTTACTAATGTAACATGCTGCTGCTGCTACTCCTGCTTCTGCTTTTTATTTTGCTGCTGCTGCTTCTGATGCAGCTACTGCTGCTGCTGCTGATGATGATGATTATTGTGATGATTGTCGTTGCTATGCGTTTTAGAAAAAATGAATATAAATACAAATAAACAAAAGAAAAGAAAGTCGGTATTCTTAGTATTATTCGGTCTATTGTCCCCATCTTCATTGTTATCTGTACAACGTTTCGGCCGATGTGCCCTCCGGCCTTCTTTAGGCATTTCTTGTCGAACTTGGGAACCTTCTCGTCGTAATCCGGAGCCATCACGGAACTTTGAACCTAACCCTTTATTCAGTCAACGTGGTTCCTGAGTCCGACAAGAAATACCTGAAGAAGGCCAGAAGGTACATCCGCCGAAACGTAGTACAAATAACAATGAGGATGAGGACAATAGTCCGAATAATACAAATAATACTAATTATCAAGCCTCATCTAAAAAAAAATTCCAAGATATAGAAAAGAAAGTCATTTTGTATGTCTCATTAATTATTTGAAATTAATCCCAACTTTAAAAATGCCTGTCTTAATCAAACTCCTACGATGACTTTATTCGCGTTCGTATTGTCAGATTTAATAATTTTTGGAAATCGTGATTCACGAAGATGGCTTGCTTCAAGGTATAACGTGACATCAATTAGACTTTTTACTTTCTTGTCACAAACAGCGAACCAATTATCTACTCAAGTAGCACGTTAAACATATTTTATTCAATCAAAACATCACAGTCATTCTTTTTTTTTTTCAAACGTCTAAATCACTTCCTCGCTTGAAAATGGAAAATTACTTTTAAAGCTACAGTCTGCAGTATGGAGTTAATCTCTTGCAAGACATCAATGAATTTTAATAAGTCTTATATGTACGAGGGTAATCCCAAATATAAGGAAAATATTCATATATATATATATATATATATATATATATATATGTGAAGAGAGGAAGTAAATCCGACGGTATGTAATATATCAAGAAAATTGAAAAAACACAGGTTTAAATGGATTAAGTGGTGAGTTTATTGGCCGACGCTGCAGTGTTTCGATCTATTAAATAGATCATCTTCAGGGCATAAGATAAGAAATTATATATCACAGAATGATGAGAAAAAGTGAGTGGTAATCCTTCTTATTCAGTCTGTTTAAAAAATTTTTTCTGAAGTTTGAAAAAAGGAGACGGTTTTGAATCACTTTTTCTCATCATTCTGTGATATATAATTTCTTATCTTATGCCCTGAAGATGATCTATTTAATAGATGGAAACACTGCAGCGTCGGCCAATAAACTCACCACTTAACCCATTTAAACCTGTGTTTTTTCAATTTTCTTGATATATTACATATATATATATATATATATATATATATATATATATATATATATGTGTGTGTGTGTGTGTGTGTGTGTGTGTGTGTGTGTGTGTGTGTGTGGAGAAAAGTAGACAGACACAGGATGATGTACAACATGGATGTTTATTGTAGGTGGTGATGTCGACACACCAAATGTTAGTTGTAGATCCATGCTTCTTTAATATTTCCTCCCGCCAAGGAAAAGCCATCATACACAGTTACAGACCAAATTGACAAGAAGGCCACTTTACCACTCACAAGTATCAGGACAAGTGAGAAAATCCTCTCATTCGGGTGGACAACTTTACCGCATCCACGATACTCACCAGATTTAGCACCTCCAGTTTATTATCTCTTTGGTCCCATGAAAGAGGGTTTTAAAGGCAAACATTATTCCAGTGACGAGGAAATGAAATCTGTAGTGAAGAAGTGGCTCAAAGAATAGTCAACAGAATTTTACGAGGCAGGGATACATACTCTCATTGGAAGGTGGAACATTGCTACTATTGAGAGAAATGGCTATGAAGTAGGGATGTGATCCACAGAGGACCAGCTTCATTTTGATGTATGATACACGTTCCTGTGCTGGTCTCATCAGCAAGGTTATCCCTAATAGGTCGAAATGTACATTCAGGGATTGACATTTTCTCGATTTGTTTAGCCTTGCATTTGAACATTTATGCCCGCCTAAATTCATTAATTATTAACTAATTAATTTTCAAAAATGAGATATGATTTCAATTAAGCACATATCCTCCAAAAATTGTCGGCTTAAAGCCATATAAAAAACAAACACATTTGTTTGTTTACTCATATATATATATATATATATATATATATATATATATATATATATATATATATATATGTGTGTGTGTGTGTGTGTGTGTGTGTGTCTCACTTATCAGCAATACTTTTTTTCCGGTCATGTTTCTATTTAAACTACAAAAATTATCACAGGTGTTTGTTGTTTGCTTGTTTTGTTTTATGGCATATCAACTACGTTGGGCTATTTAATACCAGCAAAGTTTTGAAAGATTCGTAGCGATTGTTTAGAAGAAAATTTTACGAACTCAGTTTTTTTTTTTTTTTTTTTTTGACAAATTTTCTATTTAACCCATTGATGGGACCCTAATAGGTACTACCACTCCGGGTCAGAGTGGACCTTGGAGCAATGGTGATGAAGGCGTGTTCCACATTACCCATACCTCCACAGGTGTATGTTACCTCTACCAATATATACACCTTTAATGAAGACGAACTCCTCTAGCGGTGGGAATAGCATAATAAGTCTCAGAACATTCTCTTCCCATCTTTCTCACTCTCACAATGCATCTCATTTTTTTCGGTCCTCCTCCTCTCTCTCTCTCTCTCTCTCTCTCTCTCTCTCTCTCTCTCCTATCTCTCTCTCTCTCAAAATAAATATATATATATATATTATATATATATATATATATATATACATATATAGTATAATAGAATTATACATTATAATAGAAAAGTTGCAGAAACACACACAACCTATCAAATATCGGACATGTTCTGCCAAAATAATAACTCAATGTCTGAAGACAACAGATCAGAAACACGTGTCGCATACGTAAGATAAAAAGAATTTAAAAAATGTTTTTCTGTGAACATAATACATTTTGCGGACCTTCTTTTTTATAAAATATTAAATTTTCTCCCGTTGGAACCAGAACAACATTTTATATATATATATATATATATATATATATATATATATATATATATATATATATATATTATATATATATATATATATATTTATCAATAAAGGAGAACTCAATACAGTAATCCCATAATAAATTATTTCGACAAAAATTGGGGCCCATATAAATCTAAGTTGATTTAAACCGGCTCCCCAAATGTTTGCCTCATCAGATGGGTCTCAATTCACTTAAGTGAATTGAGACCCATCTGATGAGGCAAACATTTGGGGAGCCGGTTTAAATCAACTTAGATTTATATGGGCCCCAATTTTTGTCGAAATAAATTTATTATGGGATTACTGTATTGAGTTCTTCCTTTATTGATAAATATTGCTCTGTATATAATCTAAAAGGTTATTTTACATTGAGCTCTCTTTAGTGATTTATGATTCACTGTATTTATACATACTGGATCATCAATATTAGTACAGTGGATCTTGAAATCACATATAGAATCATCCCTTACTACCAAGTTTTGGATAAATCTCATATATATATATATATATATTTAATGAAGGCAAACTCTTCTAGCAAATAATATGTTCGGATTGTTTCATCTCAATAATTGCAAATAAGTTAGCTGGTATAAGAATGAGAATACAATTATTTTCATAACATCGTTGTTTAATCAAATGGAACAAAATGATCCAGGTTTGATTCTTTGTTGTTTATCAGTGGTTTGCATTCGGTGTGAAAATAATTAAATTACACCGTGGACTTATTAATTACAATTCGTTTAGATTGTTAAAATAACAACTTAAAACCCGTTTAAAATTTAGAAATATAATTATCGCTTGCCTTTTTTTATTTATTGTTTTTCTCTTCAGCCATTTCAATGCTATTTCTTTTCATTAACAAGAAGAAATAACTGTAATATTATTCTTTACTTCCTATGTTAACTAAATAGTTAAATTAGGAAAATTTACCAATGAAAGACGGGAGTAAGGGAAAATGATGGAAGAGTTAGTTTCAAAGTTGTTCTATTTTTCAATCATACCCTCGTCTGTTCCAAATCTTTTTATCTACATTCTTATTCAGTTCATTAGTCTTTCTAATTTAACATGTTATTTTATTATATTAAAACTTAAATACTTGCACCGGAGGGTGCATATATTTGCTAGTTTATTTAATGAAGGCAAACTCTTCTAGCAAATAATAGTTCGGATTGTTTCATCTCAATAATTGCAAATAAGTTAGCTGCTATAAGAATGAGAATACAATTATTTTCATAACTTCGTTGTTTAATAAAAGCAAAAAACAAAATGATCCAGGTTTGATTCTTTGTTGTTTATCAGTGGTTTGCATTCGGTGTGAAAATAATTAAATTACACCGTGGACTTATTAATTACAATTCGTTTAGATTGTTAAAATAACAACTTAAAACCCGTTTAAAATTTAGAAATATAATTATCACTTGCCTTTTGTTTATGTATTGTTTTTCCTCTCTTACAATTATTGTGCTACCGTATTTGATGGCATATAAGACGTACGGGCATATAAGATGCACCCCCATTTCAGCAGGTCAGATTCGGGTTATTATCCTCGTACCCCACTTGTACAAAGTCAGGCACAAGACCATATTAACGTGGGACCGCCTACAAGTCGAGACTCATTTGTGGCGGGTTTTAAAATTGTGTCTATCCCCTCGGCATTTCCCCTCAAGGGGGTCGCCTCAGGCACTGGGCAATAAACCCAACCCTTCCCCTTTAAATCTAGGGGGCAGGTTTTGCCTGGGGAGGATGGCCCCCTGGAATCGACGCTCCTAATTTTTACACACGTGGTTTAAGAACCAGAAGGATCGACAGGTCAGATTCAGGAAAAAAAAAGTTTTTAGTCTATTTAAGCATATATTGTTGAAAACAGTCTAACTGTGCATTATACAAGCAGAAACATAATTGTATACAAACAATTATCCAGTACAGGCAAGCATAAGCATACACAAGATATCTCAATAGCAGGAAATAATAATAATGATAAAATTAATAATAATAAATCTCAAACTTCACCTACGATGTATAAGACGCAGGGAATTTTTGAGCCAACATTTTGGAAAAAAGGTGCGTCCTATAGGCCGTCAAATACGATATTTCTTTTTCTTTGATTTGCAACTAAATTGCAATTCATTTTCTTTTGTAGTTTCGTGCGCTTGTTAATGGTAACGGAATATAGTTATTTACTAAGCTAAGGTTAGATGTGGCACATGGTCGAATGTAAAGAGAACCCAGTGAGGCTCGAACTCACTAGTCATGGTTTACCAGTCTACTTTGTTAATCTTTACACCACGAGAGATGCCCGGGTATTTTCTAACCTTAGCTTAGATGTGGCACAATGCCAGAAGTATGGAGCGCCCAGTGAGAATCGAATTCATTAACAATGGTCAGCTTAATAACCATTACACCACGAGAAGTGCCCATGGTAAATGTTTTTCTTTAATAGCTGAACATTATGGCTTAAGGAATTAATTAAAATTATTATTATTATCAGATCAAATTGTTTAAATTAATGGTATTTTTTCAAGCAACACAGAGAAAAATATCATAAAGAAATCTGAAATTCAATCACAAAAAATTGGGAATAATATCAAAATACTACAAGCCATTTGTTACTCAGTATTTGGTTGAAAAGAAAAAGTTTCAGTTATTTTTCATGGTAGCTCATAATGAATAAACCTCAAGCAGAGAAGAGCCTAATCTCATTAATAATTTCTCATATTTTGTTTCTGCGTAACTTATTTTGTCCCTATCATATTTTTTTTTCAAATAAATAACCTCATTCATTATGCTTTCTTAATCTAAACAGTTCGCTAAAACTAATTACTTCATTGCGCAGAAGGACAAACATTTCAAGGTTAAAATTGCAAATCGTCGTCAAAATTAAAACGTAAAAATTTGGCTTGGGCATAGATTTTAATGAATTTAATTATTACTAGAGAAACGATGTATGTTATTTTTTTACTTAAATTTTAACCGTTAGTTGTGTTTTTAAGCGTTTTTCATTGGAAGTTATTTCCCTACAGAGGGCCGCAAGAGAACTAATTTTTAAGGGAGATAAATATTTTCAGACAATTTATTAACATGAAAACCACGGATTGTTACACTTTTGGTCATCCATACTTAAGAAAAGCACGCGTCGCCTGTAATATTGAAATAGAAAGTACGTTTATTCATCTGTTTTATTTATCTGTTTTTTTCCTTAAACACAACTAACGGTTAAAATTTTAAGTTAAAAATAACATAAATAGTGTCCTTAGTAATGATTAAATTCATTAAAATCTATGCCCAAGCCAAATTTTTTCCGTTTTAATTTTGAGAGAGAGAGAGAGAGAGAGAGAGAGAGAGAGAGAGAGAGAGAGAGAGGGGGGGGAGGGGAGGGAGAGAGAGAGAGCAAAGTCGTTCAAGGTTCGAACTCGGATCTTGTGTCACATCCTGCTCGTGCAGAGGGGCTGGTAAATATGTACTCCTAGTACTTGTAAAATCCTGTGTACATAACTAACATGAGAGTGATCTGTTGGATCAAGTAACTAATAGGCACCCCGGTTGTAAGCTAGATTCAAAGGGACTGGTTTTGCTTTTCACCGTCAACTTCCGGTTGTTTGTTAACAGATGATTTTAGACACTTTTTTTTTAGTTATTTCATGTTGTTGTTGTTACTTCAGTAGCATTTTTTTTTCATTATTTAACTATCGTCAGTTAAACAAACAACCGGAAGTTGACTGTGAAAAGCAAAACCTATTCTTTTTAATCTAGCTCACAGCCGGGGTGTCTATTGGTTACTTGATCCGATCTGTTGAACAAAGTGAATAATCAAATTAACTGATTCCGATGCTAACCAAGACACTCAAGAAAGTAATCATCTTCTGAATTCACATAAGAGACCCCTTGCTGTCTCCGCTGTGTTAACGCCAGTAAGTGGTTGGCCGTTGGGTCTAACCGGCGGAAAGCGCCAATAATTTGCGTGACACTGAGCGGATGGATCATCGGCCGGTAATTATGGGTGACCAGCAGGAGGGGTAGTGATATCCTTCAGATGCCTCCATGACGTAGAATTGTTGTCTCAAACATAGAGTTCTGTGCAAAATGTGCGGTGAAAGGGGGGGGGCTGGGGTCAGACCAACTGTCGACATGTATATTAAGAGACGGAAGTGTGGGAACACTGCCAGGTTTTGAAAATTATTCTGAATTATATTATTAAAATCTTGGCGCGTGCCGATTCAGAACACGAAGCCGTAGATAGGAATATTTTATTGTATATGTGAATACGTGGATAAAGCCTCTGTTATTCGTATAGTCTTAGAATACTCCGAGTATGCAGAGGATTAAGATACCCCACCCTACCCCTAAGAATCGGACTCTGTATTCAGTAAGCACACCCGCTTCTCGGGGCGGGGGTCCAGTGGCTTCGGCCCTGGACCGTGGCTACAATTAACAGCGTTGGTCCCAGGGGCTATCCACCAGGCAAAAGCCCGCTTGATTTAAAGGGACAGGGTTGGGTTTATTGCCCGGTGCCTGACTCTGTACTTAATATGTACATCCGCTTCTCAGGGCTGGGGTCCAGTGGCTTCGGCCTGGACCGTGGCTACAATTATCAGCGTTGGTCCCAGGGGGCTATCCCCCCAGGCAAAACCTCCGAGTATGCAGAGGATTAAGATACCCCACCCTACCCCTAAGAATCGGACTCTGTATTCAGTATGCACACCCGCTTCTCGGGGCGGGGGTCCAGTGGCTTCGGCCCTGGACCGAGGCTACAATTAACAGCGTTTATCCCAGGGGGCTATACCCCCAGGCAAAACCTCCCCCTTGATTTAAAGGGAGAGGGTTGGGTTTATTGCCGGTGCCTGAGGCGCCCCTTGAGGGGAAATGCCGACTGGATCAAAGCGTTTTTTTCACCCACCACCTATGGAATTCAGCTTGTGGGTGGTCTCACATTAATAGGGCCTTGTGCCTAACCCGTACATGTGGGGTACGTGGTAATACAGTATTCAGTAATGGATTAGCGAGACTTGCTTGTTAACCATTGCATCACAATGTCTTGGCTATGATACTATACTGCATCGGGTGGTGAGGCTCCAGTTCTGGGGAATGCGGTGTAGCCTTTAATTGTTATTACCCCGAGGTTAACTCTAAGTCCGAAGGGTAATAAGTGTTAGGGTTCCATTTACGGGTA
>CM042152.1:7380810-7395810 GCA_023376005.1 Doryteuthis pealeii
GGATCGCGCTCTGATTAACACAAAGGATCTCGCTGGACCAGCGCTTCTTGCTTGAAGTCTCAAGGGATGGCCACTAAAATCGTAACAAATCAAACTTTATGCCACAAGGGATCTCACTGTAAATCTGCTTTCACCATCAGCCCTAAAATGGCCCACGAATCCTAAGAAGGTTGGATTCAACTTTTATTTTTACTTTATTTGACAGCATATAAGACGCACCCCCATTCAGCAGGTCAGATTCAGCGAAAAAAAGTTTTAGTTTGTTTAAGCATTATTGTTGAAACAGTTCTAGCTGTGCATTTACACAAGCAGAAACCATAGCTGTATAAAAAGCAATTGGCAGTATAGGCAAGCAATAAGCATACACAAGACATTCTCAATAGCAGGAAATAATAATTAATAATCAAAATAATAATAATAATAATAATAATAATAATAATAATAATGGGAAGAGGTCTTCCAACAATAGAGGAATGCGTAGAAACCACAACTCAACAACTTGAAGATTACACAAGAAGCAACAAAGACAAACTACATATGGCGGCCAACAATAGTAAGAAAACGGCAGATGGACAAACAAGAAAAACAACAAGACTAGAAAACAAAAATGGGAAGAAAAACAATTATACGGACGCTTTCAAACGACAAATTAGAAGAGGTTGCACATGAAAACGACTTGGACATGGTTAAGAAAGGGAAACCTCATATAGAGAAACCAAAATCACTTAAAGCTGCACAAAATAATGCCATAAGACAAACTACATAAAGCGAAATTGATAAGACCCTACAAAATAGTAAGTGTAGACTTTCGGTAATAGAGATGAGACTGTGAAGAGATACCAGTCGTGTCTAGCTTGTATTCTCGTTGTGCTAGTTTGCTACATTCGCAGAGTATATGGTTAACAGTCTCATCTCTATTACCGCAAAGTCTACACTTACTATTTTGTAGGGTCTTATCAATTTTCGCT
Source organism: Doryteuthis pealeii (assembly GCA_023376005.1). Taxonomy (NCBI): domain Eukaryota; kingdom Metazoa; phylum Mollusca; class Cephalopoda; order Myopsida; family Loliginidae; genus Doryteuthis; species Doryteuthis pealeii. The sequence goes on from CM042152.1 coordinate 7,381,779, forward strand.
TTAATGTAGTTTGTCCTTATGGCATTATTTTGTGCAGCAATTATAAGTGATTTTGTTTCTCTATTGAGGTTTCCCTTTCTTAACCATGTCCAAGTCGTTTCATGTGCAACCTCTTCTATTTGTCGTTTGAAGCGTCCGTATAATTGTTTTTCTTCCCATTTTTGTTTTCTAGTCTTTGTTGTTTTTCTGTTTGTCCATCTGCCGTTTCTACTATTGTTGGCCGCCATAAGTAGTTTGTCTTTGCTCTTCCTTGTGTAATCTTCAAGTTGTTGGATTGTGGTTTCTACGCATTCCTCTATGTTGGCAAGACCTCTTCCCCATTATTATTATTATTATTATTATTATTATTATTATTATTATTATTATTATTATTATTTCCTGCTATTGAGATGTCTTGTGTATGCTTATTGCTTGCCTGTACTGCCAAATTGCTTTTATACAGCTATGTTTCTGCTTGTGTAATGCACAGCTAGACTGTTTTCAACAATATATGCTTAAACAAACTAAAAACTTTTTTTCCTGAATCTGACCTGCTGAAATGGGGGTGCGTCTTATATGCTGTCAAATAAAGTAAAATAAAAGTTGAATCCAACCTTCTTAGGATTCGTGTGCCATTTTAGGGCTGATGGTGAAAGCAGATTTACAGTGGAGATCCCTTGTGGCATAAAGTTTGATTTGTTACGATTTTAGTGGCCATCCTTGAGACTTCAAGCAAGAGCGCTGGTCCAGCGAAGATCCTTTGTGTTAATCAGAGCGCGATCCTTGGTAAAAAAAAAAAGAATTCCATTGGTTGAAAAAATCCAGAGATCTATTTAATACTAAAATATTCTAAAATTCTGAAATAGGGTTAAGGTTAGGGTTAGCAGTTATTATTATAACCTTATAATATGCTTTTTATGGTAGGCCACATACTATAAGAGAGACATGATTTCGTAGGCCACATTCAAAAGGTAGGCCACATATTATAATGGTACCCTAATTCCTAATTTAACGGAGAATTCTAGTTCAAATGATCCAAAATCTTAATATCATCTGTAGAAATAACTCCAAACTCTATATACTTACTAACCCCTCCGCCCGAGCAGGATGCGACACAAGGTCAATTTCTTAAGCGGAGTTTAACAGGTTTGAATTCAGAGTTTTCCTTCTCCAAGACAGGTTGCCTAACCAATGTTGAATAGCCCAGTCTGGCCTACTATTTACCCATAGCTGGAGGGAGTATAGTTAGATTCTTACCTTTCCCAAGAGTAGTAGTGCAATGTGAAATTCAAACAACCTTCTCCAGGATTTGAACTCGGGTCGACGAGTTCATTTTCTACGACTCTAAACATTTGTGTTTGTGAATATACATATCTATGATCAGCTATGGATTTGTACACATTCATACATACACACGCATTCATAAGCTAGCATACATACATACATACATATATATATATATATATATATATATATATATATATATCTTATCTTATTATAATGGAGATTGTGTGTTTTTCTGTCTGTAACCGAAACTATATTACTAATCGAGTCACAATTCCCTTTGTTATTTACATCACATTCTTCATGATTTTATTTAAATTTAAACCTCAATTATTAATAAAATTGCTTCACCTTTTCATTAGTGTTGTCCATATCTACATACTAATAACATGCTATTGTATTTATATATACAAAAAATAGCGGTTTGCAGTGTGAACGGGAAGGCTAATTTGCATATTGATATTAAAAATGTGATTGTATTAAATATGTGCTTAGTATTATTGATTTCTAACTGTTTGGTTTTATTTTAATGAATATAAGCAAAAATCTCTCCAATGAATCTTAAATTAAATCCATTAACAAGAAAAATTAAGTGTAATTTTATTCTTTATTTCCTAATTTAACTAAATAGTTAAATAAGTAAAATTCAGCAATGAAAGACGGCAGTGATGGAAGAGGAAGTTTCATTTCTATTTTTCTATTATACCCCCACTCTGTTTCAAATCTTTTTATCTGCATTCTTATTAGACTTTCTAATTTAATACGATATTTCATTGCATTAAAACTTAAATACTTGCACCCGGAGGGTGCATATATTTGCTAGTATATATATATATATATATGTTTTTTTCAAGGAACATATGGTCTCGCTACTTCTAACACACTTCTCTACCCAGATTATAGTGGCCTGTCAAACACTTTAAAATATATTTTCATTTTTTTTTTAAAGAAATTTTCTCCTGACGATAACCTAAGGTCGAAACTAGTTGAGAAAAATAAACAACATAAAAAAGTATTCCTGTTTGTCTTACCACTTTCTGTTCATATATATATATATATATTGCAGCTCAGATATCATGTAGATGTTTTAAGTCAACTGACATTTTTTATGTATATAGATACATAATATAAGGGGCCGGGTTAGCTCAGTCGGTAGAGCGTTCGGCTAGAAACCACAAGGTTCCTAGTTCGATACCCGCCCCCGCCAACTCAGCGTTATAAGTAGCACAGGGATCTGTGCGGTAAAGTAAGGAGCTGATGGTAGGTGTGGCGCTCCATCTCAGACGCTAAAATAATCTCCTTGGTATAGCGCTAGTGAAAAGGGGATAGACTCCCTCGCTGCATGGCTGATACCGACATTAGGCCGCCCCGACGACTTTACTTACTTTTATATATATATTTATATATATAAAGATAAATCTAATGAGTCAGAAGAACCTACTAAAAGTTTTGCTTAATGCTCTTCAGTCCTGAAGAGCATTAAGCGAAACTTTTAGTAGGTTCGTCTGACTCATTAGATTTATCTTTATTATTTGCTCTACTTAGGTATTGAGCACTTTTTACTTATTAGCTTTAGTCTCCTGGCTGGTTTGTATGTATATATATATATCTTATGTATACATATGCATATAAATTGTTTTTTCTTTTGGCAAAGATATTGTGTTAATAGATTATTTTTTGTTGGTACGATTATCTTGGTCTTTTCTTTTTTCCCAAAATGTTTTTTCTTCCCGGTTGATGTTTGGTAGTATATTTTTACAATCAAACTATTTGCTGTTTTTTCTTTTCTTATCGCGAAGATTTACCAACAAGTTTGGTATATTATATATATATATATATATATATATATATATATATATATATATATTGAAATGAGAAAAAATCTTGATTATTTTTGAAAGATAATGTGATGTTTGTGTCTGTTGTGATCGAAAAAAAACTCTTAAAAAACCTATCGATTTTGAAGTTTCTCTTGAGATTTAGAGACATCATACGCAATATCAAATCATAGACACAAACATGCCCCCACCCAAACACACACTAAACTAAAAAATGTTCTACGTATATTTCGATTCTGATATCATGTGTCACAATCTTAAATACGTTTAATCCTTGATAGAAAAACATTGTGCCATAAACCCTTTCACAACAATTGTTACATAATTATGAGATTCCTAATATTTATGTACAGTAGTGTAGAAACCAAAATGGCTGTTATAAGTATAAGCCGGCGCCTTGAAGGATTGAATGACAATGCTTGACCTCATCCTGATCCTTCCGGTGGATACCGTGAGAATCGGTGGAAAAGACCCTCTTCCGGTTTAGATTAGAAATAAATTTTGAGTTAGATCGGCCAAAGCCACGACGGTGGTAAGTCGTGTTATGCACGCTGCCGACTCAATCTGCGCAGGTAGTCTGGTGGGGATTTCAGAATAAAATATGATCTAAGTTAAATCGAAGTCTTGTGTTATTATCTAAAAACTACCAATGACACAGGGCATCTGATAAAGAGAAATCCCCAATGGAAGACCAGACACGAAGTCCCCAAGACGAAGTCCAGATGCTAGAAGAGACGCTAGAAGATGACAAGAATAATAGAAGTAAGAAAGGAAGGAAAGAGTATGCAACACAATTTTTACTCAATCACAGGATTTCGTTGCTATATTCTCTCTCTTTAAGGTGCAGGGTGTAATGGTCACCGTCGTGGCAAATTGCATTTTCACATATCGGTGATACCCTTGGGAAAGGTATGAACCCAAATATTCTCCTACCGGCTATAAGTAAATAGTCGGACACTATTAAACAATGGTTGGGCAGTAATCTAGGAGAAGAACAATTCTAAATTCCAACCTGTTAACACGGCTTAAGAAACTGACCTTTTGTTGCATTCTACTCGTTCGTAGGGGTTGGTATAAATTTAAATATTTTTCATTAAGTCTGAATATATATATATATATATATATATATATATATATATATATATATATATATATATATATATATATATATAGGTACCACCAATGATTTTTTTTTTTAATTTTCAGCTCACGGAAATAATGAAAATTATTAATATTATTTAATTACGTATTGCTTAAAAGAAAACCCAAATTACTATACATTTAATTAACAATTGAAATTAATTATTCAATCTATCATTGAGATAATTGTTTGTGTTACTATTGTAATGTATAATTTCAATTAAACTTAGTTAAAAAAATATATTTTTCAACATTAAATGTATAGTAATTTGTGCTTTTTGTTGTTTTTTTTATTTAAGCAATACGTAATTAAAAACAACCTTAATACCCTAAAACCGTAACCCAATTGCAAAATATTAATTCATAGACTGTAGTTAAACTGTCATGGGTGATCACTTTCCGTTTTAATTTTCCGACCTAAATCAGAAGTCAGCCGTCTAAAGTCGGTATTTTTACTTAAGACATGTTATAATTTGAGAAGGTAGGAATTAAGGGCTGAAATTGCATAAAGGTGTTAAAATTAGGGTGACCCAGAAAAACAGAACCCACAAATTTTGTAATAAAACTGTTAATTTTAACTATTGGGGTCTAGGGTTAGGGTTTAGGGTTAGGGTTTAGGGTTAGGGTTAGGGTTAGGATTAGGCTTAGGCTTAGGGTTGGGGTTTAGGGTTTAATGGGAAAATGAATAAATAATTTGGGTTCTGTTTTATCTGGGTCTCCCTGTATACCGTTGACCCAGAAAAAACAGAACCCACACATTTTGTAATAAACTGTTAATTTTAACTGGGGGGGGGTAGGGTTAGGGTTAATGGTTAGGCTTAGGGGTTAGGGTTAGGGGTTTATGGTTAGTTAATGGGAAAATAAATAAATAATTTGGTTCTGTTTTTTCTGGGTCAATCTAATTTTGACACCTCTGTGCAAGTTCAGCCGAATTAAGTGGGCTACCCATACTAACTTTTGTTGGCGGATTCGTGGTATAAGGTGTACTAATAAAAAAGACATATATCTTTAGCTGTTTCTAATATTTAATATCACCAATCATCATTTTTTTTATGTCAAAATTATTGAAAAAAAAAAAAACCAAATATATCTGCGTGGTTAAAATATTTTTCTCTAAACCAGTTATTCCCAACGTGGGGCCTACGGCTCACGGGGGGATGGGGTCAATTCAATAATAATAGGGGGCCAATATGAAAAATATAGTAATATCAAGGTTTTTTTTATTTTTACCCTATAATGGGTAAACATTATAAATTTATAGGGTTCTTGCAAAATAAAAACTTTTAGAATATACTCATTGAAGTGAATATTAAAATAAAGAAATATATTTAGTATTGTAAAATAACGGGTGCAAGAAAAATAAAACATTTATTGCAAAAACACGGACATAAAATGAGGGTTCAGTTTATTTTATGGTAGGAATAAACGAGAAAACTGTTCTTCTTTACCAAAAATCGCCCCTACCCTATTAGGAAATCCTTTCAACTAATGATAAAAACAAAATTAAAACTGTCGCATTTTCTTCAACAGGAAGTCCGTATTTAGATCTTAATATTTTTTTATATCTGTCTGGTGACATCTTAACTGTCAATATGTATCTGGATGTATCCATTTTATTTCCTGTTTTATATTTGTTGCAATAATCTGGGTCAACTATCTCCCTGTGACCTGCATATCATAGATTCTATGATATGCAGATCACCGGTTGATATTTATAGCTAAATTGTTTGTGCCCCTTTAAGAGAGGGCAGTTTTAACTTAATCGGCAGAGTGTCCGTCTCAGAACCACAAGGGTCCAGTTTCGATACCAGCTTTTATCAGCTCACTGCACGAATAACACAGTTTGCCTCTATGCGGTAATGTGGGGAGCTGTTTGAGGATGTGGTGTTCGAACGCAGATACAAAAACAATATCCCTGGCCTAACGCAAGTAAAAAGGGGGTAGACTCCTCGCTGTCCGGCTAATACTGTGCAATTTGTAAACCGACTTTGTTCATTTATTTGATTAGATTTTTTGTTTTGTTTTACGGCATATCAACCTCGCTGGGTCATTTAATGCCAGCAAAGTTTTTAAAAGATTCGTAGCGAGAGTTTGGAAGAAGATTTTTTTAAACTCAATTCTTTTTTTATAAACAAATGTTCTATTTAAACCCCGGATGGGACCCTCGCAGGATATCTTTTAGTAATTCTGTATTCATGGTTCTTTTACTAATAACTCTGACATAGAAACTTTCAATAATAAAAATTTCAGATATAATTATTCAGACTCTTATCTTTATAGAAAAAAAAAGTAAAAATCGTTTTTTGTCGGTTCATTTTTTCATATTTCATAAAATAAAATAGGTAGGGTAGATCTTGTAAAATATTTTCCCTAATATATTTTCGGAAAAAACTTTTTCAGGCATATTTTCATCAAAAGGCAAGTAATTATGAAAATGTTCGTACAAATCGGCCATTAATTGATTTTTCATAGAATTTTTTAAAAGCCTCTAGTTATAAATTGTTTATGGCTACGTTAAATTTCAATTAATTTAACGGTGAAAAAAGTAAAAATTGTTTTTCGTTTATAATTTTCATTATTTCCATAAGCTGATTTTTTATTTTAAATCATCAGGAGTTTCTTTTTTTTTATGTTTCTTCTTTCGAATGGAGAAAAACATTTCAAGATAATATTAACCTTTATGCAAGTTTCATTGTGTTAAATATAGGTGTGGGTAAATTTCATAGGGAAAATTGGTGGTACCTTATTTCTTACGAAGCTAAACATTTCACCACGCACCTCCTATATTTGCTTATATGCTAGGTACTGCCAAACGTGACGTCACAGCCGTATTTTACAAAATAAATTTAACCTCAGCCCCCGATTGAAAAAAAATACCAAAAATCAGGGAATTAACCTATTTTAATGAACTTTTCAGTGTTGATTTATCAATGAATGAATTTTATAATGCATCCATTATTTTATTTCAAAACTTTATGGTTTTTTTCTGGTCACTTAAATTTGACCCCCTCCCTCGTTTTTGGGGTGCAAAATATCGGTGGGCTTATATGCTTTGGAAACTAATTACAGTATAAATATAAAGATAAAAGACCGAAGGTGAGAATAGAAGGAAAAAAATTAAGTGAGCGACCTTTGAGACTTTGGAGACTTTTTTAAACACTTTTTGATAATTATGTAATTACCTATTATGTTATAAATGAATTATACATCGATATTTGTTCTGTTTAAAAGAGTGGGGCCTAAATTTCCAATTGAGTTTTCTCCAAAAATTATTAGATAACAAGAATAAAGTAAACTAGTTATTAAATAGGATTTGTTTTTAGAATCTAAAGATATAAAATTTGAAACTTAAAAGTAAGCCAGTTATTTTGTTTAAAAACTTTTTAATTTTTTCTGGTCAGTTAACTTTGATTCACGTATCTTCGAGGTGTAACACAGATTCTAAAAGACACATGATTCAAAGTTAACTGACATGAAAAAATGTAAAAGTTTTAAAATAAAATAACTGTTGCATTATATATCTTATTCATTATTATATCAACACAGAAAATTTCATTAAATTCGATTAAATTTAGTTTTTTTTTCTTTTGGCAGGGGTGACATACGATGGTGGAATCTATGTCCATTAAGTAGGATTTAACCAAATTGTCCATCATAGATTAAATTCTTTTTTTTTTTTTTTTTTTTTTCACATTGAAATAAATGGGCCGGTTTATCTCAGTCGGTACAGCATTCACATAGGAATCGGAAGGTTCATGTTTCGATACCAATCCCCGCCAACTCGTAGTATGTAGTAGCTTTATTTGAAAACTTTTACATTTCTTCAGGTCAGTTAACTTTGAACTACGTATCTTTGAGAATCTGTGTTACGCCTCAAAGATACGTGGTTCAAAGTTAACTAACCTGAAAAAGTGTAAAAATTTAATTAAATTCGGTTAATTCCCTTATTTTTGGAATTTTTTTCTTCCGGCTGGGGGAATTACGATGGTGGAATTTAGGTCCGTTAAGTTCGATTTAACCGATATTTATCTATCAAATTTTGGAAATCTGTAGCGTTTCACTAAAAGATACAATAAAGCATTCAATGTTTGATTCGTTATCGCTTTTTTTTCTTTTTTTCAATTTCTTCTTATTCTAATCGGTAAATATTTTTCATTTTCTATCTTTTTACTTATCTTGATTTCGTTATTGGTATTGTAAGAATCAAGGTTATAATAATGTTATAATTGGTTGAACAAAACAACTCCGACACGAGTGTTAAACATAACATGGACTTTAATACAGGCACATGGAAATGATACATATAACAGAAATACAAAGAAGATATAAAAACTTGCTATTTTGCATTATTATTATTATTATTATTATTATTGAGTTTTTCACACCTGTCGTAGCCAGTGGTTCACTGGAGGTTGAGTGACAGCAAGTCTCCTCAGGTCTCCAGGTCTATTCTGACTATTCTAGCCGATCTTAACAATGCTGTAGTTTGGATGGTCTCGATTCTTCCTCTGATTTCCAATTCACCCAAATTCTTTTCCAAAGCTTTGGGGACCGTTTCAAGGGCATCAATTCATTATTATTATTATTATTATTATCATTATTATTATTATTATTATTATTATCATTATGTTTTTATTTACATTTTAAAGTAAATCTCATGTTCATAACCCTTTTAACCTCTTCCTCGCGCTTCTTTTCCTCCCCCTCCTCTTCTGTTTCACTAAAATATTATGTCAGCCAGCCTCCTCCTCCTCTTCTTCTTCTCGTAACTTTATCCCATCCCATCTCCTCATCTTATTCTCCTACTCCGTTCTCATCAACCACCTCTTTCTTCAAACATACTCCACCTATTCCTCTTTCCTTTCCTCCGACTACTACTCGTATTCGGCATTAACTCCTCCCACTTTTACTCAATATATTTTTCTTCACTTTCTTCTAAAATTTTCCTTCTTTTAGAATTTGTTTATATATTTTTTATCGAGTCAATTAATCTAAAGCCTCACAATCATTATCATAAACATTTCAATATTTTCATTTTCTGTTTCATTCGGGTTTTATCAGCCCTCAACTTCCACAGTTTTCCTTTCAATCATTTTCATTTGATCCATCATCTTGAACAACATATCCTTCTCTCAAAACGAGGCTCTATAGACGCCATCTTTTCTCCTCTCCGTATTTTATTTTTTTCTCTCTTTTTATAAACGACGCCACGTTGCCGATTCCCATCACAAATATTTCATGACTGAACCAGAATAATTACAAAAGAGTATAACACATACGCATACACATACAATGTGCACATGCACACCGTTTAATTTTTTTCTCATCCCGATTGTAAGATTATATCCCATTTTCTTCCTGTTGAAAATGACAGTTCTATTCTGAATTAGGAGTTGTTTTTTTTGTTTTTTGTTTTTTGTTGGTTTTTGGGGTTTTTTTTTTAAGCAAAATGAGATTCTCTATACAAAAAATAATTCAGATCAAAAAGACAAAAAGAAAGAATAAATGAAATATATTCTTTGAGACAAGCGCTGCCGAAAGAACAATTTCTAATGAGATAATCCGCCCTTTCGGTTGGGGCTGTAGAATAAGAGAGGTCGAATTTTCACTTTAAAAAAAAATCCAATTGTCCATCTATGCGAAAGTTGTGTGTTAGTATACTGAATGCTGATACCAAAAATTAGATTTTTTAATTGAACCATTGTTTGAGGAAATAGCATCAAAGATCGTTTTGTAAAATTCACTAAAAGATCCGTGTTTACAACATTAGGCCTAGAAATTGTCCATCTATGCGAAAGTTGTGTGTTAGTATACTGAATGCTGATACTAAAAATTAGATCTTTTAATTGAACCATTGTTTGAGGAAATAGCATCAAAGATCGTTTTGTAAAATTCACTAAAAGATCCGTTTTTACAACATTAGGCCTAGAAATTGTCCATCTATGCGAAAGTTGTGTGTTAGTATACTGAATCCTGATACTAAAAATTAGATCTTTTAATTGAACCATTGTTTGAGGAAATAGTATCAAAGATCGTTTTGTAAAATTCACTAAAAGATCCGTTTTTACAACATTTGGCCTAGAAATTGTCCATCTATGCGAAAGTTGTGTGTTAGTATACTGAATGCTGATACTAAAAATTAGATCTTTTAATTGAACCATTGTTTGAGGAAATAGTATCAAAGATCGTTTGTTAAAATTCACCAAAAAATCCGTTTTTACAACATTTGGCCTAGAAATTGGTGTCGGTGGTGATTAGGGGGAGCATTTTCAATTTGAATTCTATTTATATTCAATTCGTTTCATTTTAATAAAACAAAATAATATTGTCTAATTTAAATATTGAAAACGGTAAATTTTCTAACCAATTCCTAGGCCAAATGTTGTAAAAGCAAGGGTTTTTAGTGTATTTTAGTAGACGATGTTTGATGCTATTTCCTCAAACAATCTACCCCAATATAGAATACACCGACTAAACCTCTGCAGAGGGGTAAGACCCTCAATAAGGGGGCCACCCGTTTCCCTGTGCGGTTATAACTGGTTTAATGTTTTAGGTTTAAAAGGTAGCTGGTTATATTTGGTGCGTATTCCTAGGGTTTGCTTTTAACCCCATCATTTTTGGTGGTCGCGCTGAAAAGAAATTCAAGGAAAGAAAAGGAAGAGACAAAAAAAAGTTAATTTTAGGATTAAGGCTTTATTCACGGATCATAGCCACCACGTAGTATGGAAATATGTTCCTGGCCAGTAGTAGTGTCTCGTCCCAGTTATGACCACAGTTTGATAGGCTGAGAGGTTATCTTGATGTCTTGGTGTTTTCCCGCATATGCTCGGAGGGTTCTTCCGGTCTAAAGGCTAATGGGAGTTTGTTATTTTTTTTTTTTTTTATTTTTATTTTATTTTAATCCCGAAAATCCGTGGTTGACGACCCATAATGTCTAAGGACAGGATCACGGGGCTAAGCGGTCTGTGATCTGGCTACGAATTTATTAAGTGACATGCAACACTTCACTTTGACCCTTACTTGTCAGTAGATTCCCGTTCGATCAATCGGCGGGTCATATCAAGCCCTAGCACCTATATGATTGTGTTACATAATTATTAGATTCTTAATATTTATGTACAGTAGTGTAGAAATCAAAATGGCCGTTATAAGCTTCAGTCCACGGCCTTGAAGGATAAGTGACAAGGATTGACCTCATCCTGGTCCTTTCCGGTGGATACTGTGAGAATCGGTGGAGTAGACCCTCTTCCGGTTTAGATTAGAAATAGATTTTAGTCAGTCGGCCAAAACCCACGACGGTGGTAAGTCGTGTTATACACGCTCCGACTCGATCTGCACAGGTAGTGTGGTGGGGGATTTCCGAATAAAGTATGATCTAAGTAAATCGGAGTCTTGTGTTATTATCTAAAAACTACCAATGACACAGGGCTTCTGATAAAGAGAAATCTCCAATGGAAGACCAGACACGAAGTCCCCAAGACGAAGTCCAGACGATAGAAAAGACGTCAGAAGAAGAATAGAAGTAAGTAAGTAAAGAGGTATACAACAATTGTACAGACCGTATTCTTCTTCTTTTGAGAAGCACCCAACCATGTTTATCATAAAGTCACTACAAGACGGTGGCTGAGAGACAAACACCAGTTTACAAATACTCATAAAATCATTTCGGTTAAATCCTACTTAACGGACATAAATTCCACCATCGTATGTCACCCCACCGAAAGAAAAAAATACCAATAATCAGGAAATTAACCGAATTTAATGAAACTTTCAGTGAATAAAAGATATAATGCACCAGTTAATTTATTCAAAAACTTTTACATTTTTTCGGGTCAATTAATTTGAACTACATATCTTTGATGAATAACACAAATTCTCAAAGATACTTTGATACGTTGTTCAAAGTTAACTGACCTGAAAAAATGTAAAAGTTTTTAAATAAAATAACTGGTGCATTATATCTCTTATTCATTAATATATCAACACTGAAAATTTCAATAAATTCGGTTAATTCATTGATTTTTTGGTATTTTTTTCTTTCGACGGGGTGACATACGATGGTGGAATTTAGGTCCGTTAAGTTCAATTTAACCGTTATTTCTTCTAATTTATTCATAGGCATGAAAAATTAACATAAAAATTGTTTCTACCAATTTAGTGTCCCTTGCCAACCGTCCCTATCATTTATTGACCCCGGGAGGTCCTCTGCACAGCAAGCAGTATTGGCACAGAGCTGGTCTATGTAGGTTTTTGCTGGTCGACCTGCACTATCATGTCCATGTGTTGGTTTCCATAGAAGGGCGTCCCTTATGATACCATCCTTACTTCTCCAGAAGAGCTCAGTATGTTTTGTTCGTCTTACTCGGATGGTTTGTGTGAAAGGGGACAGGTGGCCGTATAGCTGCTTCCTTGTGGGGTGTTGTTTCCACGATTTGTTCAAGATCGCACGTTGCATTCTTGTGCAGCTCCCATCTAGCCTATTCTCCAGGCGCCTCATCAAGGTCCAAGTGGTGCAGCCATACTGTAGCACTTATACCACCACGGCCTGGAAAAATTGTTGCTTTAACTTGTCCGTGAGGTCAGACTTCCATATAATTTATAATCTGTTTAAAGCGACCATGACTTCCCTATGCGCGCATTGGCATCGCTTTCTGTGGATGAGATATTACTACCTAGGTACGTGCATTGTTCTACTGGCTTTAGAGGCTTACCGTCAAGCGTGGAGATGTCACCTTTCTTTTTAAAGCACATGTAGATCGATGTCCCGTGTTGCATTCTCTAGGCTGTCCCCCCAGGCAATACATGCCCCCTTGGGGGCAGGGCTGGGGGATTGCCGAAAGTATCGACGCAATTTTTGTTCTCTCCCACCCATTAGCTTCGGCTTGTGGGTGGGCCCACGTTAAAACGAAGCCTTGTGCCCAGTCCATACAGGAGGGGTATGAGACAAATAAATTCTCAACCCGTACTTCGGGGCGGGGGTCCGGTGAGCTCCGGCCACTGGACCGGTGAGTTGTGTTAAATTAATAGCGTCGATCCCAGAGTGTCATCCCTCCAAGCAACACCTGCCCTTTGGGGGCAGGGCTGGCTTATTGCCCAGCGCCTGAAGCCCTCCCCCCCCCCTTGTGGGTGAATTCCGACGGGATCGACGCAATTTTTGTTCTCTCCCAGCGGGCCCACCCACAAGCCCAAGCTTGTGGGTGGGCCCGCGTTAAAACGAGGCCTTGTGCCCAGTCCATACAGGTGGGGTATAAGACGAATAAATTTTCTAGGCTATGTAGTAGGGATTCGTCTTGTGCAGGTGTATTTGAAACTATGAATTATACAAATAATATACTTAGCTCTGTAGATTGAGTACCTGACTAGGATTCGCAACGTTCCTGGTTCGATACCGGCTCTCGCCAACTCAGCGTATGAGTAGCACAGGGATCTGTGCAGTAATGTGAGGAGCTGGTGGTAGGTGTGGCACTCCACCTCAGACGGAAAAATAATCTCATTGGTCTAGCGCTAGTGGAAAGGAGATAAACTCCCTTGCTGTCTACTGATGACGACTTTAGACCACCCCGATGACTCTCTTTTAAAAATTCCTATCGAATGCGAGTAATTTTTAAACAGATTATTTGACCCATAGATGGAACCCTAATATGTACCTTCACTCTGCTCTGGTTTCCGGTCAAGCCGAGGGTCCAGTTAGCTTCGGCCGCTAGACCTACAGAGTAAATTAACATCGTTGATCTCAGGCCCCCCCCCCAGGAAACATCTGCCCCCTCGATTTAAAGGGACAGGGCTAGGTT